>VDFB02379711.1:162376912-162646056 GCA_007258455.2 Sequoia sempervirens
TGCCTGGCCTTGATATTGCATGCTTTGACAGATTCTATTTGCGATGGGGTATTTGTTGTTTTGAAAGCAAGATGCTAAACCATCATTAGGTATGTGGATACTGTCACTTGTAATATTTTCATCTGCGAGAAAGCCTGCTCTGACAAAGATAGATGACCCTAAGTGATAAAGTGTCTTAGCTTCATTGTCTTGTTGGACATATTCCTGACTGATATCTTTGACCGGGATCTTGTGACATGTCGTGTTCACCATTCTTTGAAGCCTGCAAAGAAATTCCCCGGGCTTTCATCATTATGGTCAGTGTCATAGAGTCCAATAAATTCAACTATAGCTTGATCATTTTCAAAAATGTCCATATTGGAATACTCTTGTGCTTGAGGAATATCGTCTATGTGTGTAATGGAGGCAAGTTTCTCATTTTGGAAACTATCAATAGTCGAGGCCTGTATAGGATTGGAAAGTGTTTGATCATGAATGGCATAAAGGTCAAGGAGTGGATCATTTTGGATTTCTTGGTTAATGGTAGGGTCTTGGTCAAGGATGGGGTTGTCGTGGATTTGGACTTCTTGTTCAATGGTAGGGTCTTGTTCAAAGATGGGGTTGTCATGGATAGGTGTGTTTTGGATGTCATGATTGTCTTGAAGGACTCCCTGAATGGAGTTTAAGATAGGGTCATGGGATGGACTACCTTGTTCTTGACATGAGGGTGACATTATAAGGTCATGCTTTGGGCTTTCATTTTGACATGTATCTTCAAGTGTAGACGATGGGATGTGACTTTGGACTATGATAGAATTTTCATGACTATATGTGGCTTGTGAGGGGGTGACTTGAAAAGGATTAATGAATGACAGACTAGGACAGGATGTAGGGACTTGGACGGGACTAGTATGTGAAGGACTAGGATATGACATGGGTACTTGTATTGGACTAGTATGTGAAGCACAAGGGTATGTCGTGGAGACTTGGACTGGATATGATAAGGAGTCTTGGACCGGATATGACATGGAGTCTTGGACTAGATTAGGATGTGATGGTATAGGATGTGACATGGGGACTTCGACCGGATATGTCGTGGAGTCTTGGATAGGACTAGTGTAAGGTTGACTAAAATATGATGTGGAAACTTGGACTGGATTGATATGGTGTGATGTGGGGACTTGACATGAGTTGATAGGGCATGTAGACATTGACAGGATTGATAGGTGAAGGACTAGCATATGATGTGGAGACTTGGAATGGACTAGTGGACAGTTGGTTTCCCTTGTCAAAGTTAGGATAAGGATGATAATTGGACGTGTGTTGTGAATTAATGACAAGATTTGTGTCAAGTGACTGTTGATGGTGAGGGTAGACAGATGGAGGTGGCAAAGTATTTATGTCAAAGCCTTGTGGTAACTTAGCCCCTTCGTCCAAAAGCATGGCTAGATACCTTTGAGGGTCATGTAAGACTGATTTTTTTACAAAGGAGAATATATCAGGATTTTGCGCTGCAGCTTCTATGTCTTTCCAATATACTTGTCCATTTTGGTCTCTTAGTATGAATGGTTCATAAATTTTTTGTGATGAAGATGGTATGTTCACGGAAGATCGGTGGTTCATAGAAATCGGGCTGGGAAAAAATCCAAATGTCAGCTTCAGGTCATAAGTACATTGTCGATGTTGGATTGGAATCTTGTCCAAGCCTTCATATTCCATTGGTTCCTCAGCCTAGTCTCAACCATAGAAGGGAATTGCTCAAATGAGAATGATGAGAATGACAACTAAATGCAAGGATGACACTAGCCTATGTTTTTTGGATTTTTTTTTATTTTTTTGGATAAAGGATGACAATGCAAGAAAGTGATGATGACCTAAAATGACAATGTTGACTCAAAGTTTACCAATGCAAGATTTAAGATGACAAGTATTTTTGTATTTTCAGAATAGGGTATGCAAGATACAAACTAGGACTAATGTGACTTGGCAAAAGGAAGTACCTAAGCACTCTAAGCACAATCATTTCTTTCTAATTGGAAATACAAATGGACTTGAAAATGACAAGGATGACAAAGGACAAGTGAATTTTCTGAACTAGACTAATGAGTTGGAAAAATTTCACCAAAAGGACAATGACTAGGAGAATGATGACACAGTCCAAGGGTAATCGAATTTTGAAAGTAAAGATTTTGCAAAGTATGACGAGGTTAACCTAAACCAAGGTATGGAAGATGACAACCTATGGTCAAACTAATGTCAAAAGACTATGACTATGACACCTAAGGGCTGAAATGACAACTGAAAAATCTATACCTAAAGGTGGCAATGCAAAATGATGGAAAAATAATGCAACCTTTGAGCAATTTCAGGATAATTTTTGACAAAGACTTGCTGAGGACAGTAAATTGATTTTCTGAGTTTTTGTTTAAAAAACGGAAATGTTGACAGTTTGACCTTTTAGTGTTGAATGTTTTGTTTAGAACTGTGATGAAACCAAAAAGCACTTGACAAACACAGTGTTTTGAATCTAAGCAATCACACATAAGACAAGCACAATCCTAAAAGGCCAATAGACCAAGGGTTTGTATACTTGATATAGCCCACCGATATACCTCGGATTGGTGATAAACACCTTTCCTTCTCAAGAGCAGATAGCTTAGAATTTTGGTGGCATTGGCTCCCCTCCACGGCTCATTAACGTCATTCGAGCACACCAAATTTGAATTCTTGTGTAGTGACTTCCCAAGAACTGCTATCTCTACTCAAGGGGATCAGTAGTGAGTGTCTTCAGGCATGATACTGTACCCTATACTATACCAAGCAATGGCCAATAGAACGGTTGGACACTAAAACAAGAGGTTTTTAATTCAGGCATTCCGTTCGTGGGGCATGATCCATGCGGCGAGAGTCCCCTTTCGAATCCATCTCGTTGGAACCACGCTCGTGATTCTTGGGCTTTCCCCAAGAGCCCACTTTTATATACCGGCTGGAAGTCCCTCGGTGTCAGGGTGCTACCAGTCTGAGTCGTCCTGCGGTGAGTACTTTTTCCCACCAGAACAGGCCCAAGTTCTAGAGTCAGTAACCATTTCTCTTACACCCAGGATCACACGAATGTGCAAGGGGAGAGGATACTCTGATATACCAAATCGTGAAGGGTAAATAAAAAATAAAGATGGGTCTGGTTTTCTAATCACGAGGTTTTCACCAAGTGAGAGCATACTCACCTACCATCTTGCAAGCACAATCAATCAAACAAAACGTGTTCTTTTTATATGCACCAAAATCAAATGTTTGCTAATCTATGAAAGACAAAAGAGCACAATGTTTTTTTATCTTGTCTTCGACATTCGAACCTGCAAACAAAAGATTAGTAATTCCTTATGCAATGGTCTTCGACACACGAATAGGGATTGCCACACGCTACAAGCGAAGATTAGTCACAACTATTAGAGAGTTAGCTAGTCACAACAAATCTGATTTTTAGAAAAAAAATTGATAGTAAAATGAAAAATACAGAGAATAAAGCTTGTCTAAAATCTCAAGAGGTTTCCAAAAAATTAAATAAATCAGAAAAATTTGCTGTTTTGCACCTGAAATTAATTTTTTATGAAAAATCATAAAAAAATTATAAAAAAATATAAAACAGCTCTAAAAATTCTGATTTTTTTATTGGAGTCATCTGATGTAATTCAAAATCTGCAAAAAAAAAAATTGTGATCAGATCTACAACCGTGGGAGAGATATAAGCCAATCTTTGTTAAACCCCAATTTCAAAAAATCTACTTTTTGACTAATAATTGCACATCCAAATTTAAAAACTAAAGAGTAGACCCCTATTAAAATTCAAAGAGATTTCCAAAAATGTAAACATATCTGAAAAATTCGATTATTTGCTCCCGAAATTAATTCTATATTAAAAAAAAAAAAATTATAAAAAATGAAAAAAAAATCCAAAAAATCTGATTTTTGGAATGAAAGTGCGTGATGTTGTCCCCAAGCTACAAAAAAAATTTCGTGAGAAAATACACAACTGTTTGAAAGTTATGGTCGAATCTTTGGATTTTTCCACAATGATGCCAAACTTGCAACAAAAACCAAACAAGCCCTGCAACAAGAAGAAACCAACTCCAAAAATGGTTTTTTATTTGTCCAAATATGTCGGGTTCACCAATGTAATCAATGGAAAAATAGATTGTTAGCTTGTTAGATCAATAACATCAAAAATCCAAAGAAACTATCAAGAACAATAGAAAATCAAAACAAAGAATGATTATACCTTCCTTTCCTTCCATGCTTCACCTTCATAGCACCCTCTAGTTTGCAACAAGTCAATGAGGCCCTTAGATTTCGAATTGAGCAACCTATAATAATGTCTAAGCCCTATGCAAATGTTGAAGGATTTATAAATTGTGCCAATGTCTATGACAATATGATAAATGAAAATAATGACTACTAATGCCAAATGACTATAATCCCTATATTAAAAATGAAGTTGTCTGATCACGAAATTATGAGAAAAATTATCTTTTATAGAAAACACAATTTTGAGTGAATGGATGAGATTGAATTCTAAGAAAAACCTAGAACGAGAGGTAAGATTAAATCTGAGAATCCCTAATCAAGGTTAGGGAAAAATCCTTAATCGAACGATCAGAATAATGTCTCAAATAATCAGATTGACGGTGGAGAATAAATGAGGAAATTAAAGAAATAAAGATTTTCAAAAAATCAAGAAGATAAGATTGCCTGATTTGTGAGATTCAAAAATTAAGAAGATAAGATTGCCCAATTTGCAGATTCGAAAAATCAAGAAGATAAGATTTGGACTGAAGATCAGATTTGGAAAATCAAGAATCTGCCCGATTACTTGATTTTTGGAAGATTAATTACCAATTTGAATTAAATTAATTCAAATTATGAATTTTGAGAGATAATAAATAATCTTTTTCAGATTATTTATCAAAATGGACTGACAGTCAAGATTGAGATGACATTTTAAATAATTTAATTCATTTAAAATGAGAAGAATATTAATTGGCAATTAAATAATTAAATTTAATTAATTAATTTAAGAGATAAGACTAATTAATTAAATAAATTAATCCATTTATTTAATTAAGATAGTTAGTGACGTATTAAATAAATAAATAAAATTTATTTATTTAATAATCAAGAAGAATTAAATGCAGAAAGGGAAATTAAATAAATTAAGAAATTTATTTAATTAAAGAAAGACTTAGACAATTAGTGATGTATTTGATAAATAAATTAAAATTTATTTATTTAATAATCATGAAGAATAAATGGCATGAATTAATTAAATAATTATGAATTATTTAATCAATAGTCGAATGTGGACCAAGGACCTAAGTAAATGTCATAATTATGCTAGGACAAAAGTGGTAAAAATGAAGCTTGCAGGCCTAGGTCATTTTTAGGTGTCTACAAATGGACTCCACATCAAAGTAGCTATTGGCAACCTTAACTAGCTTAGCCTTCTCCTTATCTTTTTTTGGAAATCTAATAACCGCTTCATCAGAGAATCGGCAGTCCCGATAAAATTTCACACCCTTTGTCAAAAGACCAGTAATCTCATCGATGATTTGCTCATTCAACTTAACACTCCTACCAAACAACACAATCTCACCATTTTTCTAGTTTTTGGTGAAATAGTCCAGCATCTTCTGATCAGTTCCATGGAGCTTTTCCCAAAATAGAACTAAACCTACCTTTTCATTTTTTTCCCAAGCTTTAACATTCTTTCAATGCTCTTGAAAGCAGCTCGACTCAACACGTTTTCTCTCTCCTGCCATCTTCAAATCTCTACTATACCATACCCTACAGTTGCTCTAGGTCTCGTTTAAGCATATTTTCCCAGACACCCAGAAAGCGTGCCGAAAACACTTGTTTAAAAGAAAAATGACGTCAGTCCCATCAAATCTAATGAGATCGACATACTTAATCTCTATCCACTTCATCATGGGGAAGACAAACTTCTCTTCCATGCATTGAATCATAATAAATTAGAGCTTTCACCTCATAATGGAGGTAATCATTCTTCCTCCATGTGTTTTCCCCACCCTTCTTGACCCCTTCATTGGCAAAGTAATCTGCCACCTTATTGGCTTCTCTGTAGGCGTGGGAGACTTTCACTTTGTCGAATTTTCTTAATAAGGAAATTATATCTTCGATCCACTTTTTGATGGTCCACGAAGGGGGGGGTAGCCCAAGAATACAGTCTATTATATTCTTAGAATCACCCTGCCACCAAAGACATTTCATATTCATATTGAAAGCTAGGTTAACTGCATGATAAGCCCCAACGGCTTCCGCAACATGATTAGTTTGGGTGTCAATGTCCACAGCAAAAGCCACAATAAAAGCCCCCGTATTGTCCCTTAAAACACACCCACTGCCAGCTTTCCTAGGGTTGCCTTTGGCAACACCATCAAAATTGGTTTTCACCCAACCCAAGGGCGGCAAAGTCCAGCTAGCCTTCTCCCTCCCACAAAAGGCCGGGGTGGGGACTTTTGAAGCAACTAATTTCAAATTCCACTTTTTAGCAATAGCAATATCAAAGGGAGACCAAGTAGCTTTATCAACCATTTTTCTAGGGATTAAAGATAAATTTTCCTTTATAGCCCTAACAATTTTTTCATACAAGTCCCCCTCCGACTTCTCTTTTTCCCTAAACAATCTGTTGTTCCTTTCCTTCCAAATACTCCAAGAAACAAAAGGTAGAACAAAAGACCAGAGCCTACGCACAAAAGTTTTTTTTGATGGAGCTTTCCACTACAAGAAAAAATCTTCGACTGAAGTAGGGGAAACCCAAACCACGTCAAGATGCGTAAAATTTTTGCCCCAGATATGCAAAACAAAAGGACAATGAAGAAAAAGATGATTAACAGTCTCAGTATCATTCCTGCACATGTAGCATCTGTTAGGTAATTGGATTACTCTCTTGCCGAGATTGTCCAAAGTGAGAATCTTATTCTGTAGCATGATCCAATAGAAAATATTGATTTTAGGAATCAAGAGATTAATCCAAGCTTTAGCCCAGAAGGGCAATGGGTATGAGTATGTTACATGCTTATGATATGTTCATTTTCTTGGGAGATTGGCTACATCTAATGGCCATTAGGCTCCCCATATTTTGTATTGGAATTTTTGTTCTATAAACATAATGTGTTTTGCAATGTAGAAGCCTCTCTAAAAATATGAGTATTCCTTGTTGCACATTTTTGAGCTTTAGAAACACAATGTGTTTTCAACTGTACAAACTCATATACCATGCTCTCCCTGCACTATGAAGTACACTATGTATAAATGGTTAATAGAGTCCTCCTTTAATAAGAAATGTGTTATTTGGTAAAATAGAACCCCATTTATACATCTGTATATTTGCATTTCATGACAAAGCTTGGGTATGAATAAAGGGAGGCTTCAAAGCACATTACATTTCCCAACTTACACTACACAATGTTCACCACTATCAACAATTTTATTCATTATTTCCAATAATGGCAAGAAATTTGTGTTCTTGCTATTTGTAATTCACACCTACATATATGGGCTTAAAAACCACAAGGGCTCATTAGGGGAAATTTACATAAAAAATGGGCCTCCTAAGGATGACATCATTAGTTTTTTAAGTTATCAAAAATCAACTAAAAAATGACATCAACCTGTATGGTGACATCATCAAAAATAAAATAAAATAAAATAAAAAATTATTTTATAAAATAAAACTTTCTAGAATCTTATGAATTAACTCATGATGGTTAATTTAACTCTACATATCACATTTTATCTCATTCATCTTTCTAAATATAAAATATTATTTTTGTTTTTAGATTTATATTCTTAAGTTCTATTAAGTTCTATTATAGAAATTTTTATATTTTCAAAAAAAATCTTTAAGAAAAATATTAAAAAATCATAAAAATCATTTATGAAGTGCTGCAAAAATAAAAAAAATCTTTAATTATTTTTAATAATTTGAAATATTCTAATATTTAAATGTTTAACATCTAAATATTCTAATATCAAAATTTATTATCTTTAATTATTTTTAATAATTTCAAAAATTATAATATTTAGATGTTTAGCATATAAATATTCTAATATCAAAATTTTATTATTTTAAATTTTTCGGTGGCCTTTTATAAGGGTGTGCTCACTTTATGTTATGCAATCCTCCTTTTAAGGGGGAGTGCTCACATTTAGTAGCCCCCTTTATTGTTTTATTTTATTTTTAAATATATTTTAAACTTTTAAATATATATATATATATTTAAATAAGGGGTAAAAACTTTATTGAAATTTAGAAAAGAGCATTACAACAAAGCAAAGGGCCTAAGCCCCAAGAGACCAAAAGATACAATTAGATAAAGCAAGAACCAACATAATTCATCACCAATCTCATCTCCATCCTTCGCAATAATCATTTCGAAATCATGGTAAAGCTCCTGGGAAATTTTCTTTCACCCCTCAATCTTCCAGCCATCGAGATGCTTTGAAGCCCATTTCTCCAATCAATCTCTTTCCCTATTGCACTCCCTCAGAATATGGAAAAAATAAACCACATCCATCAAGGAACTAATCTGCAAAATCTGTTGTACCATCCTAGCCAACTGCCAACTAACATCAACCACCTTCTGAGCATTAAGAAAATTAACCAAAACCTGTGAGTCAGACTCACAAATAACCTTTCTCCACCCCAAAGAGTAGGCTCATTCAAGGGCAGATAAGATTGCCAGACCTTCCATAAGGTTGACAGTTTGCACCCCTTCATAAATAGAGAAGAATAAAACCACCATTCCCAAAGAATCCTTACCAACTCCCCCAATTCTAGTTGGCCTAGGATTTCCCCTTGAGAACCCATCAGTATTAATCTTCAGAATTCCAATAGGAGGGGGAAGCCATTTACCCACTCTCATGACTTTCTTTTTCGCCCGCCTTCCCCTTCAGACACAAGCTGAAGCCAAAGACATCTCTCAAAGTCCCAATCTCTCCACCTTCTCAACATACTTTTTCTCCAAGGGATACGCCACCTCACACTTCGCTTCCACCATCTCCCGAACCATACCCATAATTATCTTCCAAATCTACTAAACAACCATATTTTCACCTCAAAAGATTCTACGATTTCTCTCTAGCCAAATTTTCCAGAGAATGAAGGTAGGCCCAACATACCACATGTCCTGTAGGAAAGAGGCCATAGTTGGAGGTCTGCCTAGACTACTCCAGAAATCTACCAAAGAGGAAGCATGAACACAAGGATTTTTCCAGACCTCCCAAAAAAAATGCCACAACCTCAGGGAAAAGAGGCATCAAAAAAACAAATGAGTAGAATCCTCCTCCCCAGTCCTACACAAAACACACATGGATGGGCCTTGAAATCCCCTCTTCTGAATATTGTCCCATGTCAAGCATTTGTTCCAAGCCAAAGTCCACATGAAACAATTACACTTTGGCCAAGAAAACTTATTCCAAACTCTCTTCCACCATTGAACCTCCACCCCATCCAACTTGTGAGATAAAAGCACCTGATAACCAAAGGCAATAGTAAAAACACCTTTAGGGTTGGGACACCAAGATAAAACATCACCATCGAGGAGGGAGCTACAACTCCTGCTAGAAAGGATACTCTACAATTCCACACACTCCTCCTCCATACCAACCATAGGCCACTCCTCAGGATTCTTCCACCTAGCCGCCATCAACTGACCATGAGAGGACACAGACTTAAAGTCTCTCACCCTATCCCAACCAGCCTTAATGAATCATTGACAAGGGGGCAGCAGGTTAGGAAACTAGGAAACAAGGGGAGGAAAACCATCTCAAGAATCAAACCAAAAGTGAGCCTCCAACCCACTTTTGCAAATCCAAAATAAGCCATCCTTGATGAGAGAAACCCCCTTCTTGAGCGTACCCCAAATCATTGATCCTTTCCCCACCAGGGGATAGTGGGGAATATCTATCCAAGGGATACCTGAGAAATTTTTATGAGATAAGATCCTGGCCCAGGTCTGATCCTGCTCCACACACCACCTCCAGTACAATTTAGCAGCAAGCCCAATCTTGGACAAAGATGACTGCCTTAATCCAAGACCACCATATTGCCTCGGGCTACACACCAACTCCCATCTAACCAAACTCCATTTGGATGACAATAAATTACCTGCCCATAAAAACTGTCTGGCTAAAGCATCCAATTCCTGAACAAAACCAACAAGGTCCACCTGGAGCATACATCTGTAGATGGGGAGAGCTTGAATCATAGATTTGATTAGCTGAACTCGACCAACAAAGGACAACCATCTATGGTTCCAATGGTTAACCTTTGTCTGAAACTTATCCAAAATATTTTGTCATGACTCGCTGGGCATCCTTTTGAGAGAGATAGGAATATCGAGATAGGTCAAAGGAAGGGACCCAACCTGAAACCTCAAGATATTGGATATCCTCCTTTGGATAGGACTAGGAAGATTGAAGAAGAAGATGGAGGACTTATCTTCATTAATCAACTGACCTGAGGCAATCAAGTAAATATCCAACACTGCATGCAAGCTAGTAGCCTCCCTGATTGTAGCCATAGCCATTAGCGTAGTATCATCCACAAATTGCAAATGAGACTATGGGGGAATATTACCTCCCCATCGCCACCTCTGAATGAGACCCCTCTCAACATTCCTTCTCAACAACCTGCCCAAACCTTCAATAAGAAGCAAAAAAAGATACGGAGACAACGGGTCGCCCTGGTACAATCCTCTAGAGGCACCAAAAAGCTCTGAGGGCTCACCATTAATTAAAATGGAGAAGGCTACTGAAGTAACACAACTCATGACCCATTGAATCCACTTATCCCCAAAACCAAAAGCACTAAGAATCTTCCAAAGGAAGGACCATTGAAATTTGTCATATGCCTTTGCCATGTCCAACTTGATGAACATTTCCTTATCATTGGAAATGGCCATAGAATGAATGGTCTTTATGGCTATAACCACCCCATCCAGAATTTGTCTGCCCGCCACAAAACCACTCTGCTCCATAGTAAATCAACACTTTAAGCCATTTTTTAGCCTATCTGCAATAATTTTAGAGATAATTTTGTAAATCACATTGCAAAGAGAAATGGGTCTAAATTGACTTATCCTATCCGCCCCATCACATTTGGGGATGAGAGCCAGGAAGGTAGAATTCAAAGCTCATAACATCTGCTTATTTGTCTGAGATTCCTAGACAACTACCAATAAGTCTAGCTTAATAATATCCCATAATTCTTGAAAGAACTCCACCGGGAATCCATTAGGGCCAGGAGCTTTCCCTTTCTTCATCTAGGACACCATGCTCTCAAGCTCTTCGATTGAGATATCACCCATAATATGCTCATTCATCTCCATAGTAACCAAAGAAGGGATGCAAGACAAAAAATTTGCCTCCTCATCAGCAACCCCCTGAGAATCTTCCCTGAATAGGGAAATAAAATACTACACAGCTTCACACGAAATATCCTTAAAAGAGGAAAGATGCTCACTAGTGTCATTAACAAGAACAGAGATGGAATTCCCATGGCGCCTGGCTTTGACCGAATTGAAGGAGAAGGCCATATTTTTATCCCCCTCCTGAAGCCATTCAATCTGAGCCTTTTGTTTCCAATAGACTTCCTCTTGAAATTCACACTCCTCCAACACTTTCAATGCCTTGGCCTCCTCTTGGAGTAAATTAGCAGTCACACCATCCTCCTTGATCACCCTCATAATACTATCCAACTCAACCTGGGCAGCAACCTTAGCATGGAAAATGTTCCCAAAGCACTGCTAGTTCCAATGCTTAATTTGACATATTGGAGAAGCGTAGACAAAATATACATTATCATGCCATAAGTGGGTCTACCATGTTTCCACCATTCAGACACATAGTCATGAAGAGAGGGCTCACAGAGCCACATAATCTTGAACTTGAAAGGAGGCGACCGAGGAACATGAACTAAAGAGACAACAAGCTTGATAGGCCAATGGTCAGATCCTCTCCAATCCAAAATTTATGAGCTAGAAGGCCACA
This sequence comes from Sequoia sempervirens, assembly GCA_007258455.2. Taxonomy (NCBI): domain Eukaryota; kingdom Viridiplantae; phylum Streptophyta; class Pinopsida; order Cupressales; family Cupressaceae; genus Sequoia; species Sequoia sempervirens. The sequence continues at coordinate 162,388,958 of VDFB02379711.1, forward strand.
ATCCACCAACCCAAGAAAAAGACACCAAAAACCGGTCAAGTCTTTCAAAGAAGAAATTATACCCAATCCTACAATTGTTCCAGGTGAAATGACCATTAGTAATCTTTACATCAACAAGATTCAAAGCTGATATGTTATCTTGAAGAAGCAGCACAGAAGGCTCCAACCTTGCAATTGTACCACCTCGCTTCTCAGCCAACTCATAAATAGCATTAAAGTCACTAGCCATAATCCATGGACAAAAAGGAACCATACTCCAAAAAAATCTAATATGACTCCACAAAAGTTGCTTACCTTGAAACTCAATAGGTGCATAGATATTGGAGAGGAGAATAGAATCCCCAGTCTCAGAACAAGAGGCGATCATTGAGATAGAAGACTTGTTGGACATCCACCAAAGAGGGCGGATCTTCTGAGGATTCCAAAGACAAGCCACTTCACCCACAGACCCTTGAGCACCAATGCACTGGCATTCACCACTTCCCCACAGCTTAGGAGATAAACCAAGCATACATTCCATAGGTAACTTAGTCTCTTGCAGGAATAGAACATTAGGAGATTGACTTCTAACAAACTCACGACCAACCTTTTGTCAAGGGTCGTTGTTCAAGCCCCTTGCATTCCATGATAATACAATCATTTCGATGACCTTGAGAAGTGTGAATCTAGAGTCTTAACTGACCTTGACTCCACCAAAGTTTCCCAAGCTAACTTAATCTTTTCCATATCATTTTTCCTTCCAAGCTTTGAACATTTCTCACCCAACCATTTCTTGATATCCTTTTGATGGAGACCCATAGGAGAAGGAGAAGACTTGATATTCTTCCCAACATCCATTCCTGCATGCAAAGCCAAAATAGTAACATCTCCCCCATTCTTCTTCATTTCTATAGTAGGAACTGACTCCACCTGACCATGCATTTGAAGGTCGGTCACCATTTGCACAACTCCCATAACTTGTGTATCCAAAGAAGCCCCAAAAAGAGGATATGCCTGTCTCGAACACACAATACCTTGATCCAAATTCACCAAGCCCGGATTCACTTCCTATTGGCCAAGATCATCGAAAACCTTGAATCTGTTAAAAGAGTCTTCATCTTATCTTTCCTTCAAGGTCCTCTTTTGACCCTAGTTTCTATTACAATTCCTTACAGGGGTGAAGCCATCTAGACCAACCCCATCCCCTAGAATGGGATCCTTTCCCTTATCCTCCCTAGGTGGGTTGCGAGTAGTTTGGGAAGTCGGATGCTCCATAGGCCTAGCCTTTGGACATCTTCATTGTAAGTGACCATATTCATGGCAGAGACAACATCGAAATGGAAGAGTTTCATAGTCGAGCGACTGCACCCAAGAGTGAGGACCCACAAACATATCTAAAGAACCTGGTAATGGCTTACTTAAGTCAATTTCCACACAAATACGAGCAAAATTTATCACCTTTTTAAACCAAGTTTGCTGCAAAGAACCAACTGGCTTCTCGAGCATCCACCTCAACAAATGCAAAACGTCATCCTACAAACATTCCACCAGAAACCGTGGAAGCCGAACCCACACAGAGACTCAAGTCAAAAGATCCTCAACAAGGTTAAAACCAGCATGCCACAGTTTAATAAACAGACCAACCTGGTTATAAAAATAGGGCCCCCCTTCAAAAACCTTATTACGATCTGCCATGCAATCAAAGGTAACCATGTAATAATTATTTGCTAGGAGCTTTATATCCATCTCACCCTTCGGCATCCAAGTCCGTTGGACCCAAGACTCCAAAAATTGCATTGATATTCGCATACCCAAAAACTTGCAATAAAAAGAGTGCCTCGAGTAATATTCGATATCCTCTACAACCATCTCCAATGGGATGATGAGTTTCAGCCTCTCCTTGCATTGTTCCAAACATCCATTGATTTTTGTGATCTGAGCCCCACTAGATGAACCCACTCCATCTAGCCCAGGTTCTAAGAAATACAAATTATTATTGAAAACCTTCAAAGCATGCAGAGGAGACTTCACACCAATCGAAAATCGAAAATCCATTTTGGGGCTAGTGCCTGTGGTCTCCCCGAACAACATTATACCCAACCCACAATGGTCATGCAAGCCTCTGAGATATAAAACCAAAACAAGGGTTTCAAAAACCCCACCCAACGCTCACCACAAAATGCTGGAAAAGTGCTAAGGAGGCACCTCCAATAAGAGGCCACGCAAGAAGGAAAAAAACTAGACACAAAGGCCCGTTTCACACCACACACCCGCAGCTTCTAGCAACTCTCCACTCGCCGCGTAGCGCCAAGAGGTAGTCCCCACACACAGGTAGAACAAAAAGAAGCAACCGAGGGAAGAGAAAGGGGAAGAAAACGCCACCTTATGCCCCCAAATACAAACACAGACCCCCCACCCAACGCAGAATCAAGCAAATGAAGGGATCGAGCTAGGGAACGAATACCCTAGCTCGGCACACAAAACCATCAAACGCCATCCAGCTTTAAATATATTTTAAACTTTTAAATTTTTATTTTTATTTTTTTGAAAGAAAGACTGTTTAAAAGATTACTTTCTTTTTTTCTATTTTTCATTATCTTTTACTTTGCCACTTTTTAAATAATTTTAAAAAACAAATAATCAAGAAAAGAAAGTGAACTCAACTTTTTTAATAAATTATAATAGAAATATAAGTTACCAAACTTGAGTTTTTTAATAAATTATAATAGAAATATATGTTACCACTTTTAAAAAATCATGGACTTCAACTTTTTAAGGAATTATAATAGAAACACGTGTCCCCACTTAACTCATGTAGTTAAGTAATTTATATTTTTTATATTTAAATAATTTGTATCATATGAGATATTTTTTGTTTTTTTAGAGTCCCTTAGGAGGCCCATTTTTTATGTAAATCTCCCCTAATGTGGGTATGTTGTGATGTGGAGGTTGACAAATGTAGTGTGTTACGAAGCATGCAATTTTTTATATCACACAGGTTGTGTGGGTTTAACCATCTACCCTGAAGCTTGGTCCATGCCATTAAGTGTAGTTGGCAAATGACAGTGTGTTTTCAAACCTCATATGTGTGTGAGGAAATTCATAGATGAAGACATAACAATCAAATTAGTTAGTTAGACATGAGCTCAATTTGGACATTTTTCCTCATTTATGATACATGTGGACTGAACATTAAAATTTCAAAATTAAAAATACCTCCAAAGAAAAGCACATAATCAACTTTTCATATTGAACGGAAACCCCTTTTTGTAAGGAAAACCCTCAGAATCCCGTCAATGAATACTATTTTTTGCAATGAATATTCTTTAATTCTTCAAAGTCCCTAGGCAGTTTGGAAAAATGGCATATATTTCTGGCAAATATACATACCTGCTACCTAGCTATCTATGCTTGTCACATGTGTTTTGGTAGGGAGAGTGGCTACTCTGTATTGGCCTCTAAATGACTGGAACTCCTTTGTGAGGTCCCCAACAACCTCCAAAATGTGAATGTCGAAAGTGGTGACATTTTTTGCTTTTCTTGCATTCCAAATTATGATTTTTAAAACATTATGACGGTTATGATGCATCTGACATGCATTTTTTGTAGGGAGAATAACCTCGTGCAATTGGAAGAAGCTAATCTCCCTATGAAATATAGTAAAATCAAACTATTATCACTGAAAAATGTATGTCTTGGACATGATAACATAATTAGACATGTCTTATCCTTGAAAAAGGGCAATAGATTCTCATGTGTAAACCGTGCAATTTTGTAGGGAGATCACCTTCTGCAATTGGATGTGGATTTTCTCCCTAGAAGAATGCATTCCAAAGACATCATAACATACAAAATTACATTAAAGCATAAAAAAAAAAATACACTGCATTCAATGGGACAACATAGTACAAGGCCTCCCAAGACAGGGGATAAAAGTGACAAATTTGGCAAATAGGAGGAAAGAATACAACAATGAAAGTGAGTAGATAACGACATCGCCAAGTCATTTTTCCCACCTTTTTTTATCGTGATGTCATGGCGGGAGTTCAACTATAAAAATTTCCAGCCTAGTGCTTCTGCAAGAAGCTATACTTTTCAATGAATTTTGTGCACCCATGGGAATTGAAAGTGGACTGATGTGAGTAAGACTTTTGTTCTAAATTGTAATAAGCATTGTTTTTTGAGAAGATGTGTTCAAATATGATATTGTACAAAATAATTAGAGGTTGGAAAACACTTTGTGTTGTGCATTCTTTCATTCTACATGTTGAAAGTTGAAAGTTTGAGAGCATGGGGCAAAGTTGCAGGTAGGAGATATACAAAACTATCCAAATTTAGCTGAGGGGTGAGTAACCAATTGGGTTGTTACTTGTAAGGGGTTTTAAAATAGTATTTGGGTTGCATGTTTCATAACACCCAATGTTTTCCCACCTACAATTACACATAGATAGTATATGTAATGAAAATGTTTTGGTTACTTACATAGTAAGAACCTAATTGGTTGGTTACACCTAAGGTGAATATCGATACTTTTATGTATCCCTCACCTACAATTATATTAAAAATATGAATGTCTTGGAAGCCTTTTGTTTTGTAAATAGTAATCTTGTAATGAAGTTCACCTTGAAAATATATAACTCTTAGTTACAGTATAAATTGGATTTCAATTTCTTTGTATGATTGAAACAAAAAATGCACAAAATAATTGTAGATTGGAAAACACAATGTGGGTTGTCAATTGTTTCATTATGTCATCCACACTTCCTACCCAATTAACATCTATGTATGTTTTTTAAGTGAAATCTTTGCTTTTGGGATACCATAAACCATATTCAATAGTGATTTTGATGTATCTAAATATTATTTTCACTGCATTGACATGTGATTCTTTTGGTGATACTTGAAATCTTGCTACCATACAAATAGCTTGCATTATATTAGGCCTAGATGTAGTTAGATATAGTAGTGAACCATATATTTTTAGGCATGAGGCTTATAGGCTACTCTTGCACTCTTAGGATGTTTCACCTAAAAGAAGAGAGATAAGCCTCATGAAAAATCAATGTGGTTCACTCAAATTAGGATATGTATGATGTTACTAAGGCTAAATGAGTTTATTTATATGCAACTAATTTAAGTAATTGACTGATTTTGAATGCAAAATCTAAGAAACAATTGATGTTTGAAAACACAATGTGATATGCAAGCATGTGCTAAACATGAACAAATGCAAAATAGAAAAGAAGAAGGTTGAATTAGAGTGCACTTGGGAAATGAATGAGGAATCTATAGTGTTATGAAGGTTGATAGAGATCACTTAAAATCACTAGTAGGATTCATTTGCCACTAATGGCGGATCAGTCCTACTTCTGATGAAAATTGGTTTTTGAGTGTCGGGATCCAGAATCTGACAAAATCTGGATTTTCAGCTTTAAGGTGGGACTCGTTCACTACTAATGGTGAATCAATCCTCTCCCAAAATTTTATGAAATCAAGGACCAATTCTATAGCACTAGATCTAAGGTTGTCTACTCATTGGGTTGACAAAATCAAATTTGTAGAAAATGGACTGCAGGTTATCTCCAAGCTTGAAATAGGTTGTAGTTGACTTGAAACACTTTGCTAACTTGTTGACCACCTTTCAAAACCTATTTTCTTGATAAATTTATATACACAAGTTTGCAAATGCACACAAAAGGGGAAAAATGGTTAAGGGTTAGGTTATAAGGATTTTCGTTGGTCAAATCCTACTTTGGTAATCAAACCCTTAATAAAGAAATGAAATGAAATGAAGAAGGAAAGATTAATAAAAAAAATGAAAATTTCCTAAACTCGCCAATCTTGTTGAAGAAATCTGAAGATATAACAATGGTTGCTCCAAAATACTTGATTAATGCTTGATTGAGTGATGCAAAGTGCTTGAATGCTTGAATCAATGAGTGAATAAGTGAACTTGATGAAACGGGGTTAAAATGGATGTAAAACCACTTATTTATACACACTTGTGCCTTAGTAACTCGAACATACCTCATCACAAGCCGACATAAGGTGGTTTTAAATAAAAACTTGAAAGAAAATTTGAAATATTTTGAATTTTGAGCCAAGAGGGACTCATTCGCCACCCATGGTGAATAGGTCCCACCTTGAACTTGAAAGTGGGTGTCAAGAATTATCTTGCATTTAATTTTGTTTGTTGGGTTAACATTCAAAAACACACTTAATTAAGCCTTATAAGGGCATAAAGGGGTCAAATAAAGCATAAAGTGTAAATAGTGAAATTAAGCCTAGAAAAGTGTGAAATCTTGTTACAATACTTTACAACACTTCAAAATAGGACTTGATAAGTGATGAAAAGGTGATTTTTAGGTGAATCAAGTAATGAATAGAATTTAGAAAAGTGTAGAAATGTTTTACGACACTTCACAACACCTTCACAAGATGCCATAATTTGAATTTTAAAGACCTAATGTGAATGTTCAAGTCACATTTCAACATTAAATCAAAGAAAATGTACCAAGAATTGTGAAGAAAGGCCTAAAAGACCATTAAAATGTCAAGGGGCCATTTTTCTACGACACATTTAGCCCCTACTTTAGTGAGAGGATGAACTTGTTTCAAACTCACGCTAAAGTAGCCTTGCATATTGAGAAGGATCAAAATGCACATATGTTAGCAAGATGCAATAACAACAATCAAGAGGGATGATCAAGCCCCCATGATAAAGATCTCATGGAAAACTAAACATAAGAACAAAGGAACACATATGTGAAATAGAAGAAGAAAAGGAGGAATTGGATTGAGCTTTGATCATATGTCTAACTAGTTGAGGATTAGATCTAGACTCTTTGTGAGAAAAAGAGAATGCATACTCACTTTGGGGTGACAAAACTTATGGTGGTCCATCGAGTGAGAAAACCCAAAAAGGTAAGATACATACGCTAGTTGGTATGTACTCACAAACACATAGGTGGCTATGGGGAAAGTCGTTTCATTGAATGGGCTTCCTGCTCAACCATGTTAATTTTATACCACCTGATAACTTTAACAAGGTGTCACAAGAGAAAATGTCAGTTCGTGCTTCATGAGACAAGAAAATATTCATATGCTTAGAACCCATGAACAAAGAGCAAGGTACCACAAGAATGCAAGCTACGTTATGCAAGGTGTTAAAAATGAAAAATGTAAAATGTAAAAGATGTTCAAAGGAGTCTTGTTAAGTTCATGCAAGATCTGTCACTTAGGGAACATTGTGTCTAATGTCTCCAAGAGAGGACCAATCAAAGAATAAAATATTCACAAATTAGGGGATGCAGTGTGTCACATTAGGCCAGTAAGAGGAATGTAATATGCTAAGATAGATCACACTTATAAAGTACGTCAAACCCAATGTCATCCACAAAGTGACAAACGCATCATATGAAGTGACAAGGCTGCACTAAGAACCAAAAATGAAAATGAAATTATGCCAATGTATTCCCCCTACTTTAAAGGAATTTCTACACACTGTTCTATGAGCAATTACTTTAAAGTAGCGAAGGAAAGAAAATGCAAAAAGAAAGCAAGACGTGAGAGCCAACATGGAAAGCCCCTATGCCAAGTCAAATGTTTCTAAGTTAGGTTGTGTCATGTAAACGGAAAAGAAAAAAATAGAGAGGAGGGTTTCCCCCTAGAAAAGGAACACCAAACACATAAGGGATCTATGATTTTGGGGTTAGTATGTTCATTGCTACAATGTTTTTATGAAAGAGCTCAAAACTATCATCATTCCCCAAAGCACATAGAACTAGAAGAATGACACAAAGAGAGTGAAAACAAAAGGAAAATAAAGTCTATTTTTAAGGGTCAACATGGAAGAGACATTGCAGTCTCAACACTTTGTATCATCCCCAAGAGGAAAAAACAAGCAAAAAGAAAACAAAAAGAAAAAATAAAAGGGAAAATATTTTGGGTCAACATGAAGGAGACATTTCAGTCTCAATGCCTTGCATCATCCCCAAAAGGAGAACACAAAAAAAAGGAAATAAAGAAAAGGACCTTTTGGGTTAACATGGAAGAGACATAGGGTGTCTACACTTTGTGTCATTCCCAAAAGTAAAACACAACACTAAAAGGAACAAAATAAAAAGGAGCTTTTGGGTCAACATGAAAGAGACATAGGATGTCTCAATGCTTTGTATCATCCCCAAAAGGAAAACACAAAACAAAATGGAATAAAATAAAAGGACCTTTTGGGTCAACATGGAAGAAACATAGGGAATCTCTATGCTTTACGTCATCCCCAAAAGGAAAACACAAAACAAAAAGGAACAAAATAAAATGACCTTTTGGGTCAACATAGAAGAGACGTAGGGCATCACTATGCTTTGCATCATCCCCAAAAGGAAAACACAAAAAAAAGGGAAAAGGACCTTTTGGGTCAACATGGAAGAGACATAGGGTGTCTCAACGCTTTGCATCATCCCCAAAAGAAAAACACAAAAGCACAAGCGAAAACGGCAATGCAAGACATATAGAAGAATAAAGGTACAAATAGAGGAAGTGTACAAAGAGAGAGAACATCAAACACACATTACAGGAGAACACTATACACACATAAAATTGCAAAAGAAATTAAAAAAAAAAAGAAAAATGTAAAAGGATAGAAAGGAAAATGTAATTCAACCATCTAACAAGTCATCCACCTCTCGATCATGTTCAGTCTATTGTGAGGGTGGTTGGCTATCCAAAGGAAGAATTGCAAGTGTTGAACTAGGAGATGTACTAGGTTCTTCAAAAGGTATGGGAGATTTATCTTTTAAGCTCATGGTGGATGAAAATAAATATTTTATATCGTTATGCACTTCTTCATCTATTTTTGTGATCTCCTTGTCATCATCATCATCAAGGTTGATTACGATAGGAGGATGAAGGGTTATTTCCAAGGAGCGATGTATCAAAATTTGTGGCTGTTGGATCAGTTCATTTTGTTGTGAGAGATGGATTGTGTTATCTTGTGGCAAGTCAAGAGAATTAGGGTGATCATTTGTTGCTTCTATCAAAGTAAAAGGTTGGTTTTCTTTCTTTCTTTCCATTTTAGATTGATGAGCAAGGATATGTTGATGATGCCTCCGCTCCCTAGCACTGCAGTTTCATTTCATTTTATTTTGAAATTGTTTAGGTGTAAGAGTGGGTTGATCCATCATAGGTTCCTTTTCTTTTGGAGGGGAAAGAATAGAATAAACTGAAGAAGATGAGTCAATCACTTTCTCTTTAGCTTTATACACTTGTTTAATGTGAGGAGGCATGACATGATTGGTTTCATTTTCTCTTGATCATTTAAATGATAGACAGGAAGTGTCTATGGTAGCAGCTTGCTCATGAGGTTTTATTGTTTATTCAATGTTGGATTCAGGTTGAAGCACAGTTTCATCAAGGATAGGAGGAGTGGAAGTGGATAGAGACATGTGACAAAGAGACAATTTAGCTATGCATTTGGCTTTGAACTTTTCATAGGTTATGAAAAAGAAGTCCTTTCAAGGGGTGATGGGTTCCATAGGTTCAAGCCAAAAGGCTTGTAACAAAAAATTACCTTTGGAGGGTAATGGATTAAATCCACTATGGTGTATGGTAAAATTTTCAATGCCATGTGAAAACTTCAAACAATTGTGAACAACTAACGGGACTACTTTCATCGAGTGGAGCCAAGGATGACCCAATCATCAATGAAATTGGTCTTATTGTGGAATGATAGAAAATGTTACCTCTAAATTTTTAGGTCCTATTTGTAATGAGATTACAATCAATCCAATCGTAGGGCATGCAAAACTAGTATGTGTTTTAATCCATGTAGTTGGTTTATTATAATCATCTTAATAAAGATTGTGTAATACTAAGAACTGTTAGAAACCAAGATCAAATTTGCAAACCGAAAAGACCTTCCATAGAAGAGAAAATAAAAAAAAGCAGAGAGGTTGCAAAAGAAAGTGCAACATAATATTATTCGAGAATTCATAATTACATGATAATGATTTTCTTTATAAAAGCAAAGATGCATAACCCTAATCTTATCTTGAACAACAAGATAGCTCAACAAGATAAGGATGACAACTAATAAACCTAGGAATTAAATAATTACCTAAGTAAACTTATGTAAAGTGTAATTAAATATTAATTACACCAACACCCCCCCATAAGTGAAACTTAGGGAGACTAACAAAGCATGCACCTAAAACTAAGATGAATGCAAGAAAGCATGAATGGGTCACACCAACAAGTCCTGATCAGGTACCAAAGTACAAATGCAATAATGAGGTAGAGAAAGAAAACCCAGTGGGACAAAACCCCCTACAATGAGATGACTGCTGCAAAGAAGCACTGGAAGAACACTGTGGAGTAACACTAGAACCACAATCTGACAAGCAAGGAAAGATACCTCTATCTACAACTAAAACCAAAACCGGAATCATGATAATGTGACAGCAAACCCGATGCCACGGAACACTGGAAAACTCACAAACTGGAACAACCCTAGAATCTGTGAAGCAACAGTAGATGAGATGATGACATAATCTCGAAACTGTGTATCTCGATGCTGATGCCAAACTGTGACTGAAACTCTTCCATGGGAAGGAGTACCAAAAAATACTCTGGAACATTAACCATAAAAAAATGGCCCTCAAACTGCGAAGTATCTGAACCAATGCGGATTAAGAAACATAAAATCTCAATCTAAAGTGTGAACCGATGAATCCGATGTGTCAAGCAATAGCAAAGATGTGGCCAAAAGAAACTAGGTAGCCAGATAACCCATACGAGATGCCAACAAATCAAGATGGATATGGAGATCAAAGTGCATGCACACTCTAATCAGATTATTATGCAAGAAACCCCCTTGATGGAACTTTATCTCAGTTCATACTAGAAACCAATATTAGATTTGCAAACCAAAAAGACCTTCCATAGAAGAGAAAATCAGAAAAAACTGAGAAGTTACAAAAGAATGTGCAACATAATATTATTCAAGAATTCATAATTACATGATAATGATTTTCTTTATAAAATCAAAGATGCATAACCGTAATCTTATTTTGAGCAACACGATAGCTCAACAAGATAAGGATGACAACTAATAAACCTAATAATTACCTAAGTAAACTTATGTAAAGTGTAATTTAATATTAATTACACCAACAAGAAATCTTTTGTGATCACATTCTTGCCACAGGTAGGATCAATTAATATCCCATTAGTGGGCTTATCATAGATTTTGCTTGCTATGTAAAGAGGACCATAAGGAATCTTTTTAAGTATATCATGAGAAGAAAAAGTAATATCAAGAGATTTATTGCTAGGGACCTTACGAGGGATAACATCTATTGTACCCACAAGTTCATCCATAAGATTAACTTGGGTAACATTTGGAGTTATATCATGTTGTTCATTATTTGTATCAACATTCATTACATTAGTGTTTCAAGGTTCACTAGCCTTGACTGTATCAATGGGTTATTTTTATGCAGGTTAGCATATTAGATTAATAAATAAAACCCAAAGAAACTATGGAATACAAAGAAAGCTTAAAATATAAATGATTATACCAGATATTTGTTGCTTCCATGATTCATTTCCACAGCACCTTCTAGCTTGCAGCATATGATTGTTGCCCTCAGATTTGTCTGTATGAGCAAATGATTGTGACCAAGCCCCTTGCAAGTTTTGAAGGATTTGATGACAAAATGCCTATGAAAAATTACTATGCTTATGAAAAAATAATCAAATTAAATAAGTTAAATGCAAAGTAAAATCTAAGCATAAAATGTCTATAATAATGAAGTTGTGGTACTGAGAATATGAGTAAATTGGCATTTTATAGAAAATGCAATTTTGGACAGATGAACTAGATTAAAAGCTGACAAAGCCTAAAATCAGTGGATGAGATTTCATGTGACAATCCCTAATCAGGGTAAGGGAAAAATCATTAAATGAGTGGTCAAGATATCATTTGAGAAAATCAAATCGGTGATCGAGAATAAATTTGATAATTAGTCAAAAAGATAAAGATTTTTGAAAATCAAGAAGATAAAGGCTGCTTGATTTGTAAGATTCAAAAAATTAATAAGATAAGAGTAGAACTGAAAAGAAGATTTGAAAAATCAAGAATTTGATCAATTACTTGATTTTTGGAAGAAGATTACCATTTTGAATTAAATAAATTCAAAATATGGATTTTGTGTCACAGTAAATAATCAATTTTTACATTATTTACTAAAATGAAGTGACAGTTAATAAAGTGAGATCATTTTAAATAATTAATTTATTTAAAATAAGAGAAATGTTAAATTAGGTAATTAAATAATTAAACATAATTATTTAATTTAGAGGATTATGACCGATAATTCAATAAATTAATAAATTCATTTAATTATGAAAATTAGTGACATACTAAATAAATAAATAAAATTCATTTATTTAATAATCGAAAAGACATAAATGAATAACTTAGGTAATTAAATAAATTAAGAAATTTATTTATTTAATAATCATGAAGAATACAAGAGATATGAATTAATTAAACAATTATAAATTGTTTAATTGACAGTGGGAAGTGGACTAAGGACATAATTAAATGTCATAATTATGCTAGGACGAAAGTGGTAAAACAGAACTTGCAGGCCTAGGTCATTTTTATGTGTCTACATTTTTCCCCTTTGTGTCATAATGTAGCATTTCGCATTGTGACAAAGAAAATAAGTTAAATTCATGCCCTAGCAAAGGTATAGAGTATCAATGCCCCATCAGATTTTTTTTTAAATTTTGGGCAAGTGACAAAAAAATTTGGAAAATGTCTCGATAAGTCAATTTAATGATTAGAAAGAAAATGGCGCAGCCAGTTTCAAATTGTAGCATGTTTAGAGCAGCCAAAAGGGTGGTCAAAGTTGGTCAAAAGGGCCTCCAGTAGTAAAAGAGTTGAAAAATATCATTTTTACTTTATAAATAGGTTGACAAAGGGGTAAAAGTCAATTCATTTTCACTATTCACCTTAGCAATTTTGAGAGTGTCGAGCGAAGAGGGTTAAGGAAAACATGGTGATTTTAGTGACCGAGCATTGCAGAGAGATCGTGTGGACCCACAAGTGATCCAAGGGCTCATAGCCAGCAATATGTACCCCTAACCCACTTTGTCATTTTATCATTTTGTGTGCAAAAATTAGGGTTTTAGGGTTAACAACAAACGTGTTGTGACGCATATGCATGCGCGTAAACTATATTTGTCTTAGCATTCGATGCATTTGATGCATCACAACACAATTGCATAAGATTTTAGGGCAGGTCTAGTGATTGTGTTGCATTCGTAAGAAATCGTGACACATTCACCAAAATGAGTCACAATTGATAAGCGGAATGATGCATTCATAATAGTGTGATGCATTTCAAGTCAAAAATGATGCATATGATTTAAATGACGCATATGTCGAAAGTCACAACACAAATGCACTGTGGCAACACAAATTTTAGAAAAAACAATGCATTCAACATATCACAACGCAATTGAAGTATGGAATGATGCAAACGCTTCCTCATGACGCATTTGAAGTCAACATGACACATTTGAATTTGACTTTGACCAAGGTTGATTTTGATGAGTTTCAAGTTTTACTTGCTTTTTGAGTGACACAAATGATAATGATGATTGTATATAAGGTACTGACGCGTTGTTTGATCATGTGCAGAGATAGCTAGCACCCATCTATACTTGGGAGAGTAGGCCATCGACCTTTCAGTTTTGGGATCAGCTAAGTTCGTGAGAGTGACGATGGTTGATGTGGTTGGGTCTGTATTATATTGCCTATATGCTCATTATTTGGGCGAATAGGGGACTATTGACTGTGTTCTGTGAGAGATGGCACTCAGATACATGTTCTTTCCATTTGTCGATAGGAAAGGCTATCGTAACTTTGGAGGATGTTTATTGTATTCTTCATCTGCTGATCCGAGGAGAGCGGATTGTTTATGACCCTCAGCATGGTTATCAAACCTTTATAGCCTATTATCATGATGAGGGTGCAGGAGTTGGCATCAAGGGATACAAGATCTGCTAGGATTTTATGGAGGAGCACTATGGCCAATTTAATGCACTATTGGCGACATTGATCAACAGGATACTAATTCCTAACCGACACGGTCACAGGTTTCCCATTGGTTGGGGTGATGTTCTAGTGGGAATGAGACGAGATAGGACTCTTTACGCTTGGGGGCCCTATTTTTTAGTCATGCTTTACCATTAGTTAATGAGGTGGCCTATAGGAGGGCACAAAGCATTGGGTGTGGCACGACACTTCTGATGATATGGGCTTGGGAGCATGTGGCTATATTCTGACCTCCTATCTAGAGACCACAGCTAACTAAGGGGATTCCATATGCTTATTACTATGCTAGTGCTCTACGACAGATGAGGGTCAGAGAGACAGGGTGGTAGCGCCATCAGATTGACACCATGATTGCATTCATTTAGAGGCCCTATAGAGGCTGCGAGCAGTGGGATGATGACAATGACCACCTCACTTTCTACAAAAAATATTGTTATTTGATTGGGAGGACAATGCAGAGTTAGCTCATCATAGAGATGTATCTGCCACAACGTGTACTGAGATAGTTTGGAGAGTAGCAGGGTGTACCGATAGGCACAACCGAGTATGTTAGATCCTTGAGGGAGGGAGCCTGGGGTCTACCTATTCTTGTATCATTTGTCATGCAGCAGATTGACAGGCTAGTGGTGTAGTAGTGGGGATGGAGGGGTGGGATTGCAAATTTTGGGATGATCACCAACTATGACTTGTGGTGGTAGGCACATCAATCAGTGCCACTGATAGATCCAAATGGGCTAGTTTTGATTGGTAGGAGATCAGTTATACCACATGTGCCACAAGCTAGGAGAGGGGGGAAGAGGTGGCAACAAAGGTAGAGGCAGAGGGAGAGATGGAGGTAGGGATGGAGGTAGAGGTGGAGGGAGAGATGAAGGAGAGATGGCAGGAGGCAAGCCAGGAGGGTGCAATAGCATGCAATGAGAGGGGCACTAGATGTTATTCGAGAGGTAGGTGAGGAGGAGGAGAGAGAGCAAGAGGAGCCTAGATGGGAACATGAGGATGTAGGTCATGAGCACATGGCTAAGGAGCATGTGGCTGAGGAGAAGGCCAGACAGGATCAGAAGGTTGGGGAGGAGGAGGTTCGACTAGAGGCTAAGATGGATGTTGATATGTCATGAGAGGAGGGAGTCAAAGGAGACAAGGATACATGGGAGGATGATGAGGATGAGGCCATTGATGAGGGCAAGAGATAGCTAAGATGAAGCATGGTGGAGGGAGAGGAGGAGGTACCATCCAGCTCAACATTTCCCCATGATGCCATGATAGACCAGATGGTGACAAAGTTACAGAGGAGATTGGATGAGAGTGCCACATAGGTCAGAGCACTGTAGGAAGAGCTAGAGGTGACTCAGGTAGATCAGGATCAGGCAATGATCCGCTAGTAGGAGGTAGCGCGGTGGTGTATAGAGTTTGCATGACTGTGTACATGACCATTTGCAGATCTAGCTCGAGAGTTTGGAAGGATTAGCATATGGCTTGAGCGATATAGGAAGTTATATGAGCAGGTCATGCCAGCCAAGATGAGAGATCCCACTCTGACCATGACATAGACAGGTAGTAGTAGCAGGTCGGGCAGTGATAGTGGTAGTCAAAGTAGTGTAGGGGGCTCAACCTCTTCAGGGCATACTTTGAGTCACATATCCCATCACCACCACTCCTCCAGTCATAGGCCAGGACACTCACATGGTTCATCAGGTTTAGGCCATAGATCAGTACCTAGTCCACCTCCAGTGACAGATCCTTCAGCTTCATAGAGTCATGCCGCAGTGTCATCATAAATGCATGTTACCATGGAGATGATGCCATCAATGTCAATTCCATTGGGTTCATAGACAGAGGCTGCTATAGTTCCACGAATTACCTCAGTGCCAAGCACAAGTCCTCATTCACCACACTCATTTCCATGAGGGGGTGAGGAGAGTACTTCATAGGGACATGCTTACTATATGTGGATTCATGTTTCAGAGTTTATGTTATGACACATTATGTATTGACTATCGAGCCTGTGAGCTCTATTTTTGGGATATCTCTTGACTTTACCCTGTGACATTATATTTTTGAGATGATGCTATATATATAATTCAGTTGTTATGCATCCTACATGTGTGTTATGTGATGTTATTTGATTTATGCACTATGATGTATGATGGATGATTTATGTGCAATATGCATTTATGATGGATGATGATATTTATTTATTTTTCCTTTCATGTACATCTTATGATGCTTACTTATGATGTGATGCCATGATAATGCAATGCTTATTTATATGTCATGTTGACGTTATGCTATGGATGATGATGATATGCATAATGCATTTATTTGAATGGATGCAATGTTAATGGTTATGTTAAGACATGACTATGTATAATTCAATATGTAATGTAGTGTATATGATTTAATGATATGGATGATGTATGTATGGCCCTAATGCAATTTCTATATGATTATGTATGCACTTATGTTTTTGTATGTCATAGGATATCATCGAGAGATGGAAGACAGAAGATGACAAGACAAAAGGAGATGCATGTTAGTTCCTAGACCAAATCCTTCAAAACCTTACCATAGGACTATAATATTTATTTCTCTTTAATCATCATTGGGCAGATTATTGTGATGGCCAACAAACACCATGATATGACATAGATCAAGGTGTGCAAGGTCATACCATCACATAAGACAAGAAGTCACAGACAAGGATGATCATGACTCATGCTAAGAGCACAATTTTCCCCAATCTTTTTGTCATAACCAACCACAAGTAGAAGAAGACAAGAAGGACAAGTCATGAAGCATCGTTGCTTCTCTAAATCATGTTTCCAAGACATCCTTGAGAAACTAGGAACATGATTTCCAAAAGGAAAAAATAAAAACATTATCATGATACGTCATTGTTTTTCTAAATCCCATAGTCAGTACATCGCTAAGAAACTAGTAGCATGAGTGTCAAAAGACAAGACAAACATCATGATACATCATTGTTTCTTTAAATCTTGTTGCCAAGATCTCACTAAAAAACTAGTAACATGATGAAAAAACCAAAAGACAAGTGCCAAGTGTTTTCCAAGTGTGTCTAGATGTTGAGTGTCTTAATGTCAAGATGTCAGGTCTAATGATGTCGAGATGCCAGGGTGTGAAGGTTTTGACGATGCCAAGATGACGAATGCTAAAGATTGCCAAATTTAGGAAGGACACATCTTGAATAATGTTGATGTCGACAGGATTGATCCCTAAATGTCAAAAGGGATCCCTCAAAATGCCAGTGACAGTGATAGTGAAGATGCCTAGGAAGGAAACATCCTAAGTCATGAATGACAAAGTTTGTTCTTTAGAAGGACACATCTAAAAGATATTGATGTTGAGAGGAGTGATCCTTAAATGTTAAGAGGATCCCTCAAAAATGTCGGATGACAATGACGATGCCTAGGAAGGACACATCTTAAGGCATGAATGAGAGAGATTGTTCTTCATAAGGACACATCTGAAGAATATTGATGTCGAGAGGAGTGATCCTTAAATGCCAAAAGGATCCCTCAAAAATTTGAGATGACAGTGACGATGCCTAGGAAGGACACATCCTAAGGCATAAATGACAGAAACTATTCTTCAAAAGGACACATCTGAAAGATAACCAAGAGTTGACAATTTGACTAGTTATGATAATGTAACTTGTTTTGACCAAATTTGATTGAAGTTGACTGAATTGACTTGTGTCGACTATACATTGATATTGACATGCTAATGTAATTGTCACGTTGAGTAAATGGTTGCCAAAATTTGGTTGCAGTAAATGGCGTATTTTTAGATGACTTGTTTGACTTGAAGACCTTTTTGACGTGTGTGTTAGTGTAATATCATGAAACCTAATAGATTGACCTAGTGTGGCCTCAGGGTCTCATCGACAAATGTCCTTGCCTACGTCATACACTTAGAGACCTCATAGTTCAACATGACCAATGACTTTGTCTTGATGACCAAAGATTGCATCATAATTTTATTTTTCCAAACCTAAAAGGACTGACCTAATGTCTCAGGGACTCAGAATTGAGTCTTGCCTACGTAGAAAATGCGTAGAGACAACGTAATTTGGAAAAATGACAAAGACTGATTGATTTAACAGACTTGACAAGGAATGACTCCGTTTTTGTGTTTTCTAGAAATTTTGACCTTGTTGGGGTTTTTTTAGGACGCTTTTCAATTTTTAGGTCTTTTTTAGGACTTTTTACAATATTTTTGGTCTTTTTTCAACCTTTTGTCAACCATGAAAGGAAAGGTATGGCATCATGGTAAATGTCGTGGTGGTGATGGAAAGATGTGTTTTGTCATAGGCCAAGCCAGATAAAGTGATAGCAGATGACAGAGAAATGATCGACTACACATGGTGTCTGTTTATCAGGTTTTCACTATGGTACTTATCCAAAGTGGGGTATGTGTAGGATCATGCTGGGCCAAAAAGTGGCAATATGATGGGTATGTGGCTGACAACTTTTTTACCCAAAATTAATGAAACAAAAAGGGTTTTTAAAAGAGATTCTCAGCTTTCCACCAATATAAATTATGCTTTACTTTGAATTTAATAAATAATTATTATTCATTTTCTATTCAATTTATGACTAAAGTCATTTATAGGCTTATTGAAAAAAATATATAGCTTTCAAATGGTATCACATTTTTTGAATCCAAAACATGCATCACATTATATGCTTCACATACTATAGGATTAAAAAAAGAAAAAATGAATTTCATGAAGTTTTGGCCAAGTTAAGGTGGTCGACGTTTTTTATATTTTTTAAAAGTTGTAATAAAAAATTCATAATTAATTATTTACTTGGAAAAAAATACAAAAAATATGCATCACATCGGAGATGATTCCTCTACTTATATCTAAAATATTATAAAAAAATATTATCATTTTATTCTGTTTAGGGTGGTTAGACAAACACCTACTTATTTTTTCTCAAAATTTAAGTACCATTGCATTGAAATTTCAAATTGTCACCAAATAGATTTTTTTTAAACAAACCTAGTAATTTAGAAACTACATTCAATTTGCTACAAATTCTATTCTTACATATTTTTGAAATAATATAGATAACTTATTCAAATTTTTATGTCAAGTTTCCTAACTCTGATTTTTCTAAATTTTTTGCCACTTAAGGGCCTATTTTTTCCATGATGATCCTGCACATACCTAGTGCCTGTTTGCTAGGCTTTCACTATTGGACGAATTATTTCTCTTTACTATTTTTGTCATTTTTTTCATTATTTTTTTTGTGCCACCAAGATGCCTGTTTGCCAAGTTTTCATCACGACAATAATTTTTTTTTATCATTTATCATTTTTTTTATACTTTTAAAGTTTTCAGCTCGACTTTTTGATCATGCTATGCATATAACTTTCGAAGATGTATACTATTGATAGGCTCTGTCAATTTTTCATCATCTGGAGTAGCCAGTTGATATGCTTCAGAACCAAAAGAGGATATGATGACATAAGGACCCAACTAGTTTGGTTCAAACTTACCTGGCTTTTCTTTGTCAGCCTGATTCTTAGGGTTTTGCATGAGGACTAGGTCACCAATGTCAAACTTCCTGACCTTGAATTTTTTGTTGTAACTACGACAAAGATGGTTCTAATATGTCTATAGATGGTTCAGGGAATTATGCCTTCTTTCCTCTAGCATCTCCATCTCGTGTAGGCGCGATTTTCTATACTCCTCATCATCAGTTAGACCCTTGAAGGAGACTCGTAAGGAAGGAATTTCAACATCGATGGGAAAGATGGCCTCAACTCCAAAGACCAGGGTGAATGGAGTGGCTCCTATGGGTGTACAAATGCTGGTGTGGTAAGCCCATAGAGTAGGGTTGAGTTGAATATGCCAATCACAGCCAACGTCATTAACATTCTTTTTCAAAATTTTAACAATAGTTTTATTTGACGCCTCCGCTTGACCGTTTCCCTATAGGTAATACGGAGAGGAAAAATGATGTTTGATGTAAAATCACTCACATAACTAATGAATTTCTTGGTTCTTAAATGGACGTACATTGTCAGTGATGATGGATTGTGGAAGACCATACCGACAAATGATGTAGTTAAGAATGAATTTGGAGATTTTTTTTTCGGTTATGTATGTCAAGGGGATGGCCTCGATCTACTTTGTAAAATACTCAGTGGAGGTGATGATGAATTTTTGGCCATTAGATGAGGTAGGATGGATCTTACCCATGAGGTCAAGTCCCCATTGTGAGAAGGGCCAAGGGGAAGTGATCGGCCAAAGTTCCTACGTTGGAGTGTGAATCAAATCATTGTGAATCTAGCATTAGCAATAGGTCCTAACATATTCTAGTGCATCTTTCTCAATGGTCAGCCAATAGTACCCAAGTCTCGTTATCTTCTTGGCCAGAGTAGGACCACTCGAATGAGACCCATATATACCCTCATGTACTTTGCGTAAGGTTTTTTGTGCTTCATTGGTGTCAAGACATCTAAGGAGGGTGTCGTCAAAGCTACGACGGTAAAGGGTGTCGGTAACGATGGCATATCTTGTGGCTTTTTGAATAAACGACTTCCTCTAGTTATTGGATAGATTAGGGGGAATGGTTTGGGACTTAAGGTAGTCAT
Organism: Sequoia sempervirens; assembly: GCA_007258455.2. Lineage (NCBI taxonomy): Eukaryota > Viridiplantae > Streptophyta > Pinopsida > Cupressales > Cupressaceae > Sequoia > Sequoia sempervirens. Next base: position 162,409,686 of record VDFB02379711.1, read on the forward strand.
GAATGTCTTGGTACCAGGGAGAATTGGGACCAACAAGCTCGCAGACCATTTCTAATTCTAGAATGTCATAGGTGAGGACCAAAAATTGTTCTATTAGGAATTCCAGTTGAGGCGTATTACTTGGAATGTCAAGGAGAGAGCCTATTTTAGCCATGGCATCTACCACCTTGTTCTGTGCTCTTGGAACTTGCTCAAAAGTCACCGTGTGAAAAAATGTCTGAAAGTTGTCAGCCATTCATTTGTAGGGAATTTTTTTATCATCCTTAGTGTCGTAGTCATCGTTAACTTGGTTGATGACTAACTGAGAATCCCCATAGACATGTAGTGCTCTGTTTTTTCATTTTATTGCCATTCTAAGTCCTGTGACTAGTGCCTCATATTTCACCACATTATTGGTACATGCAAAAGCTATGTTGAAGGATTTAGGAATGGAATCTCCTTGAGGGATATTAAATAGGATTCCTACCCTCAAGCCATGATTAGTATGTGATCCATTGAAGTAGAGTCTCCAAGGTGACTTATATTCCATATGGAATATTGACTCATCTGGGAAATCTGCCACTAAAGGGTGATCACTTTGTATAGGTGTGTCTACCAATTGGTTTGCTGTGACTTGTCCCTTTATTTCCTTTCTTTCTACATATTGAATATCATATTCACTCAAGATCATTACCCATTTTTCTAGACATCTTGTTAATGTTTCCTGTCTTAATAGATATTTCAGGGGGTCAATCTTTGCTAACAATTATGTCTAATGGTTCAACATATAATGTCTTATTTTATGGGCTGCAAAGATCACTGCTAGATAAGCACACTCGATGGATGTGTAATTCAGCTCATACCCAACCAATGTTTGACTGATATAATATATGGCCCTTTCTTTCTCATCATGGTTGTTCTATGCCAGTAATGCCCCCAGTGCCAAAGTTGTTGCTAAGATGTATAATATCAATGGTTTTCCTTGAATGGGAAGCATAAGGACTGGCGATGATAGTAGGTAGTCTTTTATTTGCTGAAAGGCCTCTTGGCATTTATCTGCCCATACAAATGGGATGCCTTTGTGCAGAAGATATTGGAATGGTTGAAACTTGTGGACCAATTGTGCTATGAAGCATCAGATAGATTGCATCCTACCTTGTAAGGTTATGAGTTCACTAATTCCTCTAGGAGGAGACATGTCCATGATGGCTTTTACTTTTGTTGGATTGACCTCAATGCCTCTTCAAGACACTATGTATCCCAAAAAAATTCTAGATGTTACACCAAAGACACATTTCTTAGGATTCAGTCATACTTTGTATTCTTCTAGTCTCTTGAAAATTGTGTCTAACACCTTCAGATGATCTTTTCTTGTTACTGATTTAGCCAAAAGGTCATCCACGTAATCTTCCATTATCTTATGCATCATGTCATGAAATATTGTGGTCATAGCCCTCTAATACATGGCGCGTGCATTTTTTAGACCAAACAACATGATATTCCAACAGTATGTACCCCAAGGGCAAGTGAATGTTGTTTTATGTTGATCTTCAGGAGAAATACAAATCTAATTATATCTAGAGAAACTGTCCATGAGGTACAACATCTTGTATCCTACCGTGAGGTCAATGATGATATCTATATTTGGTAGCGGAAAATCATCTTTTGGACATGCCTTTTTTAAGTCTCTAAAATCTATGCAGACTTAGATCATCCCATTTGGCTTTGTTATTAGCACTAGGGTAGATATCCATTCAACATAATTGATAGACCATATAAACCCAGTGTCTAGAAGTTTCTTCAATTCAACATTGACTAATAGAGTGACCTAAGGATGCATTTTTCATAGCTTCTATTTAATTGGTTTGGAATTTGGCAATAGTGGCAGATGGTGCAAAACCATCTTTGGGTCTAGTCTAGGCATGTTTACATAGGACCATGCAAAGTTGATTTTACATTCGACAAAGAATTTGTGAATTTCTGAGTTGTCTTCTTCAGGCAAGGATGCAACCAAGAGGACCATTTTGGGATCTTCTATGGTTGATATGTTGTCTTCTGTGGTGTCCTCTATGAGCATAGCTGATTTCTCTTGAGTTACGGGGAGAAAGTCTAGTCCTCCATCTTTGGGCACCTCAAAGAGGTTTTCACCCATAGATATGTTCTTTATTTTTACTTTTTTTGTTGTCAGAAGGTACCTTTCAGTTTTCACCTAAAGAAGTTTCATTTTTTTCTTTATTCTTATTATTAATTTTACGATTGGAGGATGGAGCAGTCTTGCCAAAATAGGTTGTACAGTCTAGGTCAATGTCAAATCCTACCATGTGATCACCACTGGGTATGCCCTCACATAATCTCATAAACTCTACAATGGCCTCATCATTCTAAAAGGTATCTAGGACTAGAAGGACTTGTTGGTCGCAATTGATTAGTTGTGGGCAGACTAAGGAAATGCCATTGTCAACATTGGTGAATTGAGGGGAGGATGCAGAAAGCATGTAGAAAAATTCAAATAAATTGAAGATGAAATTAACATCATCCAATTCCATGTCATATTATATCCAATATTCCCCTTCACTTGTGTCATATTTGTTGTCAAAGTAGGGGATGAAGGAATCAAAGTCATGAATGTTAGTGCCATGTGGTAATTCAGATGGATATAACTAATGGTTATTAGATTTAGATGGTGGGGCTTGTATGTCATGGGGAAGGTAAATGGGACTATGACTATTTGGTGCTTGATTGATTTTAAATGTTTTCCAAAAAAAAATTTTAGAGGTAAGCTCCCTAGTTTCAATGAACAAATCATTGAGGCAACATCATTGGGAGCCAAATTCCCACTCTTGGGAGTTGGTTTCAGTAAGGGATTCCTTGATGGTCTCGACACTTTCTGAAGCATGCACACACTCACTTGAAAGTCCATTGGTATGTCGGTCGTCATTGTCGGGCAATCAATACCCTAATCCAAGATACTTTGGTATTTTGAAAGATTATATGGGCTCTCTTCACCCCGTCTTATGTTTTCCTAAGCCACTAGTTCCATTGTAGCCCTTAGCCTTCATCATATCATATCCCTTGCCATATTTCTTAACTGGTAATGGGGGAAGGTTTTAGCTCTCAAAAACGCAGGTTTGAATCACGAAAGGTTGCCAAGCTCTCACAACATTTAAGGGTAACAAAACAAGGCTTGAAACAATCAAACCTTCTACTCTTCAGGTGCTGCTAGACCTAGGCGGGTGAACCTCTCTTGAACAATGTAGGCTTCTCTTATGATTATCCTTCTAATGTGCTTTGTCCACAATGGCAGATAATAGTGAACAAATGAAACCAAACTTGATAGCTACCTTCTGATCTAAATCTTAAAATACTTGATTAACAGATGTAAAGAGATTAAGTGAATTCAAAAATGATGAAATGCAGAGACCAGTGCCTTGTTGGGTATGCGGAGTCAAACGAAATAGAGGTGAGCAGCTTATTTGGGCAGAAGATCAAATTGTAGGCATATGATCTATTTATAACTTGTATAAACAATGCATGATTATGATTACTAAGCTCTACTTTAAGAATCCAGATGAATTCTTCTTGATTACTGTGATCAACAGAAAGGATTTAATCCTTGAGAGAACCAGTCAATTAATCACATAGATACAACAAATGTGCACCGATAAACTGAGAATAAACTTGTTAGTTCAATTTAAACAACCAGAAAGAATCAACTTGGAGACAACTTTAGTAATGCTTTTCAATAAATTCAACATACAATTGATACCAGGAACAACCTGCCACACCAGCTGATTTTCATTGAAACCACCATTTGAAACCATGCACATAGTCTTTGGAAAGAGAAAATTATCCTACTATAGCCATGCCTAATCTATCTATCTGTAATCTAAAAAATCTGATACATGTTCAATTACAATCTAGGGTGCATATAAATACACCAACATGAGAAAACCAAATGCTTCAAAATCATGTTGGCCCACCGTGGAAATCGTGCAAAAATCATGTCGGCCATAACAGTTAATTTAGCAATTACATGTCGGCCACAAGATCTGGAATTCTATTATTACCAGTGATACTCGGCAAGATAGGCCAGAAGGTATGCCGAAGGAAAAATAATGCTTATCGCTCATGCTTGAGTTCCCCTACTCCTCGTGCTTCACCATGACCATCCATTTGTTATACCGAAGCCAAGAAATGTTGCCTTGTTTCGTTGTGTATCGCTATAGCACGTCCAGGTCAGTGAAACGTTATATAGACCATTCTATGTTTCACCGAGAACCCTCATTCTTCTCATGTCGCTGTAGCATAATAGTGTCGGGAAGACCTTATAGAGAATACACAAGTCATACTGAAAGGCCTTAACCATCCCCACAAGTTTCCAGGACTCATCGCTTCTCCTACCAATAGATTTCCCATCATGCGTGTCACTATAGCTCATTGCTATCGGGGAGACCTCATGTAGATATCACATCGTTTCTCCGAAAACCCCAAACACACCAATTCACCAAGATAGAGCCACCCCTACACCGACAAAGATTCTCATGTTGTTATAATATCCAACCTTCGGTGAGATGTCATGTAGAGAACTCCTTGCTTCACCAAAAGTCATCCGAGATAGTTCACGTTCATCAAGACAATATAAGACTCTCATCGAAAGCCACATGAAGAAATCATTAAAACCCTGTCGGTGGGACATATTGAATTCACTATGAGATGTCACTGAAACCCCCAGACCCCTGCCGAAATAGCATCCTCTTGCATTGTCAATCAGTGAAACAACACGAAGTCATTATAACACTTCACTGAAGTCCATGTCTGGCCGAAATGAACATTGAAGCACAAGTCGGCAAGACCCAAAAACATCGCCAAGATGCAATACTGAAAACTCCAAGCTTTGTCGATATGTATATCATCTCGATCGTCGAGACAAAACCAAGGTCTCACCAACAACCACCTATAAGTAAGATCTAGTCGCTATGACAAATGATAAGTCTTGCTGATAGGAAATATAGACTTATGCAAGCAAAAAAAGCTCAATGGGTCGGGGAGACAATAGAAGACCTATGCCAATAGGCACCAAAAGGTGGAAAATGCAAGACCCAAAGGATTCAAAGGGACAAAAGGGAAAAATATGAGTAGAAAATGCACATGGTAAGGCCAAAAGAGTAAAATCAACATGTGAAAATATCAGATTTTAACAGTTCCAACAGAAGGTTTTCCATTTCTTTATAGAGCCATCCTGTAATATCGACAATGTCCTCATTGCTCATGTCTCCCCATTTGATGAAAACTATTTTTGGTGGAAATTTGAAAATTTCTTTGGGTTCCATTCTAAAACATGGCCAACCGTAGACCTTTGGTGACTTGGGTATTGTTGTGATGCTATAAGGAATATGTAGTTTGAATTCTCCTTAGCCTAGGTCCTAGATCTTGATAGTGGGCTCAACCTTAGGAAGTGTGGAAGATAGTGGCGTGGTGGAAGATGTGGATGGAGTGGACGTGGATGATGATGCGAGTGTGGATGAGTCAATGTACTTGGAAGTAGAAGATCTAGGAGCTTCTTGGTTGATGGGCCCTCAATTTTTGGAAATACTCCCTAGATTGGTACAATATTGAAAAGGGTTGGGGTCACCATATATGGTGATTTTTGTGCCATCAAATGGGAATTTCAAGCATTGGTGATATGTGGAGGGGACGACCTTTAGGGCATGAATCCATGGGAAACCAAGCAAGATTTTGTAAGGTAACTCTAGATCCAGGACCTAGCAAGTTGTATCCACAATGACTGGTTCCACTCTGATAGGAAGAGAAATAATGCCTCTAGAAGGACGTTCCTCATCATCATATGCTTTTATGACTATGCTCTTTGTAGGATCTACGCATGCATCATAAAATCCTAGAGACTTAACCAATTTTAAGGAGCATATGTTCAATCCTACTCCACCATCTACTAAAACTCTTCTGACCTTATTCTTATGGATGAAAGTTTCAATATGTAGTGCATCATTATGGTTGGTCTTGGGTGACAAATAATCCTGATCAGAAAAGGTGATGTGGTGAGGTGTAGTGAGGTATCCCACCCTAGTTTGAAATTGGTTGACATCAATATCCTTAGGGATGGATGACTCTTGCAGGGTTTTATCCAATATAGCCTTATGCATGGGAGAAATGCAAAGCAACTCAAGTATGGAAATTTGCGCAGGGGTTTTTCCTAATTAGTCGATAAGATTAAACTAACTCTTGGGTTGCCACTACTTTGCGGATGAGCCAGGTTGCAATTTTTTAGATGGACCAAGTATGGTGATCTTAGGTTGCCTAGCAAGAGGTGGACCAGCTATGGTGATCTTACCACTTCGAGTAGTAGCATTTCATTAAGGTGCTCTTTTGACTATGATGGTATTGACACACTCATTATCAGTTCGAACATTGTTTATAGTAGGTCCTTCAGAATTGTCATACTTGGTGTGGGCGTAATTGGCTTGATTATTATTTGTCTTAAGACCTGACATGGAAGCGTTATTAGAACCATGGTCTTGCAGTGGGTTCTTATGAATAGTATGGTCAGCATTTGATGGAAATTGTGGGCCACCCAATTTGATTATTTAGCTCTCAATAAAGTCTTGCACAATATTTCTAAGTTGTCAACAAGATGATATCTTATGTCCTTTAGCCTAGTGGTACTCACAAAAAGCATTATCATCCCACCATGATGGTTTAAATTTCCCTGGGTCATATGGATTTGGTTCTTCAAGAGTGATGAGACCATTTTGGAGGAGCTTTTTAAGGACATCCTCAATTGGTTCTCCCAACGCTAAGTATGTTTGTCTTTTTGGGAATTGTCTTATCTAACGGTATTGTCCTTGATTTTCACTATTTAGACCATTTTGATTGTTTGGAGTGACATTGGTAGGGGGTGTCAGTATCGTTGTTGGTTTGTTTTGCGGTTGAACCCCTTTTAGAGCCAGTATAGGACTCATAATGTTAACAACCTTGGCATCGACAACACCGTCATTGGTAACGTGTTTATTTTTGACCCAGTACTTATTTTTGTCAATGGGAGGATTTGCGTTTATGTTTTTAGGCCCGTATTTTTGCTCTCCCTTTTCAATACGAGTTTTCTCAACCTAGACACCCTTTTCGACTAGCTCTGTGAAATTTGTGCAACAATGCACTTGCAATCCATATTTTAAGGTGCCTAGAAGTGTTTGAACGAACATGTTAACCTTTTCCCTTTCGGGTATGTCGATGTGTCAGCGACTAGCTATACTTCTTCATTTTTGGAAGAATGGGATGAAATTTTCACAAGCCTCCTCTTGTGTGAGATTGCATAGGCTAGTAATAGAGGTGTCCATGTCAATGTTATACAAGTAGTTTTTTATGAACTTGTGTTTATGTTCATCCCATGTTTTGATATCCTTTTGAGTGGAGAACCATTCAAGAGCAGACCCTCGAAGACTTTTAGAAAAGAGTTTCATCAAGTACGTTTGTTCATAGGTGACATCCATATAGTTGGTTGTGAATTCTCGGACATGTTCAATAAGATTTGTCTTTCCTTTGTATTTGGTAAAATTTGGTGACACGTATCCCAAAGGAAATGGCGGCATGTATAAGTTCATGTCAAAGGGATATGTGGATAAATCATATGACACTTGTGATGTCTTACCGGATATTTTCATGTTTGCAAGGCATCAATTATAGGGTCATTTGTGGCCCCTTACATTGGATTGATTTGTACATCATGGGTCCCCACTTGCTATGAGTGGATGTTGGTGTGTTGTTGAGGGATATGTTGTTGTGACATGTATGATGTGTTCTTATTTGTGTGTTGTTGGTACTAAAATTTTGGATTGGGGGCATGTTGATGGGTATGAATATGGGATGAATATGTCAGAATGTGTCCCCTAGCCATTTGGGTTGATATTTGGGGAATATGGTGACTAGGAATATTTTGGTGTGTGAATGATGCCATAGGTTGTGTGTTTTTGTTGCCTTGTTGGGGTTGTTGGAACTATCCAGGAGGAACATTCATGTTTTTTCCTTGGGAGGGGTTGGTACTAAACTGTGTTGACTTGTTAACATTTGGTTGTGGTCCTTGGATAAGGAGACGTCATTTACTTCCTCCCAAAGGATTAAGTTAGGTACCAATGAGAGGATTTGATGAAGATACATTCATGGTATTAGATGTAGTCATGGATGGAGGATTTGAATGGCTTGATCATGCCTCCATGGAATTTACCGAAGTGGTAAATAGAGGATTGGAATAACTTGCCCACATTGTCGAGGACCCAAAGGTGGCTCCAGCCGATTATGACAATATTGTGGATATTGTGGGCAGTTTGATGGAATGTGTTCCTCCAATGGATGTAGCGTTGATTGAATTGGAATTGTTTGGAATGTTGGAGGTAGCACTCATGGTAGTTGTGAAATTTTGCGAGGTAGCATCAAAAAAGGTATTTCTTGTGTTGTTTGGAGGTTGACCACTATTGGACATGTTATGTGTATTATTGACGTTATGGTCAAGAGATGTCGATCTCAAAGTATCAATGTTGAACCCATGGGTAATTTAACTTCTTGACTTAAGAGTATGGCCAAATATTTTTCTCTGTCATATAAGACCATTTGTTCTATGAAAAAGTCCACCTCTGGATTCTATGCTACTACCTCTAGGTTTTCCTCAAGTATTTGACCATATACATCCTTACATAAGAATGGTTCCAAGGGGTTGTTTGATGAGGATGGTATGGTCATGAGAGGTTGAGTATTCATGTTGCTAAATGGGTCATCAAACGTCCAATTTGGATCATACGTGTGATTGGTGATGTTGGAATTGGAATCTTGTCCAAAGTTTTCCATTTGTCTTTTCTTTCTTTGGAGTCTGGTTTCAACCATAAAAGGAAATTTCTCAAATGAGAGTGATGGGAATGATGACTAAATGTAAGGATGATCTATCCTATGTTTTTAGATTTTTTGTGATTGAAAATTTAAGACTATGCTTTTGGATTTTCAATAATAAGGAATGACAATGTAACAATGTTGTCTAAAGGTAATGACAAATGTGAAATGAAGACTAGAATGACAAGTTATGATACTATTTTTTTTGTATTTTGGAATAAAAGATGACAATGCAAGGTGATGATGATGTTTTCCTAAGGAAATGACGAAGGAAAGATGCCAAGGTTGTCAAGGTTGAAGTGTCAAATGAGGACTAAGATGATAATGTTGAGTAAGGACTAAAATGATTAATGCAAAGTCTAGGTTCAAAATGAGGACTAGAGATGGACAATGCAAAGTCTAAGTTTAAAATGAGGACTAAGTTTGGACAGTATTTGGAGAAAGGTTTTGCTTAACAACTCTATGCTTGACTTATGTTTCAATTTCGGTTATCAAGATGACTTTCTAAGGGGACTAATTGACAAGGTCAAAATGATGAGTGGGCCTCCTAATTAGACTGTTGAGTTGGAGGTTCTCACAAAAAAGGGAAATGACTAAAAAGAGGAATAATGACTATGTCCCAAGGTAACCTAGTTTTGAAACAATGGTTTAAAAAGTGTGATGAGTTGGTCTAATCCAAAGTTTGTCAAGATGAAGCCTAAGGAAAATTTTATGCTACAACTGACGATTATGACACTTAGGGAATGCAACTAAAAATTAAACTTGTGGATGAGATGCAAGCTAGTGAATGCAAATGATGGGCGTTTTGAGAAATTTCAGTTCTAGTTTCTGACAAAGACTTTTAGAAAAATATGTTTGATAGTAGGGTAAAGTGTTTGGACTCAGATTGTGGTCTGGAATAATGTTTGCTTTTCTATCAAGCAATTGTGTTGCTACAAGCAGCAAATGTGTTGCAGTGATCAAATGCGGCTATAGAAATGACAAATGCAGTGCAGTGTTTCAAATTTGGCTTTCCAGATGTCAAATGCGATGCAGTGAGGTAAATGTGGCTTTACAAATGCAAAATGTTTTTCAATACAGGTGAATGTGGTGTTTGGATTAGTAGATGTGTTTGAGCAAAGAAAATGCGTTGTAAAGGCTGGAAAATGCAGTGTGATAGAGTGATTGCGGTTAACAAATGTGTTGCAGAATGTAAAAAGTCAATTTTTTTATGTTTGTGGTCAAAAACCCAAATTGTTTAAAGTTCAATAATTTGTTTCCAGATGTTTGAGTGTTCTTTTTTTCATTTCAATAACCAACAAACACTTGGAAAGCACGACATTTTGAAAGTAATCAAACACAAAAGAGAACAAGTAATCAATGGGTTATTTTTAGGTAGGTTAGCAGATTAGATTAATAGAACAAAGCCAAAGAAACTATGGAATATAAAGAAATATTAAAACATAAATGATTATACCAGATATTCATTACTTCCATGATTCATTTCCATATCACCTTCTAGCTTGTAGCTTGCAGCGTATGATTGTTGCCCTCAGATTTGTGTGTATGAGAAAATGATTGTGACCAAGCCCTTTGCAAGTTTTGAAGGATTTGATGACAAAATGCCTATGACAAATGACTATGCTTATGAAAAATTAATCAAATTAAATAAGCTAAATGAAAAGTAAAATCTAAGCATAAAATGTCTATAATAATGAAGTAGTCATGGTCCTGAGAATGTGAGCAAATTGGCATTTTATAGAAAATGCAATTTTGGATAGACAGACGAGATTAAAAGTTGACAAAGCCTATAATCAGTGGATGGGATTTTATGTGACAATCCCTAATCAAGGTTAGGGAAAAATCATTAAATGAGTGGTCAATATTTCATTTGAGAAAATCAAATCAGTGGTCAAGAATAAATGTGATAATTAGTCAAAAAGATAAAGATTTTTGAAAATCAAGAAGATAAAGATTGCTTGATTTGTAAGATTAAAAAAAACAATAAGATAAGAGTTGAACTAAAAAGAAAATTTGAAAAATCAAGAATTTGCTCAATTACTTGATTTTTGGAAGAAGATTACCATTTTGAATTAAATAAATTCAAAATATAGATTTTTTGTGACACTAAATAATCGATTTTCAGATTATTTACTAAAATGAAGTGACCGTTAATAAAGTGAGACCATTTTAAATAATTAATTTATTTAAAATGAGAGAAATATTAAATTAGGTAATTAAATAAATTAAGAAATTTATTTAATTGTAAGAGGACAATAGACCCTTAGTGACGTATTGAATAAATAAATAATAATTTATTTATTTAATAATCATGAAGAATACAAGATATATGAATTAATTAAAAAATTATATATTATTTAATTGATAGTGGGAAGTGGACCAAGGACATAATTAAATGTCATAATTATGCTAGGACGAAAGTTGTAAAAAAAAACTTACAGACCTAGGTCATTTTTATGTGTCTACATTGACAAATGAAACATTGTGTTTAGGCATAGGGTTGGTAAAATTTTGTAAATTATGGTTAGGGGGTGCAACAGACTTATTGCCTTGATCATTGACACCCAAAATGGACAAATGACCAAAATCACTGAGGTCTTAGACTAAGTGTTTGAGATGCTTACATTGTTTGGTGTCATGTCCATTTTGGTAATGAAAATGACAATAAGCATTAGGTTTAAAGGTAGGTGGTAAAGGCTTGGTGGTATCAAGTGGTTTAATGGTAGGAAAAGTGATCATTTTTTATTGCAACAATCGGTTCATTATATTATGGAGGGTATCAGGTAAGGGAGTAAATTATATCTTTAGGTCTCCATAGGTAAAGGGAACCACTGCTTTAACAACTACCACTTGATTCTGAACATGTTGGGTTGGTTACGGAGAAGGTGGATTGAATTGTAAAAATCCTTTGTTCAATTTTCTAAAGTGTTGTGCATTGTTTTGGTTGTTTTGCTTAGACTTCTTAGGTCAGTTAGAAGTGGACTTTAAATCACAACTAGAAATCAAGTTGTGATAATCACAAAGGGTCATGCACAAATGCATGAATGAACGAAATTTCATCATAACCAACCTATCCTAAAGATGAGTGTGCAAGTTTTTGATAAACATCTTCTGCAGATGTGAATCAGGGATCTTGACATCAATTTGAGCATACAAGGACTGATATCATGAAATTAAAATAGTTACTTTTGCACCTGCATTTTGTCTACATTGCATTAAATCATCCATTGTATTTTTAGGAGTCATATGAACTTGGAAATGACTTATAAAGGCATCCACAAGCTCATTGAATGATAGATTGAATGATTGGGTAAGTTTGAAAACCACTCCAATGCAGTGTCCTTCAAGGTTCTAGGAAAGAGTTTGGCTAACAGCTTATCATCAAGGAAAAAGTCACTACACAAGGTTGTATAAACATTGACATGATTAGTAGGTGTTGGAAAAACAAGGGCAAACAACTGAGAGGGGGAGTGAATCAGTTGTCACAAAAAAATAAAATTTTCTAACTTAACCTATCCTTAATATCAAATCTGATGAATGAAAAATTAACCATAAGAAATTAACACATCAAAGAGACAAAGAACACCAAGATATTTTACGTGGAAACCCTGTTAGGGGAAAAACCATGGTGGATGTTAGTCCACAAGATTATACCCTACTAAAAGTATAATGAAAAACAATAAGGGGAATGCACATGCATTCAGGCACATTGCCTAGAGCTCACTGCTCAATTACAAAAGGGGATCACTACCCAACAAAGTTGGATTAAAAATCCAGAGGGTATGAACTGAGAAAATAGCTTTTGCTCAAGCCAGATTATAGTTCAAATTAAGCTCAACAATTCTTCAAACTTTGTACAATCTTCTTCACACTCTACTTAGTAATGATATTCACACATACGCACATAGGAGCACACAAAGCATACTTTCCACTAATCACAAAATCACTCTTATATATCTGCTATAGGAGATTCCACCACATCTTCGTTGGCTAAGAAAAATAAATAATATTTGCAATGTCAGCCCAGATTTTCAATTAAATTTTTAATGTGTATCCACCAAGGTTGGCCACAACATAGTGGAGACTCAAATTAATATCTCCAATACAAAAATAATTTAATTAATTCTTCTTCAAATATCCAAAACATGCTACCACCATAATGTTGGACAAGAATAAGAAAAAACTGAACATGCGCAAAATATCTTCAACCACGAGCACACAGATCAATGTGGATGTACCACAAAGATAGAGAATCAACTAGAGACATCTGAGAACACCAAGAAACAACAAGATGCATCCACAACAACTGAGATAACCAAAATCACACAATCTTCATTTTGGAACATTGACAGAGACCAACAAAACACTTTCAGACCATAACTCTCACAAAACTTCACATAGACCTTTGAAACTTCTGGTAGATGATCTAGTCATACTCAATAATAAACCCTTTAATCTACATCAACTAATCTTTAACGTATAGAACAAAACACCTTCATGACCTGCATAGTTCAACTAGGAACCTGGAACACTTTCTTTTACAATTTTCTCAATATCCTCGACATATACAACAACTAATACACCAAATGCTAATAGTGTTGACATCAATGATAACCACATATCAGCAACACATCCACAACATCCAATAATCTCCCCCTTTGGCATTGATGGCAACACATGATGTGAAAAATGCCATCAACCCAACACATTGACTTCTTCTACACTTCATTTCTAAAAATATTTGTCATGTTGCTCTTCTCCCACTAAGATATTTTTCACATACTCTTCTCCCCTTTTGAAATCAATGGAAAAGGTAACTATGACCTTTCCATACGCTCTAAACCACATATCTACACATCTTACTACCCCTGAGTAGAGGCCATAGAAACATCAATCTGGATCATAATATAACAATGAGGCTCATAGATTGATGCAAGTAAATGCATCATTTATTTCTTATCGGGAGGGGTGATTACCCCTAGCATTCCTCTATGATACTCAAAAGTATCCTTCGGCAATGGCTTGGTAAATATATCTACAATTTGTTCTTTGGTAGGCACATACTCCAGTCTAACTTATTTTTCATTTACTTTTTCCCTCAGAAAGTGAAATTTGATTGATATATGTTTTTTCTTAGACTGTAGCATTAGATTCCTTGATATATTTATTGTGCTTGAGTTGTCACAATATATGTCAATAGGCTCTTCATATATTACTCTAATATCTCTCAACATCTATTTCATCCATAATACTTGAGTACAATTATTGGTAGCAGCAATATATTCTGCTTCAGCAGTAGATAGAGAAATTGAGTTTTTCTTTTTACTTAACTAGGATACCAAATTCTTCCCTAGGAAGAAAGCACCACCACTAGTACTTTTTTTGTCATCCACATCACCAGCCCAGTCAGCATCAGTGTATGCACACAAAGTGAGATCATTAGCCTTTGGATACCAAAGTCCAAAGTCAACTATTCCTTTCAAATATCTAAGATTCTCTTAACAACAATCACATGTGATTCTTTTGCATCAACTTGAAATCTAGCAACCATGAATACAACATTCATAATGTTTGGTCTATTATGAGTCAGATAGAGCAATCCACCAATCATTGACCTATACCTGGTTTGATTTTCCTTAGGTGAATCATCATTCTATGTTAACTTACATCCAGTTACCATAGGGGTACCAACACGTTTGGAGTCTTCCATTCCAAAATTCTTCAACAGTTCTCTCTCATATTTGGACTGAGATATGAAAATCCCTTGGTCCAACTGTGTAATTTGCAATCCCATAAATAACTTCATTTCACTAATCATGCTCATCTCAAATTCACTCTTCATCTCATCAGCAAATTTCATGCATAGATTATAATCTCCTCCAAAAATGAATTCATCAACAAAGACTTCTATGATTAACTCCTTATCATGATCTAATATTAAGTATAAGTTACTATCAACAACTTACCTTTAGTGAATCCAAGCTTTAGTAGATATTTTTCCAATTTGGCGTACTAGGCTTTGGGGGCTTGCTTAAGTCTATACAAAGCTTTCTTCAATTTGCAAGCCATATCTTCCTTATCTGTTAGTTGAAATCCATCTAGTTGTTCAATGTATACTTCTTCTAGTTCCCCATTCAGAAATGCAAACTTTACATCCATTTCATAGACTTTATATTTCTTATAAGCAAGAAATAATCTTACTGCTTCAATTCTAGCAACAGGGAAAAAAGTTTCTTCGAAATCAATACCTTCCATTTGAGAGTGCCCTTTACATACTAGTCTTTCCTTATTCTGGACCACTTCACCTTCCTCATTCAGCTTGTTTCTGAATACCCACTTAGTACCAATCACATTCTTGTCTTTGGGCCTAGGAAGTAGTGTCCATGCCTCATTCTTTTCGATCTATGCTAGCTCTTCCTTCATAGCTTCCAACCAGTGTTCATCTTGATAGGCTTCAGTGACATTCTTAGGTTCAATCTTGGAAATCAAACAATATTCTTCTATGATTTTTCTTCTAGTTTGCACTCCTTTACTTTTATCTCCTATAATTTGACTTTTAGAATGATTCAGCTTTACATACGTTGGAGTCTTGGGACTTTCTTAGACTTTTATGTCTTCTGAAATTTCTTCTATACTTGCACTTGACTGTGCTTCCTGACTAACTTGATTTTCCAAAACAACTTGTGGTAGCTTCACCAAAACATATGGAATAATCTAAAGTAGATTCAGTGTTATAGTGTTCTTCCCTTGATTTGTGTTGTCTTCATCTAAATCAAAGTTGTATCATTTGGATGATTTGACAGAGACATCATCAACTCTAGCATTTTCACTCTCAAAAATCTTTGTTAGTCTTTTGTTATAGCATCGGTATGCCTTTCTCTTTGTGGAGTAACCTAGGAAGATCCCTTCATCGCTCCTAGCATCAAATTTTCCTATATCATCATCTCTCTTGATATAACATTTGCTTCCAAAGATCTTGAAGTACTTAACAATAGGCTTGTGACCAAACCATAGTTCATAAGGGGTCTTACTAGAATTTCCATTCACATTCACCTGATTCAAGGTATACACAACAATACTTACCGCTTCACTCCAATAGATTTGAGAAACATTTTTTTCAACCATCATTATTCTGATAGCATCCAGAATTGTTCTATTCTTTCTTTCTACAACTCCATTCTATTGAGGGGTTCAAGGAGCAGATAATTGTCTTTTAATTCCATGCTCTTCATAATAAGAGTTGAACTCCTTTGAAATGAACACTCCACCTCTATTGGATCTCAGGCATTTGATTTTCAAACCTTTTTCATTTTCTACTATGGCCTTTAATATTTTGAATTTGTCCAATGCTTCACATTTTTCTCTTAGAAAGGAAACCCAAATGATTCTAGAGTAATCATTAATGACTAGCATAAAATACCTTTCTCCATGAATACTTATAACTCTAGAGGGACCACAAAGATTAGTATGTAGCAGTTCCAACACATTATTTGAATTATTTTTTTTGCTCTGAAAGGAGACTCTAGTTTGTTTACCCATCTAACATTCTTAGTAGACTACATTAGTAGTCTTCACTAACCTAGAAGGATATCTTACTACTTTAGTAGAACTTATCTTGATAATGTTGTCAAAGTTTACATGACACAACCTTCTATGCCACAACCAATTTTCATCTATTTGAACAATTAAACAACTTCCACTAGCAGTATTCAAATGAAAATACTACCTTTAGTTTGCACACCTGTAGCAATCACATTTCTAGAACTCCCACGAATCTTGCATTTTCCATTCTTGAACTGTAGATCATATCCCTTGTGTACCATCTATCCAACACTTAACAAGTTATGCTTTAGGCCTTCAACATAGAGAACATCATCAGTGTTTTCCTTACCACCAAGGCTAATAGAACCTCTTCCAAGAATCACACAAGCATTGTTATCTTCAAATCTTACAACCCCACCGTCATACTTCTCTAGACTGACAAACTTTCTCTTATCACCGGTCATATGATGCGATCATCCACTATCAATGACCCACTCATCTTTCTCCTCAACTCAGGCTACAAGAGGCTTCTTATCTTTAGTGGATTCAGTAGGCATAAGTTTATTTTCAATGGTAGAAATGCAATCCCAATCATCTTCTTTTTCATTGTCTTTATCAGATTCATCCTCAGTCACTGCTTCTTCAACAATGTAGCATTTCTTTTGGAATCTAGGTTTTCTAGGCTTAGATCTATGAACTCTTTCAAGACATCCTAATGCAAAATGACCTATTTTACTGCATGAAAAACATTTAATAGGAAATAAATCTTCATACTTACCTTTTCCTCTTCCTTCTTGCTTTGCAATCAGTGCTTCTAGTTCTTACATACTTCTCTTTCTTTGTCTTCTAGCTATTTCAGATCTTCATCATATTTAGATATCTTTCTGGAGCTCTCTCCCAGATTGTATCTTTTCCTATTACTTTTGGATATAGTAGCCTTGAAAGAAAATTCAGTTTTTTGTGTGGATTCACCAAATTCACTTATTTCAAAAGCAACAAGCTTGTTGATCAACATATATCTTGTCATCTTGTTCACATACCTAAACTCTTCAATGGCATGAACTTTCATTTTGTAGGAGGGATACAAGGATCTGAGTACTTTGTCCACAATTTCATCCTCATCCATAGAACCACTGGCACATGTAATACATATCACTATCTCATTTACTCTTTGCATAAAAGAAGTGGTATTTTCATCTTCTCCCATCTTCAAATTCTCATATTTACCTTTCAATCTCTATAGCCTAGCCATCTTCACCTATGCATCACCTTCATACAAAGTTTCTAGTTTCATCCATATCCCATGAGTTGTTTGCAAACCTAATACATTAGCCATCTTTGAATCTATTAGAGCACTCACCAATGCTTTCATGGCCCTGGTATTATTTTCAGCATCTTTGATCTCATTAGTGGTGGAGGGACCATTATTAGGGATAACATATTGATTCTTTTTAATCTTCTAGTAAGCATCACCAATGCACTGTAGATGAAATTGCATCCTAACTTTCCACATGGAATAGTTAGTGCCATCAAATCTAGGACTATCCTTCTTGAATGTTGCCATTTCGGATCACCTCAAGCAATTAGACTTCTTTAGAGGAACTTGCTCTGATACTAATTTTTGGTAAAAAAAGGATAGACAATTGAGAGGGGGGGTGAATCAATTGTCACATAAATTTAAACTTTTTCTAACTTAAACTTATCCTTAATCTCGGATCTGATGAATGAACAATTAACCATAAGTGAATAACACATCATAGAGACAAAGAACATGAAACCCTGTGAGGGGAAAAATTACAGTGGATGTTAGTCCACAAGATTATACCCTACTAAAATTATAATGAAAAACAATAAGGGGAATGCACATGCATTTAGGAATACTTCCTAGAGCTCACTGCTCAATTACAAAAGGGGCTCATAGCCCAACAAAGTTGGATTAAAAATTTGTAGGTTATGAAATGGGAAAACAGCTTATGCTCAAGCCTAATTACAGTTCCAATTAAGCTCAACACTTCTTTGCACTCTGCTTAGTAATGATATTCACACATACACACATAGGAGTACACAAAGTATACTTTCCACTCATCAGAAAATTGCTCTTATATATTCACTACAAGAGATTCCACCACATCTTTGTTGGCTAAGAAAAATAAATTATATTTTCAATGTCGGCCCAAATTTTCAATTAAATTTTTAATGCGTATCCACCAAGGTTGGCCACAACATAGTGGAGATCCAAATTAATATCTCCAATAAAAAATACTTTAATTAATTCTTCCTCGAAGATCCACAATACGCTACCACCATCATGTCAACCAAGAACAAGAAAAAACTAAACATGCACAAAAATATCTTCAACCACGAGCACATAGATCAATGTGGACATACCACAAAGATAGAGAATGAACTAGAGACATCTGAGAACACCAAGAAACAATAGAGAGGTATTCGCAACAACTGAGATAACTAGAATCACACAATCTTTGTTTAGGAACACTGACAAAGACCAATAAAACACTGTCAGACCATAACTCTCACAAAACTTCACATGGACCTCTAAAACTTCTGGTAGATGATCTAGTCATACTCAACAATAAACCCTTTAATCCACATCAGCTAATATTTAATGTACAGAACAAAAAAACTTCATGACCTGCATAGTTCCACTAGGAACTTGGAACACTTTCTTTTACAATTTTCTCAATATCCTTGACATATACAACAACTAATACACCAAATTCTAATAGTGTTGACATCAATGACAACCACATATCAGGAACACATCCACAACATCCAACAATCTCTAACAATAGGGTCTTCTTTACCTCCGTATTTCTAAAACCTAGGCATTTCAATTCATTATGACATATGTGTGCATAATATTTCTAACCATAATGGGCTACTATGAACATGATATGTGGGTGGAGAATTTTGACTTTGGCTAATGGTGGAGATTTTTTTTTTTCATGGATGAAACTATGTTAAAGAGTTGTGTAATGATGGGATCGATGTAAGTGGTATGAGGTGGAAGGGAAAATGGTGATGGAGTGTTTGTAATGTTAGGGGAAGTTAAAGGGACACTAAGAGGGGTGAAGGTGGAAGAAGGAATATGTGATGCCACAAGACAACTAGGAATTCTAGTTGGAATTGCAAAAGAAGGAGCCACAAGACTAACTTATTGCATAGTTGTTGTAATTTGAGGAGTGGTGTAAGTTGGTATTTATGCTATGGTTGAAGGAGGAGGATTGTGAGGTCCTCCTTCGCTTATAACAATGTTGGATGACTAGGAAGTAAAAGGAACGTGTTTATTATATATCTCAGCTATTCTTTTCATAACTTGCAAGTCATCATCACTTTCAACCAAATGATGAAGGTTTTCTATTGCAGGGATGATAGTGGTGGAAATGCCTTCAAGGGATAAATATTGTTGTAAATGTGAAAAATCCTCATGAATACTAATGATTTTTTCTTGTTGAATGGAATTTTTCTGTGTGTCAACATTCATTCAATGGAAAGGTGAAGGAATATTAGTTGTATTTTCCATGCCTAATGTACCATTGTCCATACTAGGAGTATGAGCTCTTAAGATTCCAAGGTCCACAATGAAAGTGCTATCATGGGAAGCCATGATTCTAGAAATTTTTCTCACTAAAGTATTATCAATGGGGCACCAAACACTCATGCAAGTACCACGAAAGATAGGGTGAATGCAAATGAAATGTAATCTAAGAGTGAAAAATACAAATAATAGGTATTCTACAAACTGAAACAGAGAAATAACAGAGAATAGAAATGCAGTAATTACCTAGAAAATGCCTAAAAATGTAATATGAAATTTGCAGGTGGACTAATTCGTCCAAGGTGGCGAATGATTCCAAGTATGATATTTTTTGTGTTTTTCAAAAAAATTAAATTTATTTTAATGCTTTTCATATGCAAACTAAGGATGCAAATGTAGATTTTCTTAGTTTTTCAATGATATGCAAAAATGAAGTCTAAATAAGTCTTTCACTAATGCACTTATAAGAAACCCTAGGATGCAAATGCAATACAAAAGACAATGCAATTCAGTCCTAGGATGTAAATATAAATGCAAAAAAGAATGATGTGATGTTCAATATGTGGCTTCACCAAAATGAACCATAGATTTTTGGGCATGAGGCTTATAGGCTACTCTTGTACTCTTAGGATGTTTCACCTAAAAGGAGAGAGATAAACCTCACGAAAAATCAATGTGGTTCACTCAAATTAGGATCTGTATGATGTTACAAAGGCTAAATGAGGTGATTTAAATGCAACTAATCTAAGTAATTGACTGATTTTGAATGCAAAACCTAAGAAACAATTGATGTTTGAAAACATAATATGATATGCAAGCATGAGCTAAACATGAACAAATGCAAAATAGAAAAGAAGAAGGTTGAATCAAAGTACACCTAGGAAAATAATGAGGAGTCTAGAGTGTTCTAAAGGTTGATATAGATCACTAAAAATCACCACAGGGACTCATTCACCATTGATGGCGAATCAACCCCGCTTCTGATGAAAACTTTTGAAAAATGATTTCTGAGAGTTGGGATCCAGAATCTCAAAAAATCTAGATTTTCAACCTGAAGGTGGGACTCATTCACCACTAATGGAAAATTAGTCCTATCCAAAAATTCTATGAAATCAAGGACCAATTCTGTAGCACCAGATGTGAGGTTGTTTTCTTGTTGGGTTCACAGAGTCAAATCTGCAGAAAATGGATTGTAGGTTGTCTCCAAGCTTGAAATAGGTTGTATTTGACTTGAAACACTTTTTTGACTTATTGACCACCTTTCAACACCTATTTTCTTGATAAATCTACATACACTAGTCTTCAAACACACATACACAAGGGGGAAAATGGTGAAGGGTTAGGTTATAGGGATTTTCCTTGGTCAAATCCCACTTTGGTAATCAAACCATTAATGAAGAAATGGAATTAAATGAAAAAGGAAAGATGAATAAACAACATACAAATGTCCTAAACTCACCAACCTTATTGAATAAATATGAAGATATAACAATGATTGCTCCAAAATACTTGATTGATGCTTGATTGAATGATGCAAAGTGCTTGAATGCTTGAACAAATGAGTGAATAAGTGAGCTTGATGAATGAGGTTAAAATGGATGTAAAAACACTTATTTATACACATTTGTTCCTTAGTAACCCAAAGATACCACATCATAGGCCGACATAAGGTTATTTTAAATAAAAACCTGAAAGAAATTTTGAAATATTTTGAATTTTGAGCCAAAAGGGACTCATTCACCACCCTTGGAGAATGGGTCCCACCTTGGACTTGAAAGTGGTTGTCAAGAATTATCTTGCATTTAATGTTGTTTGTCGGGTTTACATTCAAAAACACACTTAATTAATCCTTATAAGGGAATAAAGGGGTCAAATAAAGCATAAGAAAGGTGTAAATAGTGAAATTAAGCCTAGAAAAGTGTGAAATCTTGTTACAAGACTTTACAACACTTCAAAATAGCACTTGATAAGTGATGAAAAGGTTATTTTGAGGTGAAATGTAATGAATAGAGTCTAGAAAAGTGTAGAATTTTTTTACAAAACTTCACAACACCTTCACAAGGCACCATAATTTGAATTTTAAGGACCTAATGTGAATGTTCAAGTGACATTACAACATTAAATCAAAGAAAAATGAACCAAACATTGTGAAGAAAGGCCTAAAAGACCATGAAAATTTCAAGTGGCCATTTTTCTATGGCACAAGTAGACTTCCAATAATAGATCTATATGTAGTCTAATTTGCATCAGGTGACTCATCAAGTTTTCTCAATTTGCAACCTATGGTCATGGGCATACTAATTGGCCTACTATTCTCCATGCCAAAATTTTAAAGCATTTTTTTTGCATACTTGGTTTGTGATATAAATATACCTTTATCAGTTTGTGTTATTTGCAAACCAAGAAAAAAATTGAGTTCTCCTAGCATGGACATTTCAAACTCATCTTGCATATTTGTAGCAAATATTTTGCACATAACATCACTGCTACCACCAAATATAATATCATCTACATATACTACAACAATGATCATTTTCTTACCTTCAAATTTGAGATACAAATTGTTATTAGCATAACCTTTCTTGAATCCTTGTTGTAGATATTCAACCAGTCTTGAATACCAAGCCCTTCATGCTTGCTTCAAACCATACAATTATTTTCTCAATTTGTAGACATAATCATCATTCTCTAATAGCTGAAAACCTTTTTTCTACTCAATATATACTTTCTCTTCAAGGTTTTCATTTAGAAATGCATATTTGACATCCATTTGATATACTTTAAAACCTTTATACATAGAAAATGCAAGAAATATCCTAATAGATTCTAATCGTGCAACTGGGGAAAATGCTTCTTCAAAATCAATCCCTTCTACTTGTGCATATCCTTTGCACATTAATCTTGCTTTTTTTTTTTACCACAACTCCATCTTTATTCAACTTATTTCTAAACACCCATTTAGTGCCAATTACATTCTTGCTTGATGGTCTAGGAACCAATTCCCATGTTTTTTTCTATTTAATCTGATTGAGTTCCTCTTCCATTACTTTTATCTAGCTTTCCTCTTTACTGGCTTCATCAAAGCTTTTTGGTTCAATTTATGATAAGAGGGCAAAGATCACTTGTTCCTTGTTCTTTGCAAGCCTTCTTCTAGTTTGTACACCTTCATTCTTATCACCATATTTTTGATTTGTAGGATGATATTTTTGCACATATTTCGTAGGTGCTCATTCAACCACTTCTTCATTCTCTTCTTCTTCTTGTTCTTTTTTTTTTTCACCTATATCATCCTTATTTGTCTCAATTTCAAGATTGTTTCTACTAGGCTTACCTTGATTTGCACTTTCATCAACCCTTAGATGTACACTCTCTACAATTCTATGCAATATCTTATTATAACACTTATAAGCTTTTCTTTGGCTAGAATATCCCAAAAATATACCTTCATTACATCTTGACTCAAAACTTCTTAAATTTTCATTTTCTCTTTTAATATAACATTTATAGCCAAATAATTTGAAATGCTTGATTGATGTAGACCTACCAAACCAAAGTTCATTTGGTGTTCTACCATTGTTAAATCTTATAAGTTCTCTTTTCTGAATGTACAAAGAAGTTTGTACTACTTATTTCAAAAATGTATCTACGAAGTTTGCCTCATTCAACATGGCTTTAGTCATCTCCTTCACAATCCTATTTCTTTTCTCTACCACACCATTTTACTATGGTGTTCTTGGAGCTGAATATTGGAATTTGATTCCATGATCTTCACAATATTCCATGAATTCACTTGACATAAATTCTCCACCTCTATATGACTTGAGACATTTGATTCTTCTCCTAGTCCTATTTTCTAGCAGCTTCTTATAACCTTTAAATGCTTCAAACACCTAAGCCTTCTCCTTCAAAAATATGACATATGCCATTTTGGTATAATCATCAATCAACAACATGATATATCTTTCTCTTTGAAACACCCTTGTCCTCATTGGACCACATAGATCAGTATGAATTATCTCCAAGGGTTTCATAGTAGAATAATCCTTTGTAGGAAACTTGAAATTTGTTTGATTTCCTTGTTCGAATCATTTGAAAATTATATTTTTAGGATTTACAATCTTAGGCATATTTTCTACTAGAACTTTTGAGCTTATTTTTACCAATTTGTCAAAGTTGGCATGCCCCAGTCTTTTATGACATAACCAATTTTCATTTTCTTGGTTGATTAAACATGTTTGGCCTTTTAACTCACACAAATTATGGAGATTAATATATGTCCTTTCTCCTTGAGAAATTTTTTTACCATTCATTCTTATCTTGCATCCTTCAAAATCAAATTCAACTTTATATCCATTATCACACATCTGGCTGACACTAAAGAGATTATGTTTTAGAACTTCCACATATAGCACATCTTTAGTTTTGTTCTTCCCATATATGCTCAGAATTCCTTTACCACGAATCTTATCAGTAGTATTATCACCTAAGCTTATTGATCCCCCTTTTCTCATTTCAAGTTCAAATATTTTTCTTTTATCACTAGTCATATGTCTAGAGAAACCACTATCAATGACCCACATATCTTGTTCCTTTGCATGTAATGTCGTTTGGGTAATCATATACTGAGTGACACAAGATTTTTTTCTTTCTCCTTCCATATCTTCTTGGGATTCTTCTCAATTTTATTTTCTTTTGTCTCAGAAGTCATTTTCCTTTTTATTCTTTAGTAGGTAAGGATTTCTTCTTCTTAGACTTTACAATTGGTCTTATAAATATTTCTCTACAGTTTCTAGCTATATAACTAGATTGTTTCAATTATAACAAATTATATTCATATCAACCAAGGGAGAAAATGGATTCTTGCTTACAAAATTTCTATTCTTCCTTAGAATGACTCTACATTCTCTATCCATACGACCAAAAAGTTTACAAGTATAGAAATACCCATTGAAATATGATGAGTACCTGGTCATGGAGTTTCCTTTAGCCGAATGGGGAGATATTCTTTGTATATCCCTCCTTGGATAGTGTACTCTTGAGAATCCATCATTTTCTACCATTTTTCTATTTCGCACCTTCTTTTGTTAATCAAGAACTATTTGGTTGTCCTCCTTGACTTCAACTAATTTCTTTACTTTATCATATTTCTCTTTGTCTTCTTTTTCATCACTTGGGGCTGATTTTTCTCCTACTCTAAATATTTTATAAAGTTTTGTAGAGGCATCCACAAATGAACTCTTTTCTTTTTCCAAACCTAAACCAAATTTCTCTTTATTTGTAGCCTTTTATGTACTTATCAATTCATTCAAAAAATTTGTACCACCTTTCAACTTCAATCCATTTTGTATCTCCTCATTGGCCTTCTCCAATTCTTTTCTTAAGGAAACTATTTCTACATCGAGCTTTGTGCACCTATCCACATCAGATTGTAGTTTAGACTTCATAACATCTTCAAATCTTTTGAGCTCTTCTTGAGTTAGCTTATCATTATCCTTTTCAACATTATTTTTTATTTTCTTTTTTTCTCTCTTAATATCACCAAATTTATCTCTTAGTTCATCAAGATCTTCAAGATAATTAATCAATTCTCCTTCAAGATCAACAACTGCCTCCTCTTCTCCTTCATATCGGTCCTTAATTTGTGCATCTTCCTGATCCTTAGTTTCTTTAGCCATGAATATAATTATCTTCTATCTTCTCTCATTACAAGGGCATGACCTTGATCCTCTTCGTAACAATCACTATCATCAAACACTACACTTTCTTCACTAATGTATAGACTTAACTTCTTTCCAAAATTCTTCCTTTTTGGATAAATCATTTCTCCTTTTTGTTATGTTCTTGCTTGAAACTGTCCTGTTTAACATATGGACACTTTGAAGCAAAATGACCTATTCTACCATAATTAAAACACTTGAAGGGGAGCTTACCTTTATACTTGTCAGATCCTCTCCTTAGCCTTCTTATGAAGTTTGCTTCTTCCTCATCGGTTTCTTCATGATCAGATGCACTAACAACAACTTTGTCTTTCTTATTAACTTCATATTTTTCTTTCTTGATAACCTTAAATGCAGCTTCTCTCCTAGATGATTTAGCACCTAGCATTCTCATATTATATGGAGTAATTATGCCATTCACCTCATCAAGAGTAAGTTTATCAATTTCTCTTTCTTCTTCAATAGCAGAAATCTTGGAATCATATTTAGTTGTCATAGACCTGAGAAATTTCAACACATCTTCTTCTTTTAGATCTATACCATATCCTTTAATGACAGTCACTACATCATCAAATCTCTGATGATACTTTGCAATCTACTCT
Source organism: Sequoia sempervirens (assembly GCA_007258455.2). Taxonomy (NCBI): domain Eukaryota; kingdom Viridiplantae; phylum Streptophyta; class Pinopsida; order Cupressales; family Cupressaceae; genus Sequoia; species Sequoia sempervirens. The sequence continues at coordinate 162,435,977 of VDFB02379711.1, forward strand.
TCTGCAGTCATCTTCAAGCCTTCAAATTTTTATCTCAGCACTTGTAAGTTTTCCAAATTCACTTTGGTGTCACCTTCATAGATCTTCTTAATTTTTTCCTAAACATCATAGGTGGTTTTACAATGCATAGCTTTGCTATGCACAAAATTAGACAAATTGGTCATAATGATAAACCAAGATTTCTTATTGTCCTCATGAATCTTCTTTCTTGTAGGATTAGTAGGAATAGTAGCAAGAATGGTATATTGGGTCTCGACATATTCCTAGACTTCAGTTCCAAGAGAAACTAAGTATCCTTCCATTAATGAGCTCTAGTTAGCATAGTTTGTTCCAGCAAACCTAGGTGGATTGTTTGAACCTTCCTGAAATACCATTGTGTTCACCTATCCAAGATCTACCCAAGTTAGTTAAGCTTCTCCTAGGGAACCTAGGGCTCTGATACCAATCATTAGAACACAATGATCTACTAAGAGGGGTTGAATCAATAGATATTAAAACTTTTGGTTCTTAAAAACTTTTGCAGATTCAACCTTAAACTCCGATGTACAGATTGAAATATGAATAAATATAATAACTACAAGCACATGAGAGATCAACACATAACACTAGGTATACATGAAAAACCCAAGATGGGTAAAACCATGGTGAGAAATGTTTCTAGGGTCTACTATCCTAATCTAGCCTCACAAGCATCAAATTTTAGTTACAAGTTTTAAGGGCTACAACCTCAAGGAAGCTTCAACTCCCTATTTTATAAGCAATGACTTCATGGATGATACAACACCCTGATATGAGATACAATGTAGTGAAAATGGAGGCTACAACCTCTTATAGAATTACAAGTTCAAATGTGCATATAAGTGGTTCTACATAAACCTAAGATGCATCAATGCATGCAATACAATGTTGCACTTATTGCAGCTTACATTGTATTGTTGTAACTACACTCTCAACAACAAATGATTCTATTCTACACTCTCCTCTGTTCTACAGTTTCTTCTCTACCATATTCTTAGATTTACATCTCTCTATTTAGCACTTTGTGTACTAGCAATCTTTGCACCACTTTGTTGTAGACTCAACACCCTAAAATTACCTAATTGTCTTCCTTCTTTACCAACCAACAATCAGTACCTTGAGATGCGCTACATCATCTAGATCAGCCCTGGCATCTTGTTAGGGTTTCCTTCACTTGCAAACCTCACCAACAAGCTACCTCTACATTGAGCCACACAACATTTATTTATGATACAAAGAATTTTCCTCCTCTTTGTTGAACCTAAAAATATGATTATGCATTCAATTTATCCTTCTATTCATTTAATCTAATCTTGATTCTCATATCTATAATCATCTAAACCACTACCTTTAAGATAAAATTTTCATTTTATTGGTTACTGATGTAGTTAGACAAATTAATTCTTTCTCCTATGCCAGTTTGCAGTTCAAACCCTTTTTCATACTGTTATAGCCCTTTCAGATCTCTGTATTCAAGTTCTAGCTATTGATTTTCTCCTTTCATGTCCTGATCCTGCACTTTCCATTCATTATCATAATTTTTATTGATGACCATTTGATAAGTGGTCATTCAAATCTCTTTCGTTGATTTATCATATCACTCTATCGAAGAGGCACATACTATAGTCCTACTGATGTTCATCGTTCTCTCTAGTAAGAACTGCCTTCAAGTGCATGGGCCCTCATGTGATCTATCCTCCATGTTAGTTCAACATCATTTGCAACAATGATGTGAATTAGCTCACCAAGCAATCACTCTTCACCACCTATTAGCCTTCGTCACAATTGGGTCCAACTAGCTTCTCACCCTATCGCTCCATCAAAGAGATATTTTAATAACCCCCACTAAAACCATCATGCCACTTTGATGAGTGAATGTTCCTCCTTATTGTTGTTTTGAAGAGACGTGCTTCAAATTCCTACTGAACTATTGATGTCTCACCAATGGAACGACCATCGATATGTCGAGTAGACATCCTTTAACGTCTTACCAATATCAATTTGTCTCACCAATGAACCTTAGCTCACTTTTGTTATGGATACCATTGGGTCCTACTACAATATGTCAACCGACATGGAAGATTTCCACCAATTTGATTAACCTCGTGGGTTTAAACAAGCCCCACGAATATTTCAATAGTGCATGCAAGCACTATTCAATCCACCCACATCGATCATCACCATCAATATTCCACCATTGGAATGTCTCCAATACCCTGCCTTATCTCCCTTCAAAACCATTAGGTCACCTTGATGCATCAATCAACTATTCCCTCAATCCATTGGAAAGTCGAAGAGACAATCATGAAACTACCTTCAATCTGCATCTCTCTCTTTGATCAAGCACATATCAAAATATTGAATAGACATCAATCACACTAATGAAGGTCATTGATGATGTCACGTATCCAACGACCATCAATCACACTAATGAAGATCATTGATGATGTCATGTATCCATCTTATTGCCATGCCACTACATTGTAATCCATAACAAGGATGTGGATTACCATTCACTCAATCCTTTCATGCCTCATGTCATATTCATCATCATTGTCACTTCATGTCATCTTCATCATCATTTTCACCCATGTCATCATGACTGGGTGCCACTTGGAGTGCTACCTTCCCATCACCAAGTCAGAGAGACATTGAAAAAGGTCTCAAGGTGATCCCACAATACTAGTTTACACTTTCTCAGAGATTCTGATTTTTGCTAAAATCACATATTTTTAGAAAATATAATGATTTAATCCTTGAAAATTTCCATTTAAGGGATTCCAATTGAAGAGGGTTTGATCAAACCACCTTAGATCAAACCCCCTTGGATAGAACCCCACTAGTTTTAAACCATACCTATAATAGATTCTCCTTTACACCCATCAAAATGTTGATTAAAAACCACTTTTGATTTATCTTTTGGGGGATCAAATGAATTCATTTAATTCTTTTATTTTTTTGTGAGTATGTAGTCCTTATTATAAGCTTCCCAAAAAGTATAATTTTAAATAAATTTAATTTGATTATTATATTTATTTTTTATTTCTTGTGAATGTATGTTTTTCACCTAAAATTAAGCTCTTTGTTTTGCACGTGGAAAAATAGAAGATTATCAAAATAAAATTCTAAAAAATATGTTTAGGCTAGGTATTGATGTCCTTGATCCACTTTTTATCTTTTTGAATTTTGATACATACAAAATATTTATGTTGTACATGTTATGCTTGTGTCTAAGTTGTAATTGGTTTGAATTCAAAACTTGATTAAGGAAACAATAATCAATAAAACACTATGAAACCAAATGAACTAGTTAAACATCATATTTAAAAATCTAAATTTGAAAAAAAATAGAATTTTATCATTCATTGAGAAAAATCTATGTTGTATATGGTGAGCATCACTCAATAATGGTGTTTACTGATAAAAACTAGTTTTCGAAGGAGATGGAAAAATAAGTGCAATTTGATTCCAATTTTTTTTTAAAATATATATTTAGAATCTACAGAAAAATTTCACAAATCACTATTTTTCATCATCTTCAAATTCCTCATGGTTTAGCCGCTATAGGTGCTCGAAAGTGAAGATTTAGTTAAAAAGATCAGTTCAATGTCCAGTTTGGCCAAAATTTGTAAACCAATATTATGGGTGTTTGCAAGAGATACTGTACAAGTTATTAGGTGTTGTCATTGACGACAACCCTATTCAATGGTTTGATTCACACATCAGTATTTGATCATACCAGAAGTTAGATCAATTTCTTGCGATTAACTGTCAAGCAAGAATAGAGCATCTGATAGAATTGTGTTCATCGATTCATATGCAATTTTTTGCTATCTTTTTGAGTTTTGGATCTCAAGGAAGGTATTTTTGTGTATAATCTTGTTATCCTTGAATCATAGAGCCTCGTATCGATCTATGTGCAAGATAGAAGATTTAGTTGATCAATTTTTTGTTTAGCAGTGCAAGAAGGCTGACTAAGTGAATATACCATGTTGTGGATATTCAAGGAGTAATTGTTTAAGTGTTTTTGTGTTCGAGAATGTAGATTTATGTCCTCACTATATTGAGGAAGACTTTGGTTGGTGTGAATTGAAAATTGTTTGTGGATTGCACCGATAAATTGTAAATATTTTCTATTTTATTGAAGCTGACATGTAGCGAATTAAATCTTAGTAGCAGATATATATAAGAGATTGTTTATATCATTTTGATATATGTATGAAGTGTGTTGATGTGTGATGCAAAAGTTAGAAGGATTACATCGTGATTATGCAAAGTTTCACTTGTGCATAAAAGGATTTGTGATGTGTGTTAAAGTAGAAAAAGAAGAAGAGAAGAATTAGACAAAAGGTCAAGAAAGTGATCAATTTGCTTAACTAGAACTATTCTCAGGAATTTGTAGATGCTATTTCATAGTTCACCACTCTAGTTGTCTTTTGACATTGATTGTATGGTAGTGAGCCTTTTTATTTTTGAGCTCAGTGAGCTCTAGGTAGTGTGCCTGAATGTAAGTGCATTCCCATTTTTTAAACATCTTTTGAGTATACTCAGATAATATTGTGGATTGACCTCCACCATGGTTTTTCCCCTAACAAGGTTTCCACATAAAAAAATCCTTGTGTTATGGTGTTGTGGTTGCTTGTTTTATGTTAATGCATATTTATTTTGGTTGAATGTTATAAGTTCTTTAAAGATTAGATTAATAAAGCTAAAAATTACATAACACTGATTCACCCCCCCTCTCAGTGTTCCTTGATTCCAATAGTGGGATTACCCCTCACTGACGCCATATAGTCTTGCTGATAATGCTTCCATACACGTTATTGCTCTATCGATGAGACTTCTCCCAAACTCCTACCAATACACTAGTGTCTCACCAATGAAATGATCATCGCCCTATTCAAGAGACATCTTCCATTCTCTCATTGACCACGCACGGTCATGCCGATATGAAGGGGATGTATAACCTTAAAGTGATATACGGAGGATCTAGTCACCCTTAAGACTATAAAGAAATAAATTGCAACCAATGCAACTAATAACCATCGATACAAGGTCAACATCAAAATATAAATCTATTATTTATGCCATGACTGCAAGTATCCTTAGGGTTTAACTGATAAACCGTAACACTTGAGAGTAGAAATAAAACATTTTTGGGTGCATCCATCACTTTCTCGACCTACACAATACCTTTCTAGAAACCTCTCGAGAAACCCAATTTAAATCTGCCATCAAGTCCACTACTCTCACACTTATCCTTTGTCATCATGCCAATGATCTCCTTTGCCATATTTTCCCTTTTGGAATCAATGACAACTATATGCCAACAATGTATGCCAAGTACCACTACCTTTGTGATTAAAAAAACAACACCAAACCTCCAATATATACCACAAATGCATGCCAAAAATATATCACTTGAATAAGTACCAAACAAAACTAACCATGTCTTCCATATGTAGAATACCTGAGTACATGATAATATTGTAAATGCCACAAATAACCCTTGACATCAATGCCAAAATCAATGTCAAAGGGGTCAACACAAGGTACACCTCCACAGCAACAACAATAAGGAGCTAACGCTCCTTCCATTCAACACCAAGGAGCTAACCCTCCTTATGTTTGACAAGGAGCTAACACTCCTTACATTCAACAAGGAGCTAACCCTCTTTATGTTCAACAAGGAGCTTACACTCTTTACATTTAACAAGGAGCTAACCCTCCTTACATTCAACAAGGAGCTAACCCTCCTTCCATTCAGCAACAAGGAGCTAACCCTCCTTACATTCAACAAGGTACTAACTCTCCTTACATTCAACAAGGATTTAAATCTCATTCCACCCATGATGGTTACCAAGGTCTTGTCCCTCAACAATACCCAACCTATGATCAAAACATGGTAGGAAAACAAGGTCACTACACTTAGGATTCTCAAACAAACATACCAAATATAGAGATGGAAATGCAACTACAAGTGATAAATCAAAGAATATCAGAAATTCTGGTAGGGAAAACAAATAAGACTTATACCCTTTAGGATATATGTCCATTTCCTTTTGATCATGCCATCACTATGCTTCAATTTCCAAAAAACTTTGAGATACTAAAGTTTGATAAATATAAAGGAAAAGGAGATCTAATAGAACACGTGAGATATTTATTGGTAGCATGCATGGAATTCCAAAACAATGACTCTTACATCATGAGGCTCTTTCCTTGTAGTCTTACTAGTCACACTATGGAGTGGTTTTCCCATCTACCACTAGGAGTTAAAAGCTTTGATGAATTGTCTACAAAATTCATAACCCACTTCTCATTCAATATAGAAAAAAGACATCACCATCACGGATCTATAAAAAATTAAGTATATTCAATGAGAATCCTTCACCTCCTACCTTCAACAATGGCAACATAAGGCTAGTTAATGTAAATTTCCTATTCCTGACAAGGAATCGGTAAACATATTTGTTTCCAATTTCCAAGAAGAAGTAAACTACCAACTTACCATGTTTCTTCCCAAAAACTTTGAAGAGTCCATTGAGAAGGGAATTCACATAGAAAGGGCCCTCATAGCAAGAGTATTGGTCAAGCTAAATAACCCAACATATAGTTCCTCTAATTCAAATGAGAAACCTAAAGTTTGGGTCAAGAACAAAAATGTCACAAATGATGGGGTGGTGGATGCAAGAGCAGTATGGAATGTGAAAAATACAAATGTACCTCAAAACAAACCTCAAGTGGCACAAACAAACTATACTCCTAATAATTCACAAAATAACCAACTTACATGTCCCCAAAACAATGAAGCAGTTAACTAATAGACATATCAGGGAGGGCAGTTGAAACAATATGATCAACCAAGAAGAAGAGCCATTTGAGATAGTCATGTGTAAGCTAGTAGAACAGAACCTCATCAAGGTTAATGATCACCCAAACTATGAGGAGACGAGCTTCAAAACACCATGGTACAATGAGGACTTATGTGAGTTCCACAAAATTAAAGGAAATAAAATAAACAATTGCATGAGACTCAAGCACATCATACAAGAATTGATAGAAAGAAGTGGGTGTCAAACATAATATAGAGAACAAGGACCTCTAGATATACACAAATAAAAGTCCAAACCATGCTAATAGGAATGACAAAGAAAAGTACCAAGACAATCACAATCCTAACTACACTTATGGTGAAGGTACCCTCTCTCAAGTATATGATAGGGTGGATATAGTGACTTACAAGGTAGATAAAATGATTGTAATGTAACTACCCATTCAGGAAGAGTTATGATACAAGGACCCCTACCTAAGCCTATAGCTAAGTAATCAAATGAATATAGTATTTTGGAATAGTTAAAAAGGACTCCCACCTTGATCTCAATCCTAGAACTACTAAAATATCACCTACGCATAGGGAGATACTAGAAAAATCATTAGAAGCATTTGTTCCTAAAGATCTCAATTCAAATCAATTCCAAGCCATGGTTGGAAAAAGCATGGCCAATCAACATTTAGCCTTTTTCGAGAAAGACCTTCCATAAAGGTCATTCCACAACCAAGCTCTCTACATAGAGGTTCATGTCCATAAGAACATGCTCAAGAGAGTGTTGATAAATAATGGTGTGGGTCTAAACATCTGTACCTTGAAATTCGTCAAAAAATTGGGGTATTCTAACAATGTGATAGAAAAAGGAAAGAGCATTACTACAAGGGCCTATGATGACCTTAAAAGGAATTCAGAAGTGACAATTAGGACCAGCCATCATAGAAACTACATGTCAAGTACTTGACCTTGAGTCACCATATAACCTCCTCCTAGCATGCTCTTGGATCCATGCACTACAAGTGGTTCTGTTGTGTGGTCTCACAACATGCCCCAAGACTATAAAGCTTGGGGACCCAAGTAAAACATAATGCTCATGACAGGTGATAGCTAGAGGAAGAAATCACTAGAAGGTAAAAGTTAAAGGAAAATTTTTCTATCTATTTTGTGATTCAAGAGTACCGAATATCAAAAACTGGGTATCAGGAAGCTAGAAATGTAAAAATGTTATTGCAAATTTTTGGGTACAATGTTCTGGTCTAGGAGTAGAGCTCCAGTAAAATTTGTTGGTCTTGGGTACTGGGCACTGAGTAACAATGTTAAGTTTAAAAGGTTAATTTTTTAATGTTTCAGAAGGTTTGAAGGTCTAATAACTGAACTTCGATATAATAATTATGCTAGAATATGGATTTTTTTTTTAAGTCTAATATTTATGATGATTTAAGATGATGATTTATTAATAATGATTTTGTTTTCATGAGAGTTTTATGAATGTTTTAAAAGGGATTTAATGTGTGGAATTTGTACTTGTAGGAGAAGCAGATTGTAATGCAACATTCAGGTATGGATGTTCAAGAAAACTATGTTTGCAAATGGATCTGATGGTGTTACCAGGTTTGGTAGGACACTTTGGAAGCTCATGCAGGAACAAAGTTCATTGCAAAGAAGCACTAGGTATCAGGAAACTTGAAACCCTAGTATTAAGCATGTGGCAAAAAAGTGTACTCATTATGGGGGTAATTCATTCCTAGGTGTTGGGAAAACAAGGACATACAACTGAGAGGGAGTGAATCAGTTGTCATGGAATATTTTAAAAACTTTTCAAACTTCACTTTACTCTCAGATATGATGAATGAACAATAAATCACAAACAATCAACACATTAGAAACATAGAGAACACCAAGATTTTTTACATGGAAACCTTATTAGGGGAAAAACCATAGCGGATGTGAGTCCACAATATTATACCCTATTAAAATTATAAAGAATAATAATGGGAATGCACATGCATTCAAGCACATTGCCTAGAGCTCAATACTCAAATACAAGAGGGATCACTCCCCAAAGAAGACACACTATCTTACAAAAATTCAGATTAGATCTACAGGGTATGAACTGAGAAAATAACTTCTAGAAAATCCTGATTAGAGTTCTGGTTAAGCACAAAAATACTCCTTCACACTTCACTCAAACTTCTTCACACTCTACTCTGCAATTGAATTATTAGATCACTATTCACACACTTTCTCTTCCTCTATTTTCACATAGACCTTAACTTTGTGCAAAAAACTACTCTTATGTATCTGTAACATGGATGTACATCAACAACTTTGTCGGCTAGAATAAAATATGAAATATAAAACATATATTGTAATGTCCCATCGTGCAAACCCCAAAGGACAACTAAAATGCAACAATTTTTTTTGAAAGCATAAAGAATAAACACTAAGTTTACTAATGCAACTAACAGAACTAATGATTACAAGTTAAACACCTAAGTCCCTTGGGGTACACAAGGTGACATTACGTAATCTTATATCCCATAACAAATCTAATAAAAGTAATTACCAGTTCTACTAACGTAACTCATTCATTCACATGTCTTCATTTAAACATTTATTAAAGATAAGCAATAAGACAAGAATAAACCATATAGAAAAGGTCCATACATTCTTTCATAAAAGATTGTACTTGGTAATATAAAGAACATATTTTCTCAAACATAACACAACATCAACAATATTAACAATTATCATTCAAGAATGAATTACATAATGTGATTATACATTGCATCAATCTACAAGTACATCTCATTGAACAATTAGTCAAGATTACACCATAAGTCTACCCAATACATGGGAGAGTAACATATCATTACACAAAGTATAATAAAAGTACAAGTATACATCGGGAGACATATAAACTTTGGATCAAGTTGTCTCTGCAAAACTCTGCACTAAATGGTACATCTACAAAATAGGGAACCCAACGGGGTGTGTATGTTCCACCTGACCAACCCCATGCTAGGAGTATATAAGGAAGGGTCCCCGACCAAGAACATCCAAACAAATACATAAGACTAAACTTCAAACATGGAAAACTAAAACACACATAAAGGGAAACATAACATCAAAAGACCACTTCAAGAGGTTAGCATCAAAACAACTCAAGGGAAAGCTAGAGGAGAGTGTCATCGCACAGTCCTACATGGGTTATCCTAACTATCAATATCTAGGAGCTGGCCCCTATATATGGTTATCCTGATAGCCTCTCTAGGCGTTGGCTCCATAGGGTGACTCGTGTGGAACCATTAACCTCTCGTGGAGACGAGGCAATGATCTTTCCAACCACAGCCTTCTCAAACCACCTTTAGTCTATGTAAGCACTAGTAGGTGGTCGAGGAATCCACAATTATCTTGTTAATGTTTAACTACCCACCCCCTAATTAATTAATTAGGTTATAACTTATTACTCAAACTCTAACGTGGGTTATCCTGACAACCCCTTTGTGCATTGACGCCCACATAGAGCCACTCCCCCTAGAAACCCAAAACATAACAAAAAATTCCAAGGGGTTGTACCCACAAGTACTCTAAAACCAAAATTAGAACAACCATGAGGCAAAACCATCTCGATTAAAGTCATAAGAATCAACTCCCATAAAATTAGGTACAACCCAAATAAATTAACTCAAATTCACAACTAAAGTCAAGATAGAGACAAGTATCAAATTAAAAAGTCACATAATAAACCACCATTTTCCCATGCCTCTGGATGTTTTAAACGAAAACATAAGCTTATATAGAAGAATAGACTAACTTAAGGGTTTTCCCCACATGACATAACCCAAATAAGTGAAAACCATAATTGACTTAGCAATAATTTGACAAACACAATTTCCCAAGGAAAATAAATAATTGATTTACCCAAAATCATTCGTCAAAACCTAATTAACAATACTTATCTCCAAAAAAAGGAATCACTCTGTAATATCCAACCATTGCAAATTTTAACATCATCTAATTGTCCATAATTTTAGCAAGAATTACCATATATATATATAACAGAATATAAATTATATCTTTAAAAATCATACATATAAACCACATTATAAAAAAAAACTATCAATATGATCACTCTAGATTTACAACTATATATATACATGCATATAAGTTGTAACGCCTCATCACGCAAACCCCAAAGGACAACTAAAAATGCAACAACTCTTTTTAATATATTTTATTTTTTATTTTTATTTTATTTTATAATTTAAAAAAAAAAAAACAGAAACACAGAACTCAGACCTAGGTATATATATGTATTAAAACAACAATTAAATGAATTTTAATTTTAAAAAAATATTTAAAACCTTATTACCGGCCACAGCCCATAGGGACTGTGGGTTTGCAAACACTAGGTACTCTTGGTAGTTTGAGTCTGTTAGGCAACCTTTGTGTTAAATCTTGATCTCACATAACCCCAATTGTTGTGCAAGATCATGCCTCGAGGTAGAGTTCATGACCGAGGAAGAGGCTGAGGTGGTGGTCATGGGGCCAACCGAAAAATTTCATCACCTCTGAGCTACCACGGTTCTGAGCATGAGGAACTACAGAGTTCCCAAAGCAATCCAACAGGTGGTGGTCAAAACCCAGAATAGTGTGGTTTAGATGGTTAGTTGTAGCATTTACAAGAGGAAATACAAGGTTTTTTAGGCCCTAGGCAAGTGGAAGAACAAAAGTTGGAAAGGGAAAGGGAGAGATCCCCTAGACGTGGGGAAATCACACTTGAACAGGATGCAGTAGTGGCAGGTCACATGAGATACCTGTTGAGAGCACAACCTCCCACATTTGATTGTTCTAGTGGGGATCTTGAGGTAGAGACTTGGCTAATCAATCTAGATAGATTCTTTGTTATGCATCCCTATTGCAGTAATACTAGGGCTATGTGTGCCATCATGCACCTCAGAGGCTCCGCATCCACTTGGTGGTGGCTAGAAGAACATAAATTACATATTGACATCAGCATGGTGACTTGGGAATTGTTTATGGAGAGATTCAGGGCCCGTTTTCTTTTTGATCATTGGAGGAAGTGTAGAGAAGATGAATTCCACAAGCTAAGATAGATGGCAATGTCCGTAGAGCAATACGAGCATTGTTTTTATGAGCTCAAACAATATGCAAGGATCAGAAATGATGAGGCAATGCTTGTGTAGCATTTTGTCAAGGGCTTAAATTCCTGAATGAATGGTGGAGTTAGATTCTTCGATCCAAAGACAATGGATGTAGCTGTTGAGAAGGCTCGCCTTGTAGAAGAAAATATTTCTATGGCATTGGGAGGTCACACAAGAGTTCAGATCGACAGTGCCCCAGTATTAGGTTTTGGTTCTAGAGGTGGACAACCTAAAGCTATAGGGTCTTCCAAGAATTTTTGAGCACCCTCTAAGGATGGTTTGTATTAGCAGGAGTAGTCACAACCCAAATAGAACAAATCATAGTCTCAGCAAGGAGACAGATCTCAGAGCAGGAAGAACCAAAGCTGGCAAGGAATTAGATAGGATCATTTTGAGTAGCCTGCTCAGAGCACATAGTCGACACCTTCTCGAGGTAGTTTCTAGCAGTTGAGTGCACCATTCGGTGTTAGAGGTTTTGGATGAGGTATAGGTTTTTTCTCTTGTGGGAAATAGGGACATATTTCCAGATAGTGTCCATCGAGGAGCACTACAGGTTTTAGCTAGAGACCAGTTGCATCTGAGCCTATAGTGGGTGATGTAGGTAGAGCACATCAGGTATTTGCGGCAGTGGACAATCACCAAGCTGAACATCAAGGCACTGTAGTTGAGTCATCGGGTGCATTGTATGGTACTAAAATTTCCATTCTCTTTGATTTTGGAGCATCAAATTCATTCATTTATCCTTTAGTAGTAGAACATTGTAGAGTGGTGGCAACAAGGCAAGGCATTAAGTGGCAAGTCAAATTGGCCTTCAAGGCTAAGGTAGCGGTTGAGTCACTAGTTCAGGGTTGTAATTTTCAAATTGGGTCACTCATGACTATGGTAGATCTCCAAATCCTACCTCTTGGTTTATATCATGTGGTCCTAGGTATGGATTGGTTGAGTGCCCACCATACCATAATTGATTGTCGACATAAGGTTGTGTGTTGTGTTGATGATGCAGGTGATGAGCTTGAGATCATTGGCATTCAAAGACTTATCTCACTATGTTTGATCTCAGCTATGTAATTAAAAAGGTGCTTCAGATAGGGTTGTCAGCTATTTGCAGTGTCTGTTAATGATCTGGACTCAGATGAGAGTCAAGGGATTTCATTAGATGATTACCCCCTTCTTAAGGAATATTCTGATGTCTTTCCAAGTGAAATTCCTGGGATGCCACCAAAGCGTGACATCGACTTCAGAATCGATCTTGTTCCTGGAGCTGAGCCTATATCTTGGGCTCCATACCAGATGACAACACAGGAGTTGTAGGAGCTTCGCTTGTACCTGGAGGAGCTTTTAGAGAAAGGATTCATCCATCCTAGTGTTTCCCCTTGGGGAGCATCGGTTATATTTGTGAAAAAGAAGGATGGCTCACTTCGATTATGTATTGATTATAGGCAGCTCAACAAAGTGACGATCAAGAGTCAATATCCTTTGCTGAGAATTGATGACTTGTTCGATTAGATTAAAGGAGATCAGGTTTTCACTAAGATTGATCTTAAGTGCGGCTATCATCAGTTGTGAATAGCTGAAGCTGATATTCATAATACTACATTCTGCACTCGTTACAGGCATTATGAATTCATTGTTATGCCATTCAGGTTAATGAATGCACCATCAATTTTTATGTGCCTTATGAACGAAGTATTTCAAACCTATTTGGGTAAGTTTGTGCTTTTGTTTCTTGATGACATCCTGGTTTACTCTAAATCAATGGAGGAGCATGAGGAATATTTGAGATAGGTATTACAATGTTTGAAGGACAACTAGTTGTTTGCCAATTTGGCTAAGTGTGAGTTCTACAAAATAGAAGTGAAATACTTGGGGCATGCCATCTTAGGTGTAGGTATCACAGTGGATCCAACAAAGATCTAGGCTATTTTTGATTGGCTAGCACCTAAGAATGTTCTAGAGATTCACAATTTTATGGGATTAGTGGGCTATTATCGATGGTTTGTATAAGGTTTTTCTAGGATTTCACATCCCATTACTTCCCTTCAGAGGAAAGGGAAGAAGTTCATTTGGTCTAATCAGTTCTAGACAACATTTGAGACCCTTAAGGATAGGTTGACTAGTGCACCAATATTGGCAGTTCTTGATCCTACTGGGGATTTCGTGGTATGCACAGATTCTTCCTTGGAAGGCTTAGGAGCTATCTTGATGCAAGAAGGTCATGTAATTGCTTATGAATATCATAAGCTCAAGGATCATGAGCTAAATTACCCCACACATGACTTGGAATTAGCCATAGTGATTGATTCCCTTGTGAGATGGAGACACTTCTTATTGGGTCATAGGTTTGAGCTTCACAATGATCATCGCAGTTTGCAATACATTTTTACTTAGCCAAACCTGAATGCTAGGCGGAGGAGATGGATGGAATTCCTCTACGAATATGACTTTGAGGTCAATTATGTTCAAGGCAAGGAAAATGTAGTGGTGGATGCTCTGAGTCAACAGAGACATGAGATTTTTGTAGTAGCTCTCAAGGTGGATTTGAGGAGTCAAGTCCTCGTAGTGCTTCCTCCAGATAGTTAGTATCAGGAAGTGAAGTCAGAAATTGAATCTAGTAGAGCTTTAGAAGGAAAGTTTGTAGGGTACTCACTGGATTCAGATGGTCTTTTTAGGTATTTGGGTCACTTGTACATTCCTTCTGTTGAGGGTCTTCGGACTCTAATTATGAATGAGGCACATTGAGCTCCCTACTCTACTCACTTGGGATTCAAGAATATGTATGCAGATCTTCGTGCACTGTACTTTTGGGCTGGCCTGAAGAGGGATATTGTAGATTTGGTGGCTAGATGTTTGGAATGTCAAAGGGTCAAGGTAGAACGCCAGCATCCCGCAGGTCTTTTACAACCTCATCTCTTTCCAGAATGGAAGTGGGACATAATTTCTATAGACTTTATTGTGGGATTTCCTATGAATTCTCGACATCATGATGCTATCATGGTCACAGTTGATAGATTGACCAAGGTGGCACACTTCTCCCCCATCTGATCATCTTACACTACTTCTTCGATTGCTAGAATCTTCATGGAAGATATTGTTCATGTGCATGGTATTCCATGGAGAATCATTTCTGACAAAGATCCAATGTTCACATCTGCATTATGGACATCATTGTGGTGTGCCTTATGAACTTAGCTAAACTTTAGTTCTTCCTACCATCCTGAAATGGATGGTCAGACAAAAAGATTTAATCAAGTTCTTGAGGACATGCTTCGTATGTACGTAATGGATCAACAATCACGTTGGGAGGATTATTTGCATCTAGTGGAGTTTTCCTACAATAATGGATATCATAGCTCGATTGGTATGGCTCCCTTTCAGGTGCTATATGGTCATCCTTGCAGGACCCCATTAAGTTGGGACTGTCTTGAGGACAGAGTTCTCCTTGGTCTTGAAATGCTTTAGGACATGGAACAACAGGTAGCTTGCATCAGAGAGCATCTTGTGGCAGCTCAAGATAGACAGAAGAAATACGTTGATGCACATAGAGTTGATTGTCAGCTCTTTGTTGGTGATCAAGACTTTCTGAGAGTGCGACCACGAAAGAGCCCAATTAATTACGGAAAGGGTTCCAAGCTCATACCTCGATTTGTAGGACCATTTGAAGTTTTGGAGAGGATTGGCCCCATTGCTTATCACCTGGCATTGCTGCCCAATCTATTGCGGATTCACGATGTTTTTCATGTTTCTGTACTTAGGCCATATTATCCAGATGTTACTCACGTGCTTGATTGGAATGCTCTTTAGGTTGAGGATGAGTAGCTAGCACTTGAGCCCATGCCTGTACTATAGCATTGGAGACTCGCCCTCAGGGGTGATGAGACTTCAACGACATGGGAGGATGCATCCCATAATATTAGAGAGGCTTACCCGTATTTATTTAGTGGCTTCCAGGAGTAATCCTTGTTCTAGGGGGGGAGGATGCAATACCCCTCATGTTGTTGATACTCTTTTGTGTGGATTTTGTACTTGGTTTGTGTGGGTGATCAGTTCACCGATTTTGGTTGTGTGTGGATTCATAGTTTGGTTGGTTTGCTACACTTGACATTACTTATGATGCTTGATGATATATTTCATGGTGATTATGTTATATGGTTATGCTATCATTTTCTTTAATAATATATGTGGTGATGTTGTGATTCTATGCAACTATTGTTTCTAATGTGTTTGCTAGTGAGTCTTGTTGAAAGGATGAAGTGGCATCACTTGCTTGCAAGTGCTCTGCTACCCCACAATTACCTTTCACGGTGTGTCTGCAATGGAGATTTGCATGCTACTTGACATTTGTTTCTATGCAGGATGCAGGTACTGGACATCGACTCCACCTACTCTACAGGTTTGATGTTGTAAAGGGAATTTATAAGGAAGTGTCTCCGTCCCAAGTTCATCACTTTTTTGTGAGTCCAATGGTGTCTTTGTCTCAACCTTGTCTTTCTTTATGTTTGGGTTAGTGTTGATTATCTATCTTAGTATGTAAATGTTTATTATTTAATTAATCTTTATTTTATGTGTGATTAATTAATGTTATTTAGTTGATATAATTATTTGTAGAGAATTATAGTTAAGTTAATTAATTAAATTTTCTTTATTGAGTGGATAGTTTAAATAAAAATAATAGATGCTATAATGTGAATTAGAATTTTAAATTTGCATAAGGTAAGTGGTATTAATTTTTGAATTTTTAAAATAATCAAATAGCTTATAATGCTTTATTTTTATTAAAAGAAAAATAATTAAAAATTAACTAATTTATATTAGAGGATTTATGGAGGTGAGTGGAGAATTTAATAAAAAATCTTGTATAAAAATATTCTCAAAGAGAATATTGGCATGCGGTGAATAGCAAGAAGTTTCTTCATGGAAAGAAATTGGTTGTAGAATAGTTTTTGGGATTTGGGGATTTCTGGTATAAAAGTTGAGGAGGTTTACAACATATATTTTGGGCTCATATTTTTCTTTTGGTTGGAGGTGAAGTTTTTGGAAAGGATTTAGAATTTGAATTCTGAAGGAAAATCTTTGCTCCAACCCTCGTTCTTTCAAGCTTCAAGAAAATAGGTTCCTTTACTATTTCTTTAATTATTTTCTTGTTTTGAAAAGATTACCTCAAATTGTCTGTGTAAGAGGAAATTGTCGTGAATTAGTTATCACCCTTAGTAGAAATGTTTGTTGATAGCTTCTGAGTAGAAAAGTTTGTTAAAATTTCCTCTATAGAAAAAAATTGTTCTCAGTTGTTGAAGTTTTTCCGTGATTATTTTCTTGCCTCTGTTAAATTTTTTACAGTAAAATCAGAGAGCCTCATGAAATAAAATTATTGTTAAACAATAGGAAAACTACAATAGAAAACCCTCTGTAGTTTGCAATGGAATCCTCTATCAAAATTCTATATACATTAAGTATATGTTTGAGAAGTTTTCTGAAGAAATTGTTATTTGATTTAGACCTGCAATGGTAATTTCTATACGGACTCAATTTTAAAAAAAAAAATTTAAAAAAAATTGTTGCGTTTTTAGTTGTCCTTTGGGGTTTGCGCGATCGGGCGTTACATATACACAATGTCAGACCAAATTTACAAGTAAATTTTTAATGCAAATCAAACACCATCAAACAATATTATATTGTGGCCAAAAACATCCTCAAGCACACCAAACATTCAAATTTTCATCTCCAAGGATCCACAACACGTTACAACCACCATGTCGGCCAAAACATAACAACTCAAACACACAAGAGGAAAATCACTGACCACGAACAAACCAATCAACAAGGACATGCAACAAAGATAGAGCATGATCTAGAAACATCTACAAGAACCAAGAATTAATAGAGAAGCATCCGCAACAACTGAAATTACTAGAATCACATCAACTTCAATCAAGAACACTAATTGAATCCACAAAAAGACTTTTAGAACACAATTGTTCATAACACGATCAAATCTTCACACAGATCTCTAAAAATTTTTGGTGGATAAACTAGATACACTTAGCAATAAACCCTTTAATCCACAATGATTTATCATCAATGTATTGAGCAAGACACCTTCAGGACCTTCATTGTTCCATTGTAAACCTACAACTCTCTTATTTTAACAATTTTCTCAATATCCTTGACATATACAACCTTCAATACATCAATGCTAATAGTGTTGACATCAATGACAACCACATATCAACAACACAACCATAGAATCCAACAATCTCCCCCTTTGGTATTGATGGCAATACATGATGTGAAAAATACCATCAACACAACACTCAATCAGTACTTGCATTATCTTTCCACATACAAGCTTTGAACCACATATTTGTACATCTAACTACTTCCCCTGAGTAGCAGACGCAAAAACATCAATCCAGATTAGAATATGATCATGAAATGCATGGATTGATGCAAATAAATGCATCTCTAGTTCATATTAGGAGGGGTAATCATTGTTGGAAACAAGCAACACTAAGAGGGGGGTGAATCAGTGTTCTGCAAAAATTAACTTTGTTAATATGATCATTAACCCACTTTAAGCATTCAACCAAAATAAATATGCAGAAACAAAAAGAAAATAATCACAACACCATAACATAAGGAATTTTACGTGGAAACCCTGTTAGGGGAAAAATCACAGGGGATGGCCAATCCATAATATAATCTAAGTATACTCAAAAGAAGTTTACAAAATGGTAATGCACTTGCATTCAGGCACATTGCCTAGAGCTCACTGCTCAAAATAGGAAGACACACTAACTTATAGAGACTTGGATTAGATCCAAGAGAATGAACTAAAAGAATATCATCTACAAATTCTTGATTACAGTTCCAGTTAGGCTCAGTTGTTGATATTTTTTCCTTCTGACTGATACTAAACTTCTACTCTACTCTTGCTCTAACTCATACCACAAAATATTTATGCATAAGTGAAACTATACATAAAATTTCTCTAACAATCTTCTGATATTCGCAATACACATCAACACACCACACACCCACACCAAAATATATAATATATCATACATATATTTGTGACTAACAATTTAATCTCAACAAGTCGACTTCAATAAAACTTAAAAATATTAGCAACTGTCGTCTCAAATCTTAAGAATTATCCAATGTGCATCGACAACAGTCAACCACAACTTAGCTTGGGCCCAAATCAAGATGAGCAAACATAAAAATATTTGAATAAGCACTCCTTGAATATCTACAACAAATAATATCAATTGAGTCACCCCCAAAATACTGATAAACAAAAAAGTATCAACCGGAACACCAAACTTACATATGGCTTGGTACAAGGCACTAATATTTTTAGATAACACAAGAAATACACTGATGAACCTTTCGTGAGATCCACAACTCAAGATAACAACTAGAAATCTGCAAGTGAATCAATGATCACCAAATTGTTGGATGCTCTATTCTTCTTGACTGTCTTCCATTTGACTGTCGTAAGCAAATGATGTCATGCAAATCCAATTACCGACTAGGGTTGCCATCAATGACAACACCAAAGCATAATTGTAGTGTCTCTTGCCAACAATATCCCCCTTTGGAATTGATGGCAACACTTAGTGAAAAATGACTAAGTGTCAAATCAGAACCAACATGAAGTACACTACCACTTCAAAACTTCAAAAAAAATCTTCAATATTAGCTCAAAAAAGCAACTCCCCCTAAGATATATACACATTTTTCACTGTACATTTCTCCCCCTTTGACATGAATGAAAAAAAATGGGGAAACCAAAACAAAATTCCCAAATTGTACAGGCATGAACTTGTAACTTAGAAATTTTTTAAAATATTTGCAAAATATTGCTTCAACACTCTTAAATTGTCATCACAAACCTTTTTGAGATTCTCCAAAATTGTTATGTTTCCACACATTAAGTAAGATTGAGCTTCTATAAATTCTAGGTTCACTAGGTCACTAATTGCCACAACAACTTTCGTTTCCTTCAAAGCACTCACCATTATCTCAATCTTCAGACAAATTATTCCTCTGAGTTCACTTACTCTCCCAAAAATCTTGTCATTTTCACTCTTCAACCATCCTATTTTTTCAAGTAGAGATGTTACTTGACTTTCTTACTGAGCAACATCACTAGCTAATGGATCAAAAGTATTAGATATGATAGCCAATTGATTTTCAAGATCCTTCACCTTTTTCTCATTACCTTAAGTAAACTTGGAAAAAACCAAACATGCCTTATAGGCCTTTATGGCTTTAGATATGGAACCTTCAATGTTCTTGATGCAGGTGGCTAACAGATTTTATCCTTTGCAATCACTTCCTTCAACCAACTAAGTCTTTTACCATTAAAATCTTTTTGCACTTTATCCTCAGCAAATTTTTCAAAAGACTCGAGTTGAGTACTTACAACATTTATGAGCTTCTTTAGCTCACCAAAAGATGAACCAAACGGATCCATGACATGATTAGGCATTAATTTTAGTAGAACTCTAGATGCAAGGCTTAGCAATTCACTATCCTCTATGTGAGACTTTGGAATCTTCTCACTGGCCTTAGCTTGAGTAATTGATGTGACCTTCATCATCTGAATTGGGGACAAAGTGGATAGGTTGATTGAGCTCTCATCTAATTTAGGATCAAAATATTCTTGTTGCTCCATCAGAGATTTCTTCACTGCCTCAGCAGTGTCTCTTTCCTTCACTCTGATTTCCTTAACTTAAACTTTTTCTTCTTCATTCTTGGGTTCTTTAAAAACTATTTCTTGATTTCCTTTGGGTGCTTCAAAGTCTTCATTTTTTACTACCTTCTCCTTATCTAATACTACCTTAGGAACTTCAGTTTCCATAGGTGTCTATGTATTTTCCACATTAGGAGGAATCTGAAAATCCTCAGCATTTGCATTTACTTCCTCATTTTCCAGAACATTAATCTTATTCTTTGATAGAAACTCTTCTAGAATCTCCTTGGTTTCATGAATAACAGCATTAGTTTCACCAATCATGAGTTTATTCACCCTTTTCTTGCTCTTAAATTCATTTTTAGCTTGTTGAAGGAGTGAATTCATCTCCTCAATTGACATTTCTAGACATAAATCTGCAAGAATTCTCCTCCTCAAATTCTCTTCTTTTGTTCTAGCACTTAATCTTCTTGACTCCAAAATATTATACAGACTCTTTGGTAAGCCAGACATAATCTCAACAAGAACTTTATTGAAAATGTTCATATGTTTTATTGTGGTTTCTTCAAGAACTCTTTGACTAGATTCATCAAAATTTTCGTACAATTCACAAAGGGGCTTGAGATTTCCATCCTTGATAACTACATTCTCAACTTCCTCAACTGACATACCAGGTTTTTCAACCTTTTCCCTTTTCTTTGCTTCTTCTTCTTTACCAGAATATTTTCTCTTAGTTAACTTTATAGCTTGAGTTCTGATAGCCTTCATTTCTCTCAAAACTTCTTTTGATTCTATTTCTTCATCTTCTAAAATAGCTTCATATGTTCTTGTGCTTTTATTCTTCTTCCTTTTATTGGAAGGCTTGTCTTGAGCTAGTTTGGCTATAGGGGAACTCCTTGTAGATCTAATGTGGGAAGAGGATGCTCCCAGACTAGCAGATTCTATTTTTTCTTTCACTTTTTCTACTTCTACTTCATCTTTCCTTCTTCTTCCTTCTCTCAAAGCTTCTATAGGTAAGCCCATACTTTCTGCAAAAACTTCTACCTCCTTTCTTACTCTCCTGACTATCACCAATTTTTTTAATTCCTCATGAACCTACATACTTTTCTCTACATAATTTCCAAACCACTCTTCTCCCTGATCCAAAGGTGAACTCAACAAGTTTTTTGCATACATCTTCAATATTTTCTCCTCTACTTCGTATCCTATAGGCATAATCCATATTGTTCTGGGATCAAGAACTTCCATATGACATTGATGAATATCCACCATGAAGAAAATAGTATCTTTGTACTATTCCACAATTGAAGTGTGAATTCTTTCCCTATCATGCATCATATTCTGGAAATTTTTGAAGTACCCTAGAGGGTAGTATTCCTAACCTGACAATCACCAATTCCAAACAACATGTTCCTTATTTGAACAACTATAGGCACATCATTTTTCCAATGTACTTTTCCAACACTCGGAACCTCATCCATGAAATAGAAATATAAACACTATAGCATATTACCATATTTGAAAGTATTCTTCTTATCTTTCTTGATTTTGATTAGATTCTCCATCAACTGGCTTCTGAGTAGCTCACACAAGTCATATTCTACATTTTTCTATACCATTTCATAAGCTGCATATATGGTTGTACCAGATACAAAGTTATCCTGGCTAGAATGGTATATCTTGTAGCCAATGACCATTCATGCAAATTTTACATCCGCTTCAGCAATATCTTATATTGACATTTCCCTTCTATCCCATTGTGCACCTATTGCCTTTGTAACCTTCTCATTCTTCACAAATTTCAAGATTGGAAGTCTGCCGGTGGAATTCAGACTCGTGACTACACATATAGCCTCTTTTGTGATCTTGAAGGGTATATTTAGCCACATGAACTTGGCATGAACATGGCTCAAAATGTATCTAATCCATTCACTTTCCTCAAATATGGGAAATTTTGCAAACTACATGGACTTCTTCTCTTCTAGGTTTTTAAATTCTAGGTTTACAATAAAATCCTCTCCAATTATATGATGAAAATGTAGATTCATCATTTGAGAACTTCCTAAATTCTTCAATATTGGCATGTATGTAAGCCCTAATATCTTTTGTATGCAATAATCCATACGACATAGATGAAAACATACTGTGGGGCTCAATCTCAACAAACTTATAGGGATTCCATTTGAATTTAGGATGGGGTTTGTCCTTGACTTCGACTACTAGAGGAGTGGAAATGATTGCAAATTCACAAATTCATAGGATTTTCGATAAATACCTTTTCGTTAGATCAAAATTTGATCACAAATTATTCTTCACACTTTGAATCTCTCCACAATTCAGCAAAGTTCACTCCAGGGAAATTCAAACTACTTTCCTCCAAAATGCAAAGTGATAAATGAGGGATAAAAATGGTCTTTTATCATCTGCATACCTAACTCTTTTTGTCACAATAAAGGCCTTTACCCTAATTCATCTAGTTACCTTGTTTCCATGTACTAAGATAGATAATTCTTTTGCA
Organism: Sequoia sempervirens; assembly: GCA_007258455.2. Classification (NCBI taxonomy): domain Eukaryota; kingdom Viridiplantae; phylum Streptophyta; class Pinopsida; order Cupressales; family Cupressaceae; genus Sequoia; species Sequoia sempervirens. The sequence goes on from VDFB02379711.1 coordinate 162,459,205, forward strand.
GATCTCCAAAACTCTACAATATTTCCTCCAATTGGGTTAAACATCTGAAAAGCATTGATCTACCTATTGGACTAGTCAACATTCTAGTATCAATTTCCTGTATGGGGTTAAAGGATTTTCCTGATAGCTCCCCCTAGGCCAAAGGCCTAAAACTAGTTCTCGGAGGAATTACCAAAAGTAGATTATGGTGCTGGCGTATTTCCTTCAACAGAGGGATTTTTTTCACCTATTTCTTCTACATTTTCCTTCTGATCATATTTTTAGTAACTTTCCCTTTTCCTTTGACATCCTGCTATGTATTCTATCTTACCAGGCCTCTTTTGTTCCAAAAAAATCTAGAAATATGGCCAAATTTGTTGTAGTTGTAACACATAGCATTTATCTGTTTAGACCAACTATTCCACTAATTTTGCCTTGATTTGCATTGCTTAGAAATATTCCCAAGTCTATTGCATGCATAGCATCTAATATCTCCACTTGGATTCATCGTACTTCTACATTGAGAAGCCATATAGCCAAATTTGTTGCAAGAAAAACAATAACCATTGAATCTCTGAGCATTTGGTTGTCTCATCAGATTCCTTCTAGCTCCATTTATCTGATTTCCTTGCCAGAATCTTCCTTGTCCAAAATTCCTTTATCTAAAGTTCCTTTGTCCAGATCTGAAACTTTCACCTTCCTCATAGCCAAGTCCTCACTTGTCACCATCAGTCCTCTGACCTTTAATCAGTTCATCAAGCTTGGTTGAGCTTGCTTTGAATTTCTCCTTGTACTCATTTGTGATAGTAAGTTCATCTTTGAGATCATCAAGTTGTTTTTCAAGCACTTCCTCATTGTTTCTAGATTATTCCAATTCATTGTCCAATCGACTGCATTTTTCAGATGTTTCTTTCAAGGATTGAGCAAGATTTTCTTCATTCTTCTTTCTATCTTCAATCTCCTTGGTCATCGTCATCATGATAGATTCCATCTCATGCTTTAGGGCAGCATTTTCTTTGGAAAAAAATTCACATTCTTTTGTTTTATCCTTCAAGGAATGATTAAGTTTTTCATCTTCCATGCTTCTATTCTTCTACTTTATTTGATCACATAATCCCTTTCTTTTCTCCCTTAATTCATTGATTTTTTCTTTCAGTGACTAGATGAATTTTTCTGCACTCTCAAGATTTTCTTGCAATTCTCAGTTCTCATATTTTGACTAGTCAAGATCATCTAGGGTCACCATAAGTTGTTGACGAATACTTGTATCCATTGTAAACACTTTCCAAGATCTCCCCAAGTTGTTAGAATTCTTCTGAGGAACTAGCTCTAATACCAATTGTTGGAAACAAGCAACACTGAGAGGGGGGGTGAATTAGTGTCCTACAAAAATTAACTTTGTTATTCTGATCATTAACCCACTTTAAGCATTCAACCAAAAGAAATATGTAGAAATAGAAAGAAAATAACCACAACACCATAACACAAGGATTTTTACGTGGAAACCCTATTAGGAGAAAAACCACGGTGGATGGCCAATCCATAATATAATCTGAGTATACTTAAAAAGAAGTTTACAAAATGGGAATGCACTTGCATTTAGGTACACTACTTAGAGCTCATTGCTCAAAATAGGAAGGCACACTGCCTTACAAATATTTGGATTAGATCCAAGAGAATCAATTTAAAGAATAGCATCTACAAATGCTTGATTACAATTCAAGTTAGGATTAGTTTTTTATCTTCTATCCTTCTGACTGATACTAAATTTTTTCTCTGCTCTTGCTCTAGCTCGAACCACAAAATATTTATGCACAAGTGAAACTATGCATAAAATTTCTCTAACAATCTTCTGATATTCACAATACACATTGACACACCACACACACATACAAAAATGATATAATAGGTCATACATATATATCCACGACTAACAATTTAATCGCAACAAGTCAGCTTCAATAAAACTTAAAAATATTAGCAATTGTCAGCTCAAATCTTAAGAATTATCTAATGCGCATCCACAACGGTCAGCCACAACTTAGCTTGAAACCAAATCAAGATGAGTGAACAAAAAAATATTGAAATAAGCATTCCTTGAATATCCACAACACATAATATCAACTAAGTAGGCCCCAAAATACTAATAAATAGAAAATTATCAACCAGATCACCAAACTTACACGCAACTTTGTACGAGGTACTAAGATTTTCAAATAACACAAGAAATACACTGATGAACCTTTTGTGAGATCCAGAACTTAAGATAACAACTAGAAATCTGCAAGTGAATCGATGATCACCAAACTAGCGGATGCTCTATTCTTCCTTACTATCCTCGATCTAACTGCTAGTATAAACAAATGATGTCATCTGGATCCAATTACCGACTAGGGTTGCCATCAATCACAACAGAAAAGAATAATTGTAGCATATCTTGCCAAGAATCACCCCTAGCATCCCTCTGAGATACTCAAAAGTATCCTTTGGAAATGGCTTGGTGAAAATGTTTGCAATTTGTTCTTTGGTAGGAACATACTCAAGTCTAACTTCTTTCTCACTCACTTTCTCCCTCAAGAAGTGAAACTCTATTGATATATGCTTGGTCTTAGAGTGTAGCACCGAATTCTTTGATATGTTTATTGCATTTGAGTTGTCACATTATATGGCAATTGGCTCATCATATACTACCCTAATATCTTTCAGCATCTATTTCATCCACATCACTTGAGTACAATTATTTCTAGCAGAAATATACTCTGCCTCAGTAGTAGATAGGGATATGGAGTTCTATTTTTTACTCAACCAAGACACCAGCCTCTCCCCTAGGAAGAAGGCACCACCACGTGCTTTTCATGTCATCTACATCTCCTGTCTAATCCGCATTAGTATAGGCACTCAAAGTAAGATCATCATTTTAAGGTACCAAGGCCCAAAATCAAATGTTCCTTTCATGTATTTGAAAAATTCTCTTTACAACAATCACATGAGATTCTTTCAGATTAGCTTTGATATCTAGCAACCATACACACAACATTCATGATGTCTAGTCTAGTCTGAGTTAAGTAGAGCAATCCACCAATCATTGAAATGTATCTTGTTTGATTTTCTTTAGGAGAATCATCATTCTATTTTAACTTGCATCTAGTTACCATGGGTGTACCATCAGGCTTTGAGTCTTCCATGCCAAACTTCTTCAACAACTCTCACATATTTGGACTGAGATATGAAAATCCCATTGTCTAACTGAGTGACTTTCAATCCCAAAAAGAACTTCATTTCTCCAATCATACTTATTTCAAATTCACTTTTCATTTCATCAGCAAACTTCATACATAGATAATCATCTCCTCTAAAAATAATGTCATCAACAAGGACTTCAATAATCAACTCTTTATCATAATCCAACTTGAAATACAAGTTGCTATCAATGGTACGTTTATTGAATCTAAGCTTTAGTAAGTATTTATCCAGCCTCTGGGGGCTTGCTTGAGTCCGTACAGAGCTTTCTTCAATCAACAAACCATGTCTTCCTTATCAATTAGTTGAAATCCATCCAATTGTTCAACATACACCTCTTCTTCTAACTCACCATTCAGAAAGGTTGACTTCACATCCATTTGATAAACTTTGTAGTTCTTATATGCAACATAAGCAATAAATAATCTTGCAGCTTCAATTCTGGCAATAGGGGCAAAGGTTTCTTCAAAATCAATACATTCCATTTGTGAATACCCTTTACATACCAATCTTTCTTTATTTTGAACCACTTCACCTTGTTCATTTAGCTTATTCTGAAAGACCCATTTAGTACCAGTCACATTTTTATCTTTAGGCCTAGGAACACGAATCCATGTATCATTCTTTTAAATCTGCATCAGTTCTTCCTTCATAGCTTCCATCCAATGTTCTTCATTACAAGCTTCATTGACATTGTTAGGCTCAGTCTTCGAAATCAAACAATATTCTTTTGCAATTTTTCTCCTAGTCTGGACACCATTGTTCTTATCACCTATAATTTGATTCTCTGAATGATTCAATCTCACATACCTTAGAGTTTTAGGATTCACTTGCACTTTTGGTTCTTTTGTTCTTTCTTCTACACTTCCACTCGTCTCTCCTTCCTGGCCTTCTTGATTTACTGGAACAATTTGAACTTGATTCTATGTCTGAGCATCATATCTAGAGTCCTCATCAACTCAAAAGTTTTCCCTTTTAACCATTTTTCTCAATCTTCTATTATAGCACCAATAAGCCTTTCTTTTAGTAGAGTAACATAGAAAGATTCCTTTGTTGCTCCTTGCATCAAACTTTCCTATGTCCTCATCTCTCTTGATATAAGAATTTCTTCCAAAGATCTTTAAATATTTAACAGTAGGCTTATAACCAAACCAAAGCTCAAAAGGAGTCTTATTGATATTACCATTGACATTTACTCGGTTTAGAGTATACACAACAGTGTTTACAACTTCTCTCCAATAGATGTGAGGCACATTTCCTTCTATCATCATTTCTCTAGTAGCATCCAAAATTGTTATGTTCTTTCTCTCTACAACTTCATTCTTTTGAGGGGTTCAGGGAGCAGATAATTTTCATATGATTCCATGCTCTTCATAGAAATAATTAAAATCCCAAGAAGTGAACTCACCACCTCTATCTAACCTTAGGCATTTTATTTTCAGACCCATCTCATTCTCTGCCATAGCTTTGAAACTTTTGAACTTCTCTAATACTTAAGAATTTTCTCTTAAGAAAGCAACCCATACCATTGTAGAGTAATCATCAATAAACAACATAAATTACCTTTCTCCTTGTAGGCTTTTGATTCTGGAGGGACCACATAGATCAGTATGCACCAGCTCTAGTACTCCATTAGAATGACGTTTTCTCTGAAAAGAAACTCTAGTCTATTTTCACATCTAACATTCCTTGCATATTGTGTTATTAGGCTTCACTAGCTTAGTTAGATCTCTTACTGCTTGAGTGGAGCTTACCTTGACAATGTTATCAAAATTCACATGACACAGCCTCCTATTCCATAGCTAGCTTTCATCTACTTGAGAAATTAAACAAATTACATTAGTAGAACTTAGGTGAAAAATATTACCTCTTGTCTTTCTACCTAAAGCAATCATATTTCTAGAGCTTCCAAGTATCCTACATCTTCCATCTTTGAACTTAATATCATAACCCTTGTCCACCATCTATCCAACACTCAACATATTATGCTTCAAGCCTTCAACATAAAGGAACTCATTAGTGTTATGTTTACCACCCAGAAAAATAGATCCTCTGCCATGAATCACATCAACATTATTATCTCCAAATCTTACAACCCCACCATCATATTTCTCTAGAGTTACAATTTTTCTTTTGTCACAAGTCATATGATGTGAGAAACCACTATCAATAACTCACTCATAATTTTCTTCAATTTAGGCTACAAGAGCTTTCTCAACTTTAGTATTTTCAATAGCCACCAAACCATTTTCCTTGATAGCAATGAAAACCCATTCATCTTCATTTCCATTTTCTTTACCAGACTCTTCATTAGTCACACCTTCTTCAGCAAAATAGCATTTATTTTGAAATATAGGTTTTGTAGGCCTAGACCTAGGAACTCTTTCAGAACACCTTGAAGCAAAATGACCTATTTTACTACAAGAGAAACATTTAATAGGAAATTTTCCTTTATACTTAACTTGTCCTCTACCTTCTTTCTTTACAATTAGTGCTTCCAGCTCTTCTACCTCTATTTCTTCATCTTCAAGTTGTTTCATCTCTTCCTCATACTTGAATGTCTTTCTAGAACTCTCTCCTAGATCATATATTTGCTTGTTTCTTTTGGATACAGAAGCCTTAAATGCAGATTTAGTCTTAGGGGTAGAATCACCAAATTCACTCAACTCAAATTTAACAAGTTTACCAGTCAGCATATCTCTTATCACATTTTTTACTATTCTTAGCTCTTCAATAGCATGAGCCTTTGATTTGTAAGAGGGAGGCAATGATCTAAGCACTTTAGCTACAATTTCCTATTCATCCAAGATACCACTAACACATCTAATACCTATCACAAGTTCATTTACTCTTTGCATAAAAGAAGAAATATTTTCATCTTCACCCATCTTGAAAGTTTCATACTTTCCTTTCAAACTTTTTAGCTTACCAACCTTCACAAGTGCATCTCCTTAATACAAAGTCTCCAACTTCTTCCATATCTCATGAGTTGTCTTTAAATCCATCACATTCGTCATTTCCAAATCTGTTAGAGCACTTAGCAAACCTTCAATAGCCCTGATGTTAATATTAGCCTCTTTAATCTCATTAGGAGTGGAAGGACTATTCTGAGGAATAACATATATATTCTTTGTAATCTTCTAGAAGGGTTCACCAATACACCTCAAATGACATTCCATTTGGACTTTCCACAGAGAGAAGTTTGTTCCATCGAATCTAGGGTTTTCCTTCTTGTATGATGCCATCTCAGATCACCTCAATATTTTAAACTTCTTTAGAGGAATCAACTCTGATACTAATTGTTGGAAAAACAAGGACAAACAACTGAGAGGGGGGGTAAATCAGTTGTAATAGAATATATAAAATTTTCAAACTTAACTTTAATCTCATATCTAATGAATGAACAATAAAGTACAAACAATCAACACATCAAAAACATAGAGAACACCAGGATTTTTTACATGGAAACCTTATTAGGGGAAAAACCACAGTGGATGTCAGTCCACAATATTATACCCTGTTAAAAGTATAAAGAAGAATAATGGGAATGCACATGCATTCAGGCACACTGCCTAGAGCTCACTACTCAAATACAAGAGGGCTCACTACCCAAAGAAGACACACTGTCTTACAAAAAATTGGATTAGATCTGCAGGGTATGAACTCAGAAAATAGCTTCTACAAAAGCTTGATTATAGTTCCAGTTAAGCAAAAAAATACTCCTTCACACTTCGCTCAAACTTCTTCACACTCTGCTTTGCAATCAAATGATTAGATTACTATTCACACACTTTATCTTCCTCTTCTCACACACACACACCTTATCTTCACACAAAAAACTACTCTTATATATTTGCAACATGGATTTGCATCAACAACTTCATCGGCTAGAATAAAATATGAAATATAAAACATATACACAATGTCGGCCCAAATTTACAAGTAAATTTTTAATGTGAATCAAACACCATCAACCAATATTATATTATGGCACAAAGCAACATTTTCGAGTGTGCCAAACATTCAAATTTTAATGTCCAAGGATCCACAACACGTTACAACCACCATGTCGGACAAGAACATAAAAACCTGAACAAACAAGAGGAAAATCACTGACCAGGAACACACCAATCAACACGAATGTGCAACAAAGATAGAGAATGATCTAGAAACATCCAAAAGTACCAAGAATCAATAGAGAAGCATCTACAAGAACTAAAATTACTAGAATCACATCAACTTCATTTAGGAACACTAACTGGAGCCATAGAAAGACTGTCAGAACACAACTATTCATAACACGATCAAATCTTCATGTGGACCTCTGAAACTTCCAGTGGATAAACTAGATGCACTCAACAATAAACCCTTTAATCCACAATGATTTATCATCAATGTACTGAGCAAGACACCTTTAGGACCTTCATTGTTCCATTGTCAACCTATGACTCTCTTATGTTAACAATTTTCTCAATATCCTTGACATATACCACATATCAGCAACACAACCACAACATCCAACACTAGGAATGTTCAATCTAATTCTGAACCTAGATGTAGGAACAAAATTTCCACTTAATCATTCTGAATATATGGGAAGTTCCTACATTTTGTTTGGAAATTTTGTTTGGTTCCAAGATGGAACCCTAATAATAAGAAGATAAAAGACCTGAAAGTTATTAATGTTCTAATGAAGGTTTACATAAATTGACTTTGTTAGCAATTCACTTGCTAGTTTTCATATTCCACATGCCTTGTCATGATTCGTCTCTTTTATTTTCTCTCATGTATTTGTCTTAACTTTAATATGTTTTGTTCCTATAAAAGATCAGAAGATATTCCATTTTAAGTTAAGTTCAAAATTTTTGGATGTCGGAAGAGCCAAAACTTTTTTAAGTTTTCTTCTTTATTCCTATTTTATGAATCATTTTGGATTTAAAACTTGTATGCACATAAAATTGATCAATATTGAAGCTAATTTGAAAGCTACTGATTGTTATCTTTTGTAGTTGGTTGTTTGTTAAGCTAGACAAGACTGTATGTTGTGTCATTTATGGGTGCATACAAAACCTACAAAGTTTCCAAATTAAACCCCCTTCTTTAAAAGCTCACACCATTCTATGCCTAGATATGAAGCAATGTGGTGAAGTATATAGTGGTTCGCTTTGATTTGGTTAATTCATTGGCCATGTGTGGATAATACTCGAGAGCAATTTTATTTTTCAACTATTTCTGATTCTTTATTTTAGATTAGATGTTTAAATTTTAGAAAAAGTACCAAAAAATAGATGAATGAATGGAAATTTATTGTAAATCTTTCGTTTCCATTGTATTGTTGAATGCTTAAACCTAAATCTACTTAAGTGATAGAAAATATGTTTGGAATTCATGAAATATTATTTTCATTTTTGTTGATTTCATGGAATCATCTAATGATCAACCCGAGAGTATTTTTTTTGGACCTTATGATTCCTTTTAGAAATGGAAATTATCATTTACCCCTCATAATTAATAGCATTGTCACAAAAAACCCTAATGCAAACCTAGTATGGTCAAGACCTGACTTAAATGATCCTTGGGATTAAGTTGAGTCACCCTGAAGATTTAGGTTATCCTAATTCAATCTTTCAATTAAATATAGGTTCCCACAGTCTGTTTGTGAGGATTTATCTACACTGTTGGTGTGCGACTAACATCATGATCAATAGGAATTGGAACTATAAGGAGGGCCTCATATCTTTTCCCCTAGTTTTTTTTGGAATCAGTATTAGTTTCAGGTTTAAGAGTTGCTTGTAAGATAATAGTCTATGCAAGCTAGTAGTAAAAATATGGAAATTGAGAAGCTCTAGGGAAGATTGCATCCTTTGAGTTTTTTCACATTCGGTAGGGTCACTGAGTGAAGAATTCATGATACAACTAATCATGGTGAGCTTGATTGAATTTTTTTTTACTAGGGTAAGTTTGGCCACAGATAAAGTGATTTCATTAATAGAAGAGGTTTTGACTACTAGAAGAAAGGAACCATTAATGAAAAGAATTTAAAATTTTGATAGAGTGCATAACCCTAGTGAAACTAAAAATGTAAAGAACTTAATTTCTAAATCAAAATGGTTTGTTAAATACAATTTCTATGAATAAAATATTAAGGTTTTTTAGGAAAGTAGGAAAGAATGTCGAGACTTGGAAATACCAAATCGAAAATGATGAAATAAAAGTTGTTTCATCATTCCTCTCACATGTGTAAGATGATCATGAAGTGGAAAAGTGGGAAAATAGAGCAAGAGATGCACGTTTTTCGCTACAAACTAAAAAATTCACAAGCTAAAAAGGGAAGTTTTCTTGATCTCACAAAAAACACAAAATATCAAGTTTTTACTTTCTCTCTCTAATGATAGTCTAAACTGTGCTATTGCTTTGTCTAACAAAGTGAAAAGTAAAGCTAGGGAAAAAGACTCGAAGAATCTTGAAGAGGAGGAAAACCAAGAAATGAACACAACCATTCATGGAACCAAACAAAATGAAGAAGAAAGCCATGAATCAAGGTTGGAGGAAGGTAGAGTATGGAGGACTCTACAAAGGTGTGTTCAATCGACCTTTAATGAGGTTTTTTTCATGCATATAATCGAATTTATTGGTAAGTACGCCTTTGAATTTATGTTTATTAACACAAAAAATTTAAGATAATTCATTGTTATAGTAGGACATTTGAAGCCTTTTCAAGTGAATTTAAAGATAAACGTGCTATAATTCGTATGAAGAATACTATGAAAATAGTGATAGAGATTAAAGTAGATTGCTTAGTTAGAGTTAATTATTGGTTAGGGTAGTTTTCCTTACTTAGTTAGGGTTAGTTTGTTTTTGTAGGATTTGTTTTGATTTTCTTTGTTTTCTTTTTTGTTTGGTTCTCTATGTTAACAAATTCTACTTAATGTAACACACATATGAGAGTAAATCTAAATAGTCTAGAAACAATGCACTATGAAATGAAAATAAACAAAATCATGCATAGTAAATACACACTTAAGTACTAAAAAAGAAAAAAAAATCATATATATGTGTATATTTCATATATACATGGAAATACAAAATTTTCTTACTGTAAAAAGTGCAAAAAGGAAAAAGGGAGGAGTTGACCTACAAGAATAGGGTGGCTATCTAGTCAATATGGGATGCCTCATCTATGAGAGTAGAGTGTCCTAAGTAGGCATTGTCCTAGTGAGCATTAAATTCACTGGTATGGAGGTCAGTGAGAAAGGGCCGGAGGGGAACTATTTCTCCTTGTTCCAGAAATTAAGGGATGTCATCCACGGAGGGGATCCTGATGGTCAGGTGCATAATAGACAGGACATAGTCCAAGTTCCCCAAAAAATTAGGCCGCACTATCAGGTTTGTATCCCTTCAAACTTCTTCCACAAAGAGTCCAAGATCTAGGAGTGACACTATGAACTGCGAAGCCTAGTCAGAATTTAGCCAGTAGTATGCTCTAGATTCAACAAAATTTTCTCCAAGGACCATGCATAGATTTGGTGCAGTAAAGTCAAAAATTCCATAGAAAGAAAATTTTTCCAATCCGCTAGGTAGTAATGTGACCCATAAAGCCATTCTAGCAGCAAACACAAGTCAAGAAAATTGGGGTATCCATGGCCTAGAAGCAAGCAAGCACAAGTAGAGTGGAAAAGCTAAATGATAATTGGAAGGAAGAAAATGTGAAGAATTTGAAAGAGAAGTGCTCAATTTATAGAAAATCATGAAGGAGTTGTGGTACATAGTTGCTTGGAGTAAAGTCTTGAAAAATGAAAATTGAGGTGGCAACCGAACAAGCTTCTCTAGAGTGAAATGTTAAATCAAATTAATTCTCATAGAATTAGTGGAAATTTGCTTCAAATTTTTCCAGTACAAAGATCCCAAATCGAGAAAATTAAAGATTTCAAAATTAATGGTGGTCATTTCATTATATTTTATTGAGCCATATTAATCATGAAGATGTCCATGTGTGCAACACATAAACGAAAATCGAGTCATAAGGTAGCACACATTAGCATCTAGGAATTGGAAAGAAATAATACATGTGTGTTAAGGTGTGTGAATTAAATGTAAAGTATTATGGTCTGAATTAAGAATCATGATGACAACTCTAATGCATTAAATGTGGTGCATCACTGTGAAATTGGAATTGCTAGCCAAATATTTAGCAGTTTCCATAAAATTAAAGATGGAAGGGTGGTAATTGATATTTCTAAATTTAGATTTAATTTGGTAATTGAATTGTTTACTACTAAATTTTAACTTATGCATATTTTTTAACATATAGCACATTGCAGTTAACTGGGATTTGGCATAAGGGTGGTAAAATTTAGCTAGAAAGTCACACTTTTGGGGAATAATTAAATGAGTTTCTAGGAATTGGTGAAATGATAAAGGGATTCATATTGAATGAAAATCCAAAATGTAATCTTTGCTACCACTATAATTCCTAGCCTAATAGCAAGCTTTATTACCTACAAGTTGAAGCAAATTTTCTTATATTGCAATATCTAAAAAAAATGAGTATCAAAGAAATATCAAAAGAGAAAAAATCAACTGTTTTGGCTATCCAAATGTCTCTATCGAGGCTATGGATGCTTGGCTATAAATAGAGCTATGTTTGGGGGAATTACAGAGATAACCTTGTTGGGGCTATGGATGCTTGACTTCCAACAAGGCTCTATCCATAGTTGGCTTTGGAGGATTACCAAATTATGTAGTTCAATGTTAATGAACTAGTTTCTTCACCATCTTCTGGAAATTGGAATTAATCAAAGCACACACTAGTACTTTCTGGAGAAATTTTATTTTCTTTATGTCAAAATCTAGGTAATGGTAAGATGTTATTATTCTAAAATATGTATAAGTTAAGATTTATAGTGGGTGATCTATGTTGGAAATACAGAGCCTTGCAACATGAGCATGAAGTGTGGATGGTTTGTGTTGGTTTTTCCTATGTTGTCATTTATGTCAACATGGTGACAACTATATGATAATTTTACTTGGTTTATCGAAAGTTGTTCTTTGCCAGTAATGTTTTGGTGTGATGAGCCAATGTGTTGGTATTTGAGTCTGGAATTCACCACAATAATAAATATGACTCTAATCTCTTAACCATGTTATCATTCTCATTTAGACAACTGTATCTTGGATCTTGAGAAGTTTTGGGTTGTGAGAAAATAGTTATCTCTAATAGAGTTCAACTCTATATTTATTGTTGTTCCTTGCTTGGCAGATCAGTGTGGGAGACTCCACATTTTCTTAAGGAGAACATTATAATGTTGTGGTTTTAATGATAATCTCTATGAAGATAGTATGATGAGAAATTGATGTGGTCTCATATCTGGAAGTTGTTTTCTCTGAGGATTTTTTTTTGGATTGAAGATTTTGTGAACTAAGTTCTATTCTTGGCCAACCTAACATATGCGATTCACTATGAAGACTTGTTATGCTTTATGGATGTTAGCCGACTTGGTATAATGCACTACATGGATAAAATGTTTTAATCATATATGGTGGCAACAAGGGTCTTTTGATTATTTTTGTTTTCATATAATTAGGCTGACCTAATTGATGAATATTATACACTTGTATATATAAGATTCCTTGAAGGGAGAAGTGTGTGAAGTGGGTGGAAATGCAAGTGTGGAAGAAAGGTAAAAGAGGATCCTAGACTAAATGTTTTATCAGTTGGGGATCAGAGTAGCTTTATTGAGCAACTATTGTGTGAGGCAATACTTTATATTTTGAGCTTCATTGGAACTAAACCCTGTACATTGAAGGTGTGTTCTATTAGTTTAAATCTTTTGGTAGTGAGCCACAATATTTGTATCTTGGTAGTTAGCTATTTTTTTGTATTCAGGTAGTGAGCATTTTTCAAAGATAGTGAGTCTTGGTAGTGAACCATGTAATATCTTGTATCTAAATATAATATATTGTGGGTTAACCCTCATCATGGTTTTTCCCTTTATGGGTTTTCCATGTAAAAATCCTAGTGTTCATGTGTATGTGGTTGCATTGATTTGTTTCTATGTTCTCTCTTGTTGATTCAGTCAGAATTGTGATAATGGTTAGATGGATTTTATTGGAATGATTTTATGGAATACCGATTCACCCCTCCTCTCAGTATTCCAAATGTTTAAAAATTTAATCCTAAATTTATTTTAAATTTGGTTTTATTGGTTGCAAGTTGTGTGGTATCACAACACACCCCTAGACTATAAAGCTTAGGGAATTGAGTAAAAACTAATGCTTATGGTGCTAGCTAGAGGAAGAGATCACTAGAAGGTAAAAGTTAAAGGAATTTTTTTCTAAGTGTTTCATGACTCAAGAGTACCGAGTACCAGAAACTGAGTATTGGGAAGCTAGACATTTGAAAATTTTAATGCAAAGTTTCAAGTACAATGTTCCGGTCTAGGAGTAGAGTTTTGGCAAAATGGGAGTTTTGGTAAAAAAAAATTTGGTCTCAGGTACTGAGTACTGGGTAAGAATGTTAATTTTAAAAGGATAAATTCTTAATGTTTCTTGAAGGTTTGAAGGTCCAATAAACCAACTTGGATAGAATAATTACACGAGAATATGATATTTAAAAAATAAGCGTGATATTTATGATTATTTAACATGATGATTTATTAATAATGATTTGGTATTCATGAGAGTTTTATGAATGTTTTAAAAGGGATTCAATGTGTGGAATTTTTACTTGCAAGAGAAGCAGATTGTAATGCAACATTTGGGTATAGATGATTACGAAAACTAAGGTTGCAAATAGATCTAATGGTGTTACCAAGTTTGGAAGTACACATTGGAAGCTCATATAGGAACAAGTTTTGTTGCAAAGAAGCATCAGGTACTAGGAAATTGGAAACCATTGTATTAAGCATGTGGCTAAAGAGTGTACTCATTCTAGGGGTGATTCATTCCTAGGAATGTTCAATCCAATTCTAAACCTAGATATATGAACAAAATGTCCATTTAATTATTCTGAATATATGGGAAGTTCCTACATTTTGTTTTATGGTTTGTTTTGTACCAAAATGGAACCTTGATAATAAGAAGATAAAAGACCTGGAAGCTATTAATGTGCTAAGGAAGGTTGACATCCATTGACTTTGTTACCAATTCTATTATCAGTTTCCATATTCCACATGCCTTGTCATGATTCATCCCTTGGATTTCCTCTCATGTATTTTTCTTATCTTCCTTGTATCTTGTTCCTATAAAATATCAAAACATGTTTAATTTTAAGTTAAATTCAGAATTTGTGGATGTTGGAAGATCCAAAACTTCTTCAAGTTTTTAATCCAAAATGGTTTAGAAAATAGGAAAAAAGAACTGAGCAATATCAAAGCTAATTTGAAAGCTACCGGCTATTATCTTTTCTAGTTGGTTGTTTATTCAGCTGGACAAGACTATATGTTGTGTCATTTAAGGGTGCATATAGAACCTATCTAGTGTCCAAATTAAACCCCCTTCTTTAAAAGCTTGCACCATTCTATGCCTAGTTGTGAAGCTATTTGGTGAAGTATAGAGTGATTTGCTTTGATTTGGTTAATTCTTCGGCATGCATGGATAATATCTAGGAGAAATTTTACTTTTCAAGTATTTTTTATTCTTTATTTTAGATTAGAAGTTTAAATTTTAGAAAATGTACCAAAAAATAGATGAATGAATGGAAATTTACTATAAATCTTTCTTTTCCATTGTATTTTTGAATGCTTCAAGCTAAATCTACTTGAGTGATAGCAATTTTGTTTGGAATTCATGAAATATTATTACATATTTTTTGATTTCATGAATTTTCTAATGATTAACCTAAGAATATCTTCAGCTAGGTGATATGATTCCTTTTAAAACTATAAATTACCATTTACCCCTTGTGATTAACATCATTGTCACAACAAACCTTAATGTGAACCTAGTATGGTCAAGACTTGACTTAAACAAGCCTTGGGATTAAGTTGAGTCAACATGAAGATTTAGGTTGTCTTGGTTTAGTCTTTCAAGTAAATATAGGTTCCTGTAATCTATTTGTAAGGATTTATCTGCACTATTGGTGTATGACTAACATTGTGATCAACAGGTTCCTTCAACTTTTCACCAATGCCTAAAGTTTCCTCATGAAGGAAAAGAGGTTTCATTATATGCCAATCCTGAACCCTTCCATTTTTGTGCAAAATTGGAGAAGTATAATTAAATATAGTGTATACCCAACAATGAAATATCCTTTCATTCCTTCTCATATGTTGACCCTTCGAAACTACCATCAACCTCAACCAAGATCACATCAAGTGAGCAAGCAAAAATGGAAACTAAGGTTCAAGTACTTGATAAGGGTAATGGAAATTACACTTCAACCAAGCATTTTGCATTGGAATGCTTCCACAAAAAGCCAAGGTTTATGGAGGCCCAAAGGAGATCAAATATTTTTAAACCATACAAATGATAGAAAAGCCCACAATTTTCACCAAGTGGGGAGATGTGAAGGATGAAGAGATATTCAAAGAAGACTTGTCATCCATAATCTACAAAGAGGACCAAAAGGAACCAGAAAATCCACAACCCACTCTAATTTATCCTATTAGTAAAGGTTATCAAGTAGAGCTAAACAAATGGGATATCATAAACAAGGCCAATGGGAGCCTATCATAGTGGACCAAAGAAATAAAAATATGGGACTGGGTTATGTGCCAAAATATGTGGTTACTCCAAATACCAAAGAAACCTCTTTTAAGAAATGAGCAACTTCTACTAGAGTTAAGGCATTGGATATCTACCACATTATGGACAATGATTTACCCATTGAATACTTATTTGAAAACTTTACCATTGATAGGTTCCCTATCCAATTTCTCAAAAATATTCCCAATGACTATTATTATTTTAGAACCAACTCTAATGAGAGCGAGTGGTATTCTCCTTACTTTGTCACCTCAAGTGATGATGACCTAGAAACCCAATGGGAGAATGATACCAAAGCCATACTAGCCATTTCAACAACCTCTATAGCCTTTGCAGATAATGATGATAACCTACCCCTCTACTACCCATAATTGATAGATTGGGACCAACAATAGCATACACCTATTCTGGATCAATTTTAGAATGATGAAGCAATCATAGAGTTCATGGGACCTCAAATAGATATACCAATAGTAGATCACAAAGCAAGGTTCATCATGGAATGAAAAAAAATGCATACTTCAATGGGGAGATTGTATCCTCTAGTCACAAAAATGAAAAAGAAAACATAATAATAAAAAACCAATCCCCTAGAGAGGACCACAATGTGGCTCTATCAAAACTTGAAAAGAAGAAAATAAAGGATGCATCTAAAGGTGAAAACCTCTCTAAGGCACCTAAGGATTGAGGGTTCAATCTCCCCATATCTGAATATCAAGAAAAGTTAATGCTACTAGTAGAAGAAACATAATCCATCAATGTTGGTATGACAGAGAACCCAAAGATCACATACCATGCAACACCACTTGATCCTAAAGAGAAAGAAAAATTCACAACATTCATCAATGATAGAAATATAAACTTTGCATGGACCTATAAAGATATGCCTGTGAACCATAGATTTTTGGCTCCTTGCACCTTTCTAACTCTTCTAGGGTTTTTCACCTAAAAGGAGAGAGTGGGGACAAAAATGCTAAAGGGTTCTGTAGACATCTAAATTTGGACACTTAATTTATCCAAATTCATCCCCTTTCGTCTTATTTTCGTTAATTAAGTAATACTGCAATTATTTAATTAATATCTTTAATTCTGCCAAATCCCTAAGGTATTTAATCAATAATACCTTATCTCTTTAATCCTCCTTCCATCAATTGAATTAAATAAATATTCCATTTATTTAATTCCCTTCATGTCACATCCTCCATCATTTTTATCTTATCCTAATCCTTCTTCTAATCCCATCATTAGGATGTGCACATGCCTAATCCTTGATTAGGATGTGTCACATCCTCCAAATTTTACAAGTTGGCCTCTAATCTCCCTTAGCCACCTGACCATCCTCTAATCCTTCACTAACTAGCCTAATCAACCTCTCAAGGAATTTTTAATTCTTTTATCCTTCCAAGGAATATTAAATTCCTTTTCTCTTCCCCATGTGATCTTTGATTTGTCACATCAAGTCACATGTGAAATCTAACTCTCTTCTAATCTTCATTAATCAGTCTAATCAAGTACTTGCACAATCCTAATCACTTAATTGAGTCAACCTTATTAAAAGATTTCTCCTTTTGGGCAAGGCACTCCACTTCCCCATGTGAATTTTTAATTCACCTTTTAATCCCCCAATGCACCCTTTGGAATTTAAAATTCTTTCCTCTCTCCCCATAAGGATATTTGAGGAATTTTTAATTCCTCACATGTCCTCTCACCCACATGGGACAAGGACATCCTTTATGAGGATATCTTGACCAAATCCCTATGGTCCTTTGAAGTACATCCATGTCATGTACTTCTCTTACACCTCATCTCCACCTCATCTTTCTTAAGCCTCTCCCCATGCCACATGTCAAGATGTGAGGGCTTGTGAGTTCTCAACTCACCTTAGCCCTACATCTTGATATTTGGTGGCTCAATCTTGGCCATCCATTTCCCTAGAGATTTCCAAAATCTCTATAAATACCCCCTCTTTTCTCTCATTTGGAGGGGATCATTTTGCTAGCCAAACTCTTGCAGTTTTGTTTCTCAATCTACACTTAGCCATTTGCATCCATTTTGTCCAACTATCTTGCATATCACACTTCACATCTTGCATCTACTTGCCATCCAAGGAGCATACACATCAAAGATCGAAGGGCCAACCAAAGGATTGATTCGACACAAGGTATAAAGTTCCATTTGTTGTTTTTGTCTTGTGTTGATTCCAACTTAGGCTAATCTTGAGGTGTAGGTTGTTTTGGTGTTTATTTGCACTCTTTAGTTTGTTGCTCGTTTTCTAACGCTTGCATTTGACCTATCACAGGTTCATTTAAATTATGTTATGTATGATGTTATTGTGCCTAAAATATATGATATAAATGCAATAAAGTAATGAAATTGATTGATTAAACATGCAAAACCTAATAAATGCAACTTGTCTGAAAACACATTATGTAATGCAACAATGAACTAGGAATGAATGCAAAACTTAATAGAACTGAATCAAATTGAAAGTGTGCACCTGGAACCTTGATGAAGACTTGAAATTACATTTGAACTATTGCTGATGTTGTTTTTTAGGCCTGGTGGGACTCACTTGCCATTTTGGGCGAATCAATCCTAGTTCTACAAAAGTTGAGCCAAAACATGTTTCTAACAAAAGGGTACCCAAAAATGTAGAAAAATAAAAATTGACCCTAGAGTGGGACTCATTCACCAACCATGCTGAATGAGTCCACTTTTTAATTTCTGAATATACAAAGGTAGATTCTAAAGCTCTCAGTCTGCACTTTCACTTCCTACAAGTGTCCACTTCCGAAACTCTGATTTATGGGTCTGAAAATGAGATTTTGTTGATACTTTGACTTGTTGAATGAAGAGAAGAGTTTAGAAACCTTGCAACCTGATCTTTAATGATTTTTAAGCTTCCAAGAATCCTAAATCTACAAACACACAATGCAAGAGAGAGATGTTGAATGTTAGGGCATGGGGGTTTTCCTTGGTCAAACCCCTTTTAGGTAATTAAACCAAAATGATAAAAGAAAGGAATGAAACATGCAACAATGGAGTTGATTGCCTTTCCATGATGTTTGATCTTGAAATTCTATGAAAAAACATGGAGGATCTTCCCTTGAAAGTCTAAAAATTGATGTTTTAATGCCTTGGAATGATAAAACCCTAAGTTGCTTGACTTGAAAGAGAAGATTGGTGGATGAATAATGAAAAATTAATGTGATTTAGGATTAAAAGACTTGTATATATAGGCAATTCACCTATTTCATCTATTAATACCTCATCATAGGCTAACATGAATTAATATTAAAATTAAACTTCACTTTTTTCCTAGTCAATGATCAAAATTGAGCCAAATGGGACTCATTCGCCACACATGGTGAATGGGTCCCACCTAGATGGGACTGATTCACCATGCATGGTGAATGGGTCCCATAGGGGCCATTTTGACAGCTAAGATGCCAGGAGATAAGGAAATAAGGTCTAAATTGCAACTTTGTTAGGTATTTAATCAATTTAAGCCTCAAGATACACAATTTGGGTTAATATGGGACTATTAATGATAATGTAAATGTCAATTAGAGCTTGAGACATAGAAATTAATGTGAAAGTATGATTAAATAAAATTTACAACACTAAAACAAGGTCCACATATCCTAGGAAGGCACAAAAACCAATGTGGATGTGTAAGACACATTACAACACTAGTTTAGAGTTAAGTTTATCTTACAAGCCTTCTAGATATTTTATAAAACACATTTTATATAATGTTGAATTAGGGAGAAATAGGTTCATTAAGTCTAGAAAAGTGTGAAAGTCTTTTACAAGACTTTACAACACCTTTACAAGACATTGATAAAAGCATGTTATTCAATTTACAAGGTTCTAAGACCTAGTGTGGATACATAAAATGCCTCAAAATACTAGATTAAGACCTCATTAAGTCCATTTTATCATGAATTATTCCCATGTCAAGCAAAGGGTACTTTTTTCTACAACACATTTAGCACCCACTTTAGTGAGAGGATGAACTTGCTTCATACTCACACTAGAGTAGACATTCAAGAGAGATTCAAATGTTCATATGCAAATGGAAAAGAACGGAAATGATCAAAGGAGGTTGTGCAAGCCCCTAGGATCCAATATCCTAAGTCAAACCAACAAGATACAAAATCCTGCAATGGCAAGAACGAGAAAGATGAAAAAGGGGGAATCAAGCTTCGATCATTTGTCTAGCTAGTTGTGGATTAGATCTAGGCTTTTTTGTTTGAAAAGGAAAATGCATACTCACTCTGGGGTGAAAAAAATCTTGGTTATCCATCAGGTGAGAAGTCCAAAATGTACTCACTCTGGGGCCACAAAACTCTTGATTGTTTGCAGGGTGAGAAATTACAAAGGGTGAGAAACATACGCTAGTTGGTATGCACTCAAACAAATAAGTGGCTATGGGGAAAGTTGTGCCACTGAGTGGGCTTCCCACTCAAAATCATACCAAAGTTATACCTCCTAATAAATTTAATAAGGCGCCACAAAGAAAAATGGTTTTTGAGCTCTATGAGGTAAGAAAAACTTCATATGCTTGACATTCATAGACATTGTTAATGCAAAATAATGTAAGGATTGTTCAAAAGGATTTTTCTTAATTCGTGCAATGTCTCATCTTAGGGAACATCATTCCAAATGTCTCCAAGAGAGGATAAGTTCAAACGATCTCATTTTTTTTCCAAGAGAGGAAAAGTGGAAGGTCTCATCCTAGGCAACATTGTACCTAATGCTTCCAAGAGAGGGAATCACAAGAAAAAGAAAATCGCACAATGAAATGTGAGTGGTGATGTATTCCCCCACTTCAAAGAAGTTGCGAACACTAGTACTGTAAGCAATTTCTTTAAAGTAGAAGAAGGAGACATGAGACCTTATTCAAAAATCCCTATGCCAAGTCATATGTTTCCAATAAGCCACATCATGAAAAGGTGAAGTATGTCACATGCGAGCCAACTTAAGGAATGTTGTCCACATCTCAATCTTGATCTTATGTATTCATGAAAGGTTAATAACTTGTCAAAAGAGACAACATCAAGTGACATACAAGGACAAGGCTACCGAACCCCTTGCCCCCACTTAGTGTAGGAAAAAGGTGAGCTGAAATGATTAATGAAATGCATGCTAGAGTGAAAATCAATAGTAATTAGAGGAATTAGCTGCCCCCACATAAGGAAGCGTACCAAACTCCTTAAAATGTAGGATTTTATGACTCAAAGCATTACATTCATTAGTGGAGTGACCATGAACTCTATGATAGGCACAAAATGGCATTTTGTTATAACATTTCTTTCGAGTTCTAGGAGGGAGGGTGATCAAGTGATCTTGGAGAGTCTTGAAAGGATACCCTCTTGATCAATGGCAGAAGGTGGTCTTCTGGTTTGTGAAAAAGATAAATCTTGGTTAGTAATGGTTGTCATGTCTTTGTAAGACCTTACTTTGCGATATTTTATTCTCTCCATTATAGGAGGGTATAAAATCTAACAAATTCAAATCATGAATGTTTTGCGAGATGACATTGTCAGTAAGTGAGGATGTATTGGTTTGTTTTATGTTTGGGAAAGGATGATGTTTAGGACCACTAGTGTTGATGGGTTCAAGATGGATGTCAGTGAAGGTTGATTTAGCAATATGTTGTGCAAGGTTGTTGATGTTGAGTGAGGGTTGGGTGATCTCTATCACATGGAAATAGCTAAGACCTTGAGTTTTTTGTTGTGTGATAGGATCGATAGGGTTGGAGATACCTTGTTCTTAGGCATCACATACATTTCTACTATAGCCAAGTTCTTTCATGATGTCATAACCTTTTCCATAAAGCATCTTCATTGCTTTGGAATCAGGTGGTTGTTCATTATTGTGTTCGTCAAAGGTTGTTGTGTAGTTTTCTTCTTTCGCTAAAGTGGTTAAGGTGGATGCTTTCGAAAGGTTGTCCAAATTTTTTGTTAACATGATTGTTGGTTGTTCTTGTGTCTCATCTTTCTTTTGTGTGAACATGTATTCACCCATAAATGATGGTGTGAATTCCAAGGATCCCCAATTGTCACCAAATAATTTAGACATTGATTCCTCATTGGTTTGCTTTATTTCAAGAAGGTCTATATTGGATGTTGGAATTAATGTTTTCAAAGAATTTGTAGCTCCTTTTTCAAGGTGCAAGAAACTTTCAGGCTCAGGATCTGCTTCAACTTCATAAATTTTATTGTTATGGACATATTTCATTATATGATGAAGGGTTGAAGGCACTACATTCATCTCATGAATCCATGCTCTTCCTAAAAGAAGATTATATGAAAGATCATAAGGCATGACATGAATAGGAATTTGCAAAGTAGCCACCTCAACTGTGATAGGCAAAGTGATTACATCGAGTGGTTTCTTTGTTGTATTATCAAATCCTCAAATAGATATAAAATCAGGTATTATTTGTGACTTTCTAACATTTAATCTATCAAGGAGATTTACACTACACACATTAAGGGCAGAGCCATTGTCAATAAGGGTTCGCTTTATCCCTATCCAATTGTATTAAGCAATGATTATGAAAGATTTTTTTTTCACAACTCTAAAGGAGGGAGCTCATGTTGATGGAAAGTGATGTCTAGAGTAATTTGATTCGTTTGATGGATTAAAGCCATGACATCATTTAGAGTTGTACCATGAGGAACTAGAATTTTTTGTAAGGTTGTTTGAAGAATAGTGTGGTAATTTGGTGAGTTTTGAAGTAAATCCCAAAGGGAAATATTGCAGGAGTATTCTTTAATTTTTCAACAAGATCATACTCCTTTGTATGTGGGAAGTAATAATGGGCACTAGGCAGATTGGGTAAAGGTAAAGAGGGTGGGGTTGGTTGCGGTGGTTGCAGATTATTGCGAATGTTATATGTATGTACAATAGTATCATAACTTAGTTGTTGCGATACATTAGTTTGCAAAGGGTAGAGGGTGAATTCAGGTTTATGTTGAGGTTTTTTGTGTGAAGGTGGATAGAGAGTAAACTTAGGTTAAGGTGAAGGTTTATGTGAGGGGGGATAAAGGATGAGTTGAGGTTGAATAATGTTAACATCCCATAACAAGTGAGAATCTTCATTATCTTTGAAGGGAATGTTATCTTTGTATTGGGGCATAATATCATCCCTAGAAGGAGAGTTCTTAGGAGAAAAACAAACCACATGTTCATCACAATTAAAGTTTGGTTCATCCAAAATAACTTGATCGCAACTAAGGGAGTTATTAATGGTTGAATGTGTTTGGTAATTGATAGTGGGGAGATTAGGGGAAGATTGTATGTGAGTGTTAGTTCTTTCTAAGGTCTCATTTTCTTGTCCCATATTATCTACCCTACTAGGAGATCTTGTAATATTTTCATCCAAGTTTGAAGTTTGTAAAGTAGCTTCATCACAAGAGGGGGAGACATCAAGGGAAGGACCACTATGATTTTCAAATAGGTTTTCCCAAATGGGAGGAGCATTAGCGAAGGGAGGATCGAGGGTGTCATGATTCTTAATAGGGATATCTTCTAACACCAACCTATCCTTGTTACACCAAGGAGGGATATTAGGAGATGGACAAGATTGATTGTCATGACCATGGAGTTTAGGTAAGGTGACTTGTAGGAATGTATCTATGATCTTATGTTCTTGTTGTCTAACATCCTCCAAAGGGGAATCATGAGATGGACAATCAAGACCCTCAAGACTTGTAAATTATTTCACCAAGATACCTTCCTCACTAATAGGAGAGGTATTGAGAGAAGAAAAAGTATTTGTGTTATGATTGTCTACACTTCTATTCACACCAATGGATAATGTAATGTTTTGATCTATGTTATGTTCCTCATAGTTATAATCAAAATCAAACTCATAAGAGGGGAGATTATGCTTATAAAAGCCATGTTTAATCAAATAAAAGGCACATTTAAAGAAAATATTATGCAAAAGTAAATAAAGTGCAGTGTATTCGGGCTGATGCAAGAAGTTGGGTACACAAAAAACTCAAAAAGTGGAAGTGTTTTTGTTGTTTTTCAGAATTTTTCACACTTGGACAGAAAATTTGAGGAACTTACACAATGAATCTTGGAAAAAGTTACTAATATGAAATTTATCATTTTGAATCTAGTTTCCAAATATGTAAATTATTCAAATACCTAGATTATAGAAATTAAATTTTGATAGGGATCTATAAAAACCACTTTTAAAAGTCCTTATCTTTTTACCACAACAAGAACGTGTACGGACATCACTTTTTGACCCAAAATAAAATTATTTTGTTAATTTATTTTTGGAAAATAGATATAACAACATGAAGGTTGATGTGGAATTTTTTTTGTAATTTTTTATGGAATATTTTTTTTTATTGAATTTTTATTGCTCTTAATTACTATTTTTGAAAATCAATGTGTATGGACAGCATAATTGGACCTAAACTAAACATTTTTTTAATATTTTTGTTTTTCATTCTGTAGATAATTATCTAAAGTTTGGTGCCATATAATTTTTTTTACAAGAAACTTAACCAAAAAAAAGTTATTAAAAAACAAAAGAAGCCTGATATTTCAAGTTTAAGGACTAGTTTTCTTAGAAATTAATTAAAAAATAGAAAAAATTATCCAATCTTAATAAAATTTATATATTTGGAAAGTAGACATCATGTTCTCTAATGGGTTTTAATTTTATAGATTGATTCAGAAAAAAAGTCCATCAGCCATATTGCCAAAGTTGGACATTCTTCTTCAATCTACCTTAGTTTTTTAGCTGCAAGTCAAAGGCTAAGGTTTGGATTTCCAAGCCTTTCCCGAGCCTAAAACCGAGGAAAAATGTGGGTTTGGAATTTTAAATTTTTAAAAAAAATACACGTTTTTAAAAAATGCGTGCATGTTACAAAACACATGCGTTCTTTATTTTCTTGATTATTTAAAAAAATAAATACTTTTTAGAAACGGGTACACGTTTTAAAATGCATACCCGTTTTGTGTTACAAAATTCCTATGTGTTTTAAAAAGTGTACCCATTTCTAAAAAGTATTTATTTTTTAAAATAATCAATTTGTACATGTTATAAAATGTGTATGCGTTATATCACGCATACGTGTTATAACGCATACACGTTTTTTAGTGCATACATGTTTTTTTGGCTTGGGTACCCAAAACATAACACATATGTGTTTTTTTATAACACATATGTGTTTTCTGTGAGATTTTTTATTGGTCAAAACTTCCCCTCTTTGTGTACCCAACTTCTTGCTTTTACCCATTTTTCAGATGCAAAACAAAGGAAATTACTAATTGTAGTATGCAATAATATGAAAAATGAAATGTAGGAGATGTAAATGTGAAATTAAACAATGCATGAAATGAGCTATTTTAAGTGAGATCTAGTCAAATGCATGTTACAAATATGAAACTAACTGATATAGGTAGGTTAAGGCACCAAACAAAAGCTTAAAAACAAAGTTCTTAGTTTTGTAAAATGTAGTTTCAAGGGTCAAAAGGGACTGATTCGCCCAAGGTGGCGAATCAGTCCCAGTATGGACTTTTTTCAAGATTTTCAAAAAAAATTGAGGTTTTTTTATGGTTTCTAAGTGCTATTATTTAGACCTAAATGAAAAATGCTGAATTTAAGAAAATGTAAATGAATTTAGATGCCAACAATGCAACCTAAATGCACTTTTTTAGGAATGCAAAATTTGAAACCTAACATGCAAAGTAACTAATGTAAACCCTAATGCAAAGTCAATGCAAGGTTACATATATGATGAAGGACTCCAAAATTAGATTAGAAAGTGTTTAAAAATTATTTTCACCAAAATGAATCGTAGATTTTTGGCTCCTTGCACCTTTCTAACTCTTCTAGGGTTTTTCACCTAAAAAGAGAGAGTAGGGCCAAAAATGCTAAAGGGTTCATTTAAATTATGTTATGTATGATGTTATTGTTCCTAAATGAGATGATATAAATGCAATAAAGTTATGAAATTGATTAATTAAACATGCAAAACCTAAGAAATGTGACTTGTTTAAAAACACATTGTGTAATGCAACAATGAACTAAGAATGAATGCAAAACTTAAGAGAACTGGATCAAATTGAAAGTGCACACCTGGAACCTTGATGAAGATTGGAAATTACATTTGAAATTATTCTAATGTTTTTTTTCAGGCCTAGTGGGACTCATTCGCCATTTTGGGTGAATCAGTCCCAGTTCTGCAAAATTGAGCCGAAACCTATTTTTGACAAAAGGGTATCCAAAAATGCAGAAAAATAAAAATTGACCTTACAGTGGGACTCATTCGCCACCCATGGCCAATGAGTCCAATTATTAATTTTTGAATATTCAAAGGTGGATTTCGAAGCTCTTGACCTACACTTTGACTTCCTATAGGTGTCCACTTCTAAAACTCTGATTTATAGCTCTTAAAATGAGATTTTGTTGATACTTTGACTTGTTGAATGAAGAGAAGAGTTTAAAAACCTTGCAACTTGATCTTCAATTATTTTTAAGCTTCCAAGAGTCCTAAATCTACAAACACACAATGCAAGAGAGAGAGAGATGTTGAATGTTAGGGAATGGGGGTTTGCCTTGGTCAAAACCCTTTTAGGTAATTAAACAAAAATGATGAAAGAAAGGAATGAAAAATGCAACAATGTTTCTGATTAACTTTCCATGATGTTTGATCTTGAAATTCTACAACAAAACATGGAGGATCTTCCCTTGAAATTCTAAAAATTGATGTCTTAATGCCTTAGAATGATAAAACCATAAGTTGCTTGACTTGAAAGAGAAGATTGGCGAATGAATAATGAAAAATGAATGTGATTTAGGGTTAAAAGACTTGTATTTATAGGAAATTCACCTATTTCACCCATTAATACCTCATCACAGGCCGACATGAAGTAATATTAAACTTAAATTTCACTTTTTTCTTGCTCAAAGGTCAAAATTGAACCAAATGGGACTCATTCGCCACACATGGTGAATGGGTCCCACCTAGATGGGACTAATTCACCATGAATGGCGAATGGGTCCCATAGGTGCCATTTTGATAGCTAAGATGCTAGGAGATAAGGAAATAAGGTCTAAATTGCAACTTTGTCATATATTTGATCAATTTAAGCCTCGGGGTGCACAATATGGGTTAATATGGGACAATTAATGATGATGTAAATGTCAATTAGGGCTTCGGACACAAAAATAAATGTGAAAGTGTGATTAAATAAACTTTACAACACTAAAATGAGGTCCACATAGCCTAGGAAGGCACAAAAAACAATGTGAATGTGCAAGACACATTACAACACTAGTTTAGTGTTAAGTTTATCTTACAAGCCTTCTAGATTGATGTAATGATGTTATCAAACACATTTTATAATGTTTAATTAGGGAGAAATAGATTCTTTAAGTCTAGAAAAGTGTGAAAGTCTTTTACAAGACTTTACAACACCTTTACAAGACATTGTTAAAAGCGTGTTATTCGATTTACAAAGGTCCAAGACCTAGTTTGGATACATAAAATGCCTCACAACACTAGGTTAAGACCTCATTAAGTCCATTTTATCATGAATTATCCCTATGTCAAGCAAAGGGTACTTTTTTCTATGGCACAACCAGAACTAGATCCAACACTAGTTGTACATCATTTGGTTGTATCCCTTGGAGAAAAACCTATCAAGAATAAAGTAAGGAAAATGAATCCTCAAATAGCACTATTGGTAAAGGTCAAACTAAAGAAATTACTAGATGTGGGTTTGATCATACCCATCGATTATCTAGAATGGATATCAAATCTAATACCAGTGTCACATCCCACTTGGGGAATAAGGATCTACATGGTCTTCTAAGACCTGAACAAAGCTTCTCCAAAGGATGACTTCCTGCTTCCAAGTATAGACATGATCATGGATCTAATAGTAGGGCATGAGATGTTGTCATTAATGGATGGTTTCTCTAGTTATAATCATATAAAAATATCCCCTGATGATCAACACAAAACAACATTTACTTGTGCTTTGGGAACCTTTTGTTGGAATGCCATGCCATTTTTCCTAAAGAACGCAAGAGCAACATATCAAAGAGAAATGATGACCATCTTCCACAATATGCTACATAAAATCATGGAATACTATGTGGATGACATTCTAGCAAATTTTGTCAAAAGAGAAGATCACTTGACCAATATTGGAATGGTGTTTGATAGGCTAGAAAAGTATAAGCTGAGGCTCAACCCAAAAAAAATGTGTGTTCGAAGTAACATCAAAAAATCTAAGCTAGGGTATATAGTGTCAAGAAGGGGCATTGAAGTAGATACTACAAAAGTTAAAGCAATACAAGAAATTCCTCTATAGTGTAGAAAATTGTACGCTCTTGAAAATAGTAAAATTTCACACTTGATTTGGACCTATTTTAGCACCCTTGAATTAAATACCCCTTTAAGTCATCATTAATAGGCACCTAATACCCTTTATTTTGTGTCTCAAGGCTTATTTCAACTAAAAACCTAACAAAATCATCAAAAAGACTAAAATTCCTAACAACCCACCCCAAAAATCTAAGGTGGAACTCATATGCCACCTTGGGCATATGAGTCCCCCTAGGTGGGACCCATATGCCACAAGTAGCGTATGAGTCCCATTTGGTGCCTTTTTAGGGTTTGAGTGGGAAATTCAACTTTTTAATTCAAATTTTTTATTGATGTCATCTTTTGAGATCTAAATAATGGTAAATTAGGTGTATTGCCTATATAAACAAGCTTCTAAAGTCATTTTTCATCTAATCAATAATCTAGAAGAGCAATTTCATGATCCAAGCATTCAAGAGCATTCAAGCATTCTTTAACAAGATAATTCAAGTTTCAAGAGTAAGAAAAGTTGAAGTCTTAGAGTAGCTTTAGTGTTTTTTTAGGTCTTCAAGCTCACTTTCATCCAAGATCTAACACTATCAAGGGTTGATCATGGTTGCCTATAGTGAATCATGATGGATTCTAGGTTGGGGAGATGCAACTAGCCATCAATCAAAGCCTAATGACTTTTTTCCTAAGTGATTCCATCTTCCATTATCATTCTAAATTCAACCTAATGAAGGTACATTCATTAGTAGGACTCATTTGAGTGATTAGGGATATCTCAAAGTGATTCATTCATCTTCATGTTTCATTCATGTATCTCATTCTAGCACAATAGAATAATACCTTGCATTGCATTTTAGATTTCCTAATCTTGGAAACACTTAAAGTTAGGATTTATGTTCACATTTACATCCAAGTTTCTCTTTTTGCACCAAGGTTTAATAATCAAACTAGGGGTTTGACCTAGGAAAACCCCCCATAAGAAAATAAATGATATATTCTGTTTTGTAGGTCCTTTTATAGGTTTAGGTCCAAAAATTAGTTTGGAAGGGAAGAGTAGAGATTGGAGCATATATCAAAACTTTGAATTTCCAAAAAAGAAGAATGGGACTAATATGCCAGAAGTGACATATGAGTCCCACTATAGGAAATTTTTTAGATTTTTGTAGATCCCACATCTACATTGTTAGAAGCCTGCTCTAGACCAGAAACCCATTATAGAACAGAAACCCTAGTCTAGGAATGATACACCCATACTAGCTTATGAGTCCTATTGTGCCCTAATTCTAGTATTTTTAGTTATTCAGAGCTCATTCCAAGCCTCTACAAATTCCTAGGTGCACACTTTTGATTTGTTAATCTTTTGTTTTGATTTACATACATTTTTAGGTCATTTAGTGAAGTTTTGCATTGCATTCTACCTAGGTTTGAGCATTAGGTATTGCATTTCATTATTCTTTCTAGTCCCTATCTTGGTGGTGAATCCATCTTTAGCTCATAATCAAACCATAGGACAACCCTATTGCAATATCTCTTTCTCCTTTACATATCTTAGATTGAGATCTCTAGGGTTTTCCTTGAGTGTGAGTGTAGAAGTTTGTTATTCTATCTCCCAAGCATAGAATAAAAAACAATAAACATTTTAGCCTCCACCAATTACATTGAAGTAGCTAAAAAAATTATAGGTGAAGCTACAATCTATCCAGTGATTTATCGTGCAACTGGTAGACAATTATTGCTCATTCACCAATCTCTTACATAAAGACATCATATTCAAGTGGGATGGGAGATGTGATCAGGATTCTAGAAATTTAAAGAATATCTACTTACTCCTCCAGTCTTGATTCCACCTATTCTAGACAAAGAAATGATACTCTATGTGTCTACAACTCAATCAACGTTGGGAGCACTCCTAGCACAGCTAGATGAAAATAATAGAGAAAGAGTGGTCTACTACATCATCCAAACATTGGTGGGCTACAAGTTGAACTATTCGCCCATAGAAAGAGAATGCCACTTAATCATATTTGTGACACAAAATATGAGACACTATATCTTCAACAGACAAGTAAAGTTGATTTCAAAGGTAGACTTGTTAAAGTACCTACTAGAAAAAGAAACTCTAATAAGCAAAATTGCTAAATGGGTAATGATTCTAAGTGAATTCAATATAGATTATGTGGATAGAAGAGCCATCAAGGGAAAAATCATAGCAGACCAAGTGGCCAAAGCACCAATAGAAAATCACAAGCCTCTTACAATAGAATTCCCAAATGAAAGTATATTGTTGATAGAATAGATAGACAATTGGACCCTATACTTTGATGGGTCCCATATGGTTTTGGAGAAAGTATTCTATTTCTCACACCATAGGGAGATAGTATACCCAAGGAATATATGATTGATTTCCCATGTACAAATAATATCTTAGAGTATGAAACTCTAGTCATAGGACTCAAGATGGCTATTGAATAGAGAATAAAATAACTACAAGTCTTCAAAGACTCTCAGCTAGTAATCAGGCAAGTAAATGGTGAGTAGCCAACAAAAGATGAAAATTTGGTGTCATATAAAAGAATAGTGGATAGTTTCAAGGAATATTTTTTCACAATAACCTTTGAACAGATTCCTCAAATCAACAACAGAGTTGTTGATGCAATGGAAACCATAGGTTGACTCCTTGACATTCCATACAATATTCCTAAGTATGAGTTCCTTGTGGAGCAACTGCTCATACCTACATTCGAAAATTTGAAATCAGAACTAGTATGTGTTGTTGTTGGTCCTAGCTCCTCATGGTACCAAGACACATTTGATTACATCTAGGATGATATCATACCACTTGACCTGAAAACTACCCAAAAGAATACCTTTACTCATAGGACTTCTTGATTTAGATCCTAAGAGATACTTTATATCATCGAATTTTAGATGGTATGCTACTCCAATGTCTTAACTTAGAAGAAGCAAAAAATTCCTGACAAGAGGTACATGAAGGTTTTTGTGGGTCCCACTCTAGTGGACCTAACCTAGTCCAAAAAATTCTTAGAATAGGGTACAATTGGTCCTCCATGGAACAAGAGTGTATTCAATATTCTAGAAAGTGTCGTCAATGCTAGAACCATAGTGACCTTGTTCACACACTAGCATAAGAGTTGAGAACCACCAAAACACTATGGCCTTTTTTGCAATGGGGATTAGACTTGGTAGTTAAGATTTCTCCTACTTCCTCTAACAAGCATAAGTTTATTATTATAGCGACTGATTATTTCACCAAATGGATAGAAGCAATTCCATTAACCTACATCTCCATAAAATAGATATCAAAGTTCATTATGAATTATCTAATTTGTAGGTATGAAATTCCCCATATAACAGACAATGGAACCCCATTCAAAAATAAAGACATCCAAGAAATTTGTTACAATTTCTCTATCCAACATAGATTATCCACACCCTACTATCCCTAAGGAAATGGTCAAGTCGAAGCATCTAACAAAACCATCCTAAAAATACTAAAGAAGAATGTTAATAAAGCCAGTTGTGATTGGCATTTGCAACTAAACCCAACCATATGTGCTTATCAAACCAAAATCTGAACACCTACAGGTGCCACACCTTTCTCCTTGGTATATGGATCAAAATTTGTCTTACCTATCAAGGTTGAAATTCCTTCATTACAAATCTCACTAAAAGGTATGGTAAAAAATGAAGAGTATTAGGTATCCAAATTACATGAGTTGGAACTCCTAGATGAAAGATATTTGAGCACGTTAAACCATCTATAGATTTATCAGAATTGACTCAAATGAAGCTATAAAGAAAGGATCAAGGACAAACAATTTTAGGTTGGTGACTTGGTACTCAAAGAGAATTATAATGTACAACTAAATCAAGATGGAAAAGAGAAGTTTGAAACCAACTGGTTTGTCCCATTCATCATCATATCAAGCTATGAATCTAATGCTTATCAGTTGGCTACTCTTGAAGGAAAACCCTTAGCCAAACCACTAAACATTAGCCAACTCAAGAGATTCTACACATGAAGCATATCAAAATACCCCAAGAAATAGGGTAAAAATCCAAAAAAATCAAAAAGTAAGAAAAAAAAGTAAAGAGAAATAAATTGTTCTTTGAGTGAAAACCACTTTATTGTGCTCCTAGAATAGGTACCATAGTGAAACCTCAAAAAAAGGTGATATGTTTGAATAAGACTTACATCATTATCTATTGGCATTATCTAAACCATCCACCCATTCTTCCTATAATAAAGCATTGTCCAACCATGGCTCGTTACTAATCTAGGAAAGTAGTCTTGTCTCACACTAGAGGAACTTCCTGAAGTTGGTTGTGGTTTAGATCACTTGTGCATCCCATTATGGTTAAAAAAAAAAAACATCTAGAAAACAAAAAATCCAACAAAAAAACCAAAAACAACAAAGAACTTTCGATTATTCCTTCATTTAAAATTCTAAGATATCAACATTTTCTTAAACCTCATGCCTAGTTCAAGTAAATTTCCCACAACATATCCTCTAGAAATAGAAGTGGAATATAAATCCAAGTTATCAATGTTATTTGAATCCCAAAAAAAAGTTTATTCTTTAAGTCAACACTAGTTGAACTATGTGGTCTATACATATATAATGTAGTCAAGGCTTATCATTCCCCAAGACCTTAAGTCAGTCCCCTTAGGTTTTATCATGCTTTATTTCAACTTAGTCACAAAATATAAAATCCAAAAACATTCACAAAATGGAAAAGATCAAAAAAATTCAAACCAAGTGAACTACGAGTGTTTGTGTGTACAAAATAGGCAAGGCTTATCTTTGATGAGCCCCTGATGCCTTAGGTTAGTCTCCTAAAAACAACAAAAACAACATCATAAAACCTAAAAGATCAAAAAGTCCCATCTTCATCATCACCAAATGCGATAAACATTTCATCCATAATAAAAAAAATCATCATCTTCACCCTTTAACAAAACAAACTGTGTGAACCCCAATCCTAGTACCTACAAAACAATAAGAACAAACACATTAGATTATCAAATGCAAGTAATAACAAGGATTCCCCATGAAATCCATCTACAAATTTCAAATTAGGGAAAAAGATGAACACAATGAAAACAACAAAATAGAGATTGAATCCTAATTAAACTAGCAAACTCATGATCCCATGGGGGAATTGGTGCCAATTTGATGTGAAAATTAGCCTTTTCCCAATTCCTATGATGCAAGATTGATGAATATTGATGAAGAGTGATCCACTTTGATGAAGATTGATGAATGCTTCTAAGATAAAATCTGCATAACCTAGTTATATAGAACTTAATAAGATGGATGAAGATTTCTCTAAATTTGAGTATAGTAAGTTTACTCAATTGGTGGATGCCAAAATGAAGAGATTAACCTCTTATTTATAGATTGACAAGTTGAAAGAGTTCCCAAAATAGAGCAATGTGGGACTAAGAATTAGCCAATGGCAAAGTGCCACTTGTCAACTTGTGAGTGGATGGAGGATGTGCAAGTTTTGAAGAATGTGCAAAGAGGGGGGAGATTCAAATTCAAAATATGGCTTGAAGGATGAGTTGAAAGGTGAAGAAAATGCACATGGCTCAAGAAAAGTACATGTAAGAGATTTTAAATGCTTTGTTGGAAGGGACAAGTCCTTTTTGGGGGAGATTTCAAATTTGAGGAATATTCCATCTTTGATGACTTTTTTGAATGAAAATAGATGATTTATAAAACAATTAAGTTGATTTTCATGTGCAAGTTGCAAAATCTAGATGATTTGATGGATTAAGACTAAGATTAATTAGGATTTGATTAATTTAAGAGGAGATTTAGCTGATTTGACCATTTTGACTTAGATTTTAGGATTTAAATAACTCAAAATGAGAAGAGAATGATTTAGACTTAGTTAAATAAATATTTTTGATTTATTTAACCAAAGGGGGCGATGTTAGATTAAATTAGATAAATGTTTGATTTATTTAATTTAATTAGATGAACTTTAGAAATTTAATCAAATAATATGGATTATTTAATTAAATAAAGATAGGAAGAAGAAATGACCTAGCTAATTACACAGAGATAATGATTTAATTAAATTGAGGGATTTATTTAATTAAAAGGGGAATTATGGTTAATTTAATCAAATAAGGCTATTTGATTAAATGGTTAGATAGAGGGATAATTCAGGATGAAGCGATGTTAGTAGATCAGGATCGAGTGCATGTACATTTTACGTGTCTACATTTTCCCCCTCTTTGAAGCAATCTAATTGTTGCGTTGGTTCAAAGAATAAACTGTCTTGATTAAAATTCAAAAATTCTTATATTTTTTCGGATGCCCCACTGTTGCCCCAGCGAATGAAGAATTACACCAGTATACTGCCCCCTCGAGAGATTGGGTGAAGAGGTTTTATTTGAGGGTCGATCTCTCAACAAAGAGGTTCAAAATCAGTTCAACTCGAATATTTGATGTAGACAGATTTGATGTAGACAGTCATCAGCCATGGGTAGCCTCATGTCTACTTTGATATATTACTCAGACCTGCTCCTAATTTGTACCATGACCGTTACATTATTAATGATATGAGATGATTATGACGTTTATATGTAATGGATGATATGATGATGCATAGATGATATGGATGCACATGATATGATATGATGATGCTTTTATGATTATGTGTATGGGTGATAGATGTATGGTTTATGAGATGTTTAGAATAACCAATCTATATTATGCAATGATGGGGATGAATGCATGTGGTATGATTAATGCATTCTATATGGTATGATATGCATTATGCAGTATGCTGATGGTTTTTGGATGCAAGATGGATGCATTAGCAATGATTTATGATTAACTGTCATGGTACCATGCTAGCGCAAAAGGAAGTAATAAGATGATGACAAGAGACACCAACTAGCCAACTTTATTAGAGATGATGATAATGATGATGATGATGATTTTCTTACCGAGGAGTTGGGATTTTAAAAGGGCCAATTACCTTATGTTTGATAACACACATAGGCACGGTGCATCAGGATATAAAGAACCAAGATGGAATTGCACCTTGTGTGATGGACTTTGACTCAACAAATAGATAGGAGTATTCTTGTTCACACCTAACATATGGAAACCTTGCTAGGATGCACCTAACAAAGCAAGTATTCACTGAGGTTATTTTACAAGAATGTCCAACAAGCACAACAAACAAAAGATAATGATTGTTGCCCCATTCCTTTCTCTCTAAATCATTTTGATTAGACATCATCGAGAGGTCATTGGAATGAGTGCAATAAGATAAATCAAAATAAACGATCAAGTAAACAAACAAGTCAATGTTCTTCATACTTATAGCCAAAGGGATGTG
This sequence comes from Sequoia sempervirens, assembly GCA_007258455.2. Classification (NCBI taxonomy): domain Eukaryota; kingdom Viridiplantae; phylum Streptophyta; class Pinopsida; order Cupressales; family Cupressaceae; genus Sequoia; species Sequoia sempervirens. Next base: position 162,494,874 of record VDFB02379711.1, read on the forward strand.
TTTTGATAGGATAAGAATCCAAAGTGATATCCAAAATGATGCCCATTGTCAGAACAATATATCCTAGGACATGCATTGTATAGGATGATGATGGTTTGATAAGTTGATTGATAGGCTGTTGATATAAGGTTGACTGACATGCTTGAAAATGATGAAGAGTTTGATTTTGTTTTAAATGTTTTTTGTTTCAATTTTGATTTTGTGTTTGGAGTTTGCTTTTGTTAATTGTTGTGGTTGTTTTTGTTTGTTTTGCCAAAGGATGAGGGTGGCGATCAGTTTATTATGGATGATCGATTATCGTGGGTGAAAGCCAGATGAGACAGATGGATTTTTTCAAATATTTGGATGTTTTTGGAGTTTTGACATGTTTTGAGGCTGTTTTTGGTATTTTCACGATTTTACAAATGTTTTGATTTTCCAATTTTCCAATGTTTTTGGAGTTTTCTGAGATTTTGTGAATGTTTTTGGATTTTGTTTTTTTTTTAATGTTTTTGGATTTTGATGTCTCGGGGACTAATCAAATATTAGACTTGCCTACGTTTAAGCTCAGAGATGACATAGTTCAGATCTAGTGTTTTTTTATGCTTTTCTAGCTTTTTGATTCGTTTTTGGATTTTGATATGCTTTGAATGTTTTTGGATTTTCTTGACTTTTTGAATTTTTTTGGATTTTCAAATGATTTTGATGATTTGGATATGAATGTGTGTGACGATATCAGTGATTTGTTTTGGTATTTTTTTGAAAACCAAGCTAAGGTTTATTGATAGGATCAATGGATTGATGATGATAACATTGTTGAGGATACACAACAATGCAAGGACAGTGTTAAGAAATGTGAGGATTTAGGATGGATATCCCAAGATGATGTAGGATTGATTGGATTTGATTGATCAGGATTGATGTAGCTTGGTTTGGAACAAAATTGTTTTGAATGATTCAATGTGACATTGAAGCACATGTTAGATGCAATTGATAGTGAATGTTTGGATTGATGTTCGATGAAAGATGCAGCTTGATAAGGAACATCTGATCATCAAAATGTGCCATGGGCTAGTGATTTGGATTTTTTCTCACAAGTGGTGGACCAATTTTATTTCACATTTTCCAATGTTTGAATCACCACATAAGTTGGAGGATATACATCAAGATTTACTCCTGAAGCAAGATGTAAATATCTGCCCTAGTGTCTAGCAATGTATGGAATGTGATGTGTGGATGCTCAGATAGGTGTACGGATTGAGGAATATGGATTATCTTGTGATAAGATAAGGTGTTTAGATAAAGAATGCTCATTTGGATAATGCTTCATGGCTCAGATAATGTTGGGTAGGATAGGATCAATGAAAATGACCCACATCAAGATGTTTACCGTAAGCAAGCATAAAGTGTGCACCAAACTTTGTCAAGATCAAGATAACTTGGACTATGTATGTAGATGGATGAAAATGGATTGGATAAATGGTTTATGGATGAATGGATTTATTATGGCTGAGATGGATGGAATTTTGGATTTATTATGGATGGGATGAGATGCTTTCACCTGAACTAGCGCACGTAGATGCTTGCTTCCACACATGACGCTTGTTTTCCAGGTTTTCATCATGGTCTTTCCCAAAGCGCCACGAAGTGGTTTTCACTAGAGGACGATTTTTTTCTTTACTGTTTTCAATCCTTTTTCTATTTTTTTTGGATTTTCATATTTTTTATTTTTTTTGATTTTTTTGAAAGATTTTAAGCTCATGCCAAATCACAAGGTGTGGCTGATGTAGATGCCCCTGTCATAATGTGCCATCGATATCCTGCTTGAAGAAGATTCTTTGCTAAGATACGTGCACTTGAATGCAACTTTTGGGATTCTTGATCTACTTTATTGATATCAGGGTTAACTCTATCTCTGTGCATACATTGCGATAGAGTTCCTTCAGAATCCTTTTGATGAAGGGTTGTTGCCAATACATGGTCAATTTAAGAATTGGATATCATGTGTTGAGGTGTGGATAGAGTGTGTTTAGGGATAAGAGATGGATTGGTTGATAGTTTGGAACCTTTGACTCTCCAAACTTGGGAAGATGAGCAATGATGGGTGGACATAGAAGTGTGCATGGAATTAGGACCAACTACTTGATACACTTTGTACATCGCTTGAAAAGCCTTCTTTTGCTTTTGCAGACATCTTTGATGGATACTTTTCCCTTTTTTATTTTTCCCCATAGTATCTTTGACTGATGGAGTTTGATAGGGATGATCTTTCTTTGTATTCTTTGGTATCCACGTGTATTTGATTTGTCCATTATGCTTCTCAACTTCTTTTTCTTTGATAATATTCTTCGTACTTTGATTCAAATATTTCTTTCGATGTTGGTCCCAATTCTTGGATGGGGTGATGGGTGCAAGAAGATTCATGATGTGACTGGTTGTAGTATTAGCATTGGTTTCATCATAATAATTCTTCGTCCTCCCTATATTCACGCGTGCACTAGATAAAGTTTCCCCCAGTATGGTGGTAGTGGCACCTTCCTTCCTTGATTTTTCTTGTTTTGATATGTCTTTTTCAATAAACATGCTTTGAAAAATGACCATTGTAGATGATGTTATTTCGATTGGATGCTCTGCTAACTCCAGAATATCCTATTCTATTTGACCAGTTTCCTTGAGTGGATAACATTGGATATCCTCATCCCTGACGTCCTTAGTCTAAATTTGGGATATATCTGATCCTGATGTTGATAACTCAGTTTGACTATAGGAATCAATAACTTTCTCTTTTTGTGTAATAATGTCAAGAGTAAAGGGATCCTGTTCTAAATGAATATCATCTATGTGTCCATCCACATAAAGAATATCATGGGTAGATGGAGGAGAGTGTGCTATATGGATGTGATCATCATTTGCAACATCTTGTATAGATAGGAGAGTGTCCATTACATCATTGTAGTATCTTGGAGATACAAATTCTTGATCTCGATTAATTTTGGACTTGCATTTGTCATGCTTTATATCAAGCTCTTGACATGGGTCAATTTCAAAGGATCCTTGGATATCTTTATTAGGCATAAGAAGTGGATCAATATCCTCTTGATCTTTGAGTGAATTTGGATCAAGTGTTGAGTTGAAGATTCCTTCAATATCGGCAATCATGAGGTCGAAGGATGTCAATATGTCTTGGAAAGGACCATTGCTAGAATTTGGTGAGAGATGTTGATCATGCTTTAGAATAAATTTTTGAGATATGTCCTCTAACTCATTTAGGTGATGTAGAGACATTTTCAACATGATCATTGGTTGATGTATTGTTGATTGCAGGATCAAATAATGTTAACACTCCTTGAAATGGATTATTGTTGGATATTGTTGAAGGATTCTTACCATGATCAAAAAGTGACTCTTGATGTATGTTGATTTGATCTTTGGATGAGGTAGAAATATCTTCCATTTGTTTGTTGATGGATAGGTCTTGATTATGTGATCATTGACTTGGATCGATACATGGAGTCGTTAACATATTGCTGGGATTTTGAACAACATTTGCTTGTTGGGCTTGGTATTGGGCTTGAGCTTGCACTTGCACTTGAGCCTGGGCTTGTGCTTGTTCAGATTGTAGTGCGGCTTGGGCAACTTGAGCAGCTTGTGCAACTTGTTGAGCAGCTAATTGTGCAGCTTGTCAGTTTTGGTTTTGTTGGAGTGCCTTCTGATAAGCAGCTTGCAACACAATGTTGTATTGGTTTGATTTGTTTGGTTTGGGTGGTGGTGGTGGTGGAGGTGGTTTTGGAATAGTGCTTGTTGTGGTGATAAGAGGTGTCGTCATATTGATGATTGGGATTTGAGTGGTGGATGGTGTGATCGATATGGTTAGTCCTTGAGAGACCATGTTTTGAGGGATGATAGAAGATGTCTTGGTGCTTGTGCTATGGGGATGGTTTCCATCTTTTGTTGTGATATCAATGGTAAGGGGGGATGATTTGGTATGATTCCTTGATTGATGGTTGGGGGGATAATTTGGATGAGCAGTGGTAGTGAAGGTAGCCCCAAACCAAGATGTGATATAGATGTTAATGGAAAGGGTGGGAGTGGTGGGAGAGTGAATGGCATGCTACCTTGGGGAAATGATGATGTTTGATCAAAAATGCATTCAGGTCTGAACATGTCACCTTCCTCTTGTGAATTTTTGAGGAGAGAAGTTTGAGGTGTTGCATGGAAGGATGATGATGATAGGTCATTAGGATTATGGAAAGTGAGAGGAACATACTTATGTAATGGATTTTGGGGTATTTTTTGTTCCAAAATGGTATTTGCATCCAAGTCTTGATTATTAACAAGGGGGTGTGTTCGAATAGCATTAAGAAATGCATTTCCCTTATTGACATTGGGTTGGGTTGGAGCAAAAGATGTGATTTGCGGAATGTTTTGAGTGATGTTTTGGGATGGGGGTGTAGATGAGATGGGGATGGTGGATAAGATTGGAAGCGAATATGTCTCCACTACAGTACTCATGTCAAAATCAAAAGGTAATTTGGCCCCTTGTTTTGATAGTTCAAGCATGTATAGTGAAGGGTTAAGCCTCATCATGATGTTGATGATCTTATGGTTTTCTGGATTTTGGAGCATTTCAGTTATTTCTTCATGTGACATCCCAAAGGTAGGATCTTCTCCTTGGATTTCTTATTGTGGGTTTTGTGATGATGAGATAGTCAAAACATTGCTTGATTTAGCAAGATTCATTTCGACATTCATTTGGCTTAGATCAATTGAAGCGGGTGTTTCTTTGTTGGATTCCATGTTCTTCTTGTATTGAGATCTAGTTTGAACCATAAAACAAGGATCAATTTTCAAGAAATATGGGAGATGAATCTCTTAATTCTTTGGATTGATATTTACTTTATGCACAAAACAGAAAATTTTAGGATATCTTGAGGATCAAAAGGTGATATGATGATGATGTAAGAGATGAATGATGTGGATGTTTTGATCTTTTGATAAATCTTGAGGTGAATGCTATACTTTTAGGACTTTTGGATTTTTTTGGATTTTGGAATTTTTGATTTTTTGGATTGTCCTTGATTTGATTGATTTTGGTTTGCTTTGATTTTGAACAAATAGACCCTAAGATGTTGGATGATTATCTAAGGGGTAGATTTTCTCAAAGGATGATAATTTGAATATGTGTAGGTAGAAGGATGCATCTACCCACACCTATTCAAACAAGATGATAATTTAACCAAGTATATGAAGAAGGATACATCTACATATACCTAGCTAAACAAGATGGTTTGATAACTTTGACTAAGTATATGCAAAAGGATGCATCTACACATACCTAGCCAAAGATGATTTGATAAAAATTTCAAGGATTTTGTCTCAAGGATTTGATGATTTTGATTTTTTCCAAAAATTATAGCATGAAGGATAATTTCAAGATTTCTCAAAAGGTGATGGTGAGATGATTTATGATGTTTTGACATTTGAAGGATGAATGAAAAATATTTTTATTTTGATCCTAAGATGTACCTAAAAAAGACCCTTTGTTTACTTAGACCTTGGTATTGAAGAACATGCAATGCTTTTAAGGACCTCTATAACTAAGAAGTGGTTCAAATTGAGAATACATTTCCAGATTATTCAAAGGGATGAGCCTATAGAACCTTGTGAACTTTTTTCTTATCTTGATGTGTTTCTTTTGATTGCACTTTCTATTGTATTTCTTGATGATCTTTTGAGTATGACTCCTAAATTTTGAACTTTGACTCAAGGATTTTGGTTTTGGGATTTTGACCTTCTTGGAAATCATGAGGTTTCAACACATGTGAGAGTCAATTTTGTTCTCTTTGCTTAGTGAAGTATTTTACCACAAACACTTCTTTGATTAGGTTTCCAAGCTAGATGTCCAATGTCTTAATTTCTTCAAATCCCACAAAGTATGTTATGTGGAAATTTGATGAATTCAAGGAAAGGGTTACCTATTGTTTAACTTTAGTAGACAAATTGAGAGATAATCCAAGTGTTTAGAAACCTCTAAGGATAGAATCCCAAGGGAAAGCAATAACACATGAATTGGGTCAATTGTATTTCTCTCCATAAAGGGTTTAAAATTTGGATGATGATGTTAAGTGTTTATTTCCCAATGTTTTCGAACAAGCAAAGTGTTTTGACTCATAAGCAATATAACATCCTAGCTCGATTGGTACATTTTTCTTGGTGGGATTTCCTCATGCCTTTCGTAGAAGAAGAGATGATTTTACATGCAACCAAGGAAAGAGTATGAAGGTATGTTAAGAATGAAGTCTTAACCTCTATACTTTAACCAAGATCAGACATGGCAAGTAACTTCTTCGAATCTAAGTTCCAATGCACCACTTTGATAAACTCATTGAATGGATTAATTGGCTACTACAAACAAGGTTTTTACTTCAGACTTTCCATTCATGGAGATTGACCCATACAACGAGAGTCCCTTTTTAGATCCATCTCATCGGAGCCAACCGCGTGATACTGGCATTTATTCCAATACCCACATTTATATCCCAAATGGAAATAATCTCGGGTTCACAGTGTTACTGGTTGAGTCATTCCCTTGGGTGAGTACTTTTTCCCCAAGGCAGGCCCTCTAAGATAAACAAAAGTGAATAAACTTATTCATAGTTTGATCAACCCTTGTTTAGAAACAAAGGGAGAACACATGCAATAAATTTATTCAGACTCGCAAAAGATTTTTTTCAATTTTAAACCCAAAATGAAGTGTGGAGGTGATTGCTTTATCTCAACCTAAAATCACAAAAAAGGCCTTTTGATTCTCAAGATCGCTATAAAGTGCGAGAGAAGCCCATACGTCCTTTTTTAATGAAGTTAGTTTAAGTAAGCCATCACAAAGAAAAAGTTACACTTGTTCATTTTAAGGCCACAAAGCAATTGTAAGTTCTTTTTAAAGCACCAAAGGACAAATGAGAGTTGTTTTGTTCAATTTTTAACCAAAAAACAAACTCTAGTAAGTTGTCCTATTGTTCATTTTAAGCCTTTGCAAAAATTGAAAAGGTTCTTTTTAAAATCCCAAACGAAATTAGTGTCCTAAGCAAAAAGGAATAACAGTTTCCTAAGAGTGTTAAACAAACACTAAAGTGTTTAAAAACACTTTTATTTTGTGAACTACCATCATCATGCTTCTCCTTCTTTTGTTTTTAATTGATCCAACCTACAAGAAAGAAAACCAGTTAGATTCTGCAAAACACAGAGGTTAAAAGGAAAAAAATAGAAGATAAATTTATCATTTGATAAAAGCCACGTACTAAAATGAAATTTGAACTTTTTACTCCTTGTCAGTGGCACAACCCATGACTGTGTCATAGTTTGATTTCTCCAATGGCACTGTATAGTGACACTTATCAGTCAGCGATGCTTTGTACTCAAACTAGTGAGCTTAAATGCATCACCCTTTTGCTCAGTGGTGTAGCTTGATTTTTTTGAAAATTCCCACGGGTTAGATTAGTCAAGCGACATAGTTTAAAATTCAAAATCTTGAGCGGGAAAACTTCAGTGTCATATTTTGAATTTCCAGTGATGCTATATGGCAATGCTAGAGAACCAGTGGTGCTGAACAGTGACATTGAACCTGTAAACAAAGAAAAATGCGTAAATTTGATTAAAAAAAACATGATTGAATGTTGAGACTTCCCTCCTTCTAGTGCCAAATATGTGAACCCCAATCCTAATACCTGCAAAACAATAAGAACAAACACATTAAATTATCAAATGCAAGTAAGAACAAGGATTCCCCATGAAATCCATTTACAAAGTTCAAATTAGGGAAAAAGATGAAGAACACAATGAAAACAACAAAATAGAGATTGAATCCTAATTAAACTAGCAAACTCATGATCCCATGGGGGAATTGGTGCCAATTTGATGTGAAAATTGGCCCTTTCCCAATTCCTATGATGCAAGCTTGATGAATATTGATGAAGATTGGTGAATTCTTCCAAGATAAAATATGCATAACCTAGCTATAGAACTTAATAAGATGGATGAAGATTGGTCTAAATTTGAGTATTGTAAGTTTACTCAATTGGTGGATGCCAAAATGAAGAGATTAACCTCTTATTTATAGATTGACAAGTTGAAAGCATGCCCAAAATAGAGCAATGTGGGACTAAGAATTAGCCAATGGCAAAGTGCCACTTGTCAACTTGTGAGTGGATGGAGGATGTGCAAGTTTTGAAGAATGTGCAAAGAGGGGGGAGATTCAAATTCAAAATATGGCTTGAAGGATGAGTTGAAAGTTGAAGCAAATGCACATGGCTCAAGAAAAGGACATGTAAGAGATTTTAAATGCTTTGTTGGAAGGGACAAGTCCTTTTGGGGGGAGATTTCAAATTTGAGGAATATTCCATCTTTGATGTCTTTTTTGAATGAAAATAGATGATTTATAAAAAAATTAAATTGATTTTCATGTGCAAGTTGCAAAATCTAGAGGATTTGATGGATTAAGACTAAGATTAATCAGGATTTGATTAATTTAAGAGGAGATTTAGCTGAATTGACCATTTTGACTTAGATTTTAGGATTTAAATAACTCAAAATGAGAAGAGAATGATTTAGACTTAGTTAAATAAATATTTTTGATTTATTTAACCAAAAGGAGTGATGTTAGATTAAATTAGATAAATGTTTGATTTATTTAATTTAATTAGATGAACTTTAGAAATTTAATCAAATAATATGGATTATTTAATTAAATAAAGATAGGAAGATGAAATGACCTAGCTAATTACATAGAGATAATGATTTAATTAAATCGAGGGATTTATTTAATTAAAAGGGGAATTATGGTGAATTTAATCAAATAAGGCTATTTGATTAAATGGTTAGATAGAGGGATCATTCAGGATGAAGTGATGTTAGTAGATCGGGATCAAGTGCATGTACATTTTACGTTTCTACACAAACAAACAAAGAAAACATCAAAAGCTTGAACTTTCAAGAAAACAATCACAAAAATTTGATTACAAAATAGATGGAAACAAGGACAAAATTTTAACTACCTATATTTTGAAAATTCACCAACAACTTGAGATATTCCTTAACAGATCCATTCCTATGATAGACATGATCAACAAAGAATAATAGCCTAAAACCTCAAAATAGATATGGCAAGTGATACTACAACTTTGTTTTATCTTTTCTATAGTCTTATATTTATGATTTATTTTATTGAATCATTCCCAAGATCTCTCAAGAATGTCCATAAGGATTTAGAGAAGAAGGAATGGGGGTAAGAAGAAGGAATGGGGGTAATTGAGCGTCATTTTTTTTTCTATTTGTAAGATGTTTTTGTGATACTACCATGGAGAATACTTGCTTTATTGAGTGTATGGAAGTTTTTTTAAAACAATTTTTGTAGTAGTTGCATGTTAGGTATTTCATACCTCTCTGTGTGACTGGTCTAAAAAGTTTTAACACAACCTAGCTATATATTTTAAACAAAGTTTTCATATATTTGGTATAATAAATAACATTCTTTGTATTTTGAGTCAAAGATCACACAACGGATACAATGTTGCCTTGGTCATTAATACCCTAGTGCATCGTATCTATTTGCTACATCAAAAAGGATTTTTCAAAATACGAAGCCTCCAATCAAAGTGAAATCAACTCGTCAATAACTAACAACATCAAAATTTCTATCCATCATCAAATATATCTTCTAAACTAACATCCATCCTCCATCACAATATCATTAGTACCATATCCATCCTACATCCACAATGTTGTCAATGCATATCATGATGATAATAAAGCAATGAAAACATCATGTATCATGTATAGTTAGAATCATGTATCATATATCAACATCATCATATACATAATAAAAAGTCATATGAGACAATCTATGATCCATCCATCCACAACATATACATACATTAGAAACGTACACAAAAACATGTATAAACATACATCATCATACATCGTCATCCAAAAGAATCACATAAACACATAATAAAGCCGAATCGAAGCATGTATATCCCATATATATCATCATCAAAAAAGTAGAATGTCATTGGACATCATCAGTGAAACATGTGAGATAGGATAATACAAAATATACATATATATATGGGTATGTGCAGGATCATGATGGGCCAAAAAGTGGCAATATGATGGGTATTTGTAGGGTATGTGGTTGATGACTTTATTTTTACCCAAAATTTATGAAATGAAAAAAGTTTTTAAAGGAGATTCTAGACTTTCCACCAATATAAATTATACTTTACTTTGAATTTAATAAATAATTATTATTCATTTTCTATTTGAATTACGACTAAAGTGTTGATTGATAAGCTGATTGAAAACATCTATAGCTTTCAAATGATATCATTTTTTTTTAATCAAAAAAATGCATCACATTCTATGCTTCACATACTATAGGATTAAAAACAAAAAATGAATTTCATGAAGTTTTGACCAAGTTAAGGTGGTCGACATACAAGTTTTTATATTTTTAAAAGTTGTAATAAAAAATTCATAATTAATTATTTACTTCAAAAAAATTACAAAAATATGCATCACATCCAAACATGAGTCCTCTACTTATGTCTAAAATCTTATAAAAAATATTATCATTTTATTGTGGTTAGGGTGGTCAAATAGACACCTACTTCTTATTTTTTTCCTGAAATTTAAGTCTTACTACATTGAAATTTCAAATTTTCACCAAATAGATTTATTTATTTTAAATAAACCTAGTAGTTTAGAAACTACATTCAATTTGCTACAAATTATATTCTTACATATTTTTGAAATAATATAGGTAACTTATTCAAGTTTTTACTTCAAGTTGCCTAACTCTGATTTTTCTAAATTTTTTGTCACTTAAGGGCCTATTTTTTCCATGATGATCCTGCACATACCCATACGAGGCCTCAGCTGGGCCAATGAATATATATATAAAATAATGTCTATAATATAAGTCTCTAAATATTCAATATCATAAATATTAAGAAGAAATAAACTACTACCTAGTCAGAGGAGGACCCTAAAGATCAAGTTGTGCATCAAGATCAAGCTATCTAATTGAGTGTCCACTTGACTCATCCCTTGTCGCAACACTAGGCTCTCCAAATCGTGGACATCATTGTTCTCTAGAAACAAAGGCCTCATATAGGGTTTGATAATATGTTGACCTCTAATAGCAACTGATCTCGCTCAACTCATAGACTATCCTACTCTATCCTAAGACTATCCCTCTCAATGGTAACATCCTACAACTATGTCTCTACAACTAAATGGTGCCCAATCCCAATGTATGTTTGTCCTAAAGCCCTCTCTCTCTTGTCGAGATGTGTCTCACTCTATAGTGAGTGTGAAAATATGTTCCTCCATAGTCTATTGAATCAATATCTTGGCATCCCTCACAACCATCATCTGTAATAATTGTGCACATCAATCCCTAGGTGGTGGAGGGGGACTTGGAACCTATCCCTAATCCTATTGCATCTAATCACATTTTCCACCCTAGGCATTATCTTCTCAAGCCCTATGAAGCTTCTCTACAATGATCTTGACATGCTATCTCTCTCCTTGGTGACCTATGATGCTTGCCCTACCCACTATGGGAATACTAACAAGATCTATAAATCTCAAAGGAAGCCATCATGTGTACCACCAATCATAATCAGTAGTCCCTATATCAGCTAAACCCACTAGCGAACCCCATTTTAATGGGTAAAGATCTCTAAACACAAAAATAGTAGCATCTTGATCAGCTTGTAGATCCCAAACATGAACCTCTCTAGTGGTTCGACCAAATCAAGCCTCATAAGCATCTAGAAATCAACCCTGTATCTCTCCAAACTACTTGTAAACCATATCAGGAAGATATCTCTCCAAAATAGACTACATGCAACCAGTCGACCATCTAGTTTGTCTGCAGTATACCAACTACTCCTAATCATTAGGACATGCCTCACAATCGATATACAGTCTCCATATAAAACCTGGAATATCGTTGAAAACATGATGCTAGTAAGGAAGTTGTCTAGGAAATGTGTAATGAAGTAAATCTCCATAGTGATAAGAATCTAGATTCCCAATAGTACGATCTAGTACACCATCAGGTCAGATCACTAAGATCTAATCCTAGGCGCATACATGAAGAAGAGAGACACTGGCATAAATAGATTTCCCACCACAATATGCAACCTTATGCATATCTTTGTATAGGTGGGCAAGGAGACATGAAACCCATGCATATCTAGTCTCGTGATGGAACATCTACTCAATGCATATACCCCATCCCACAAGAAAATTCTAGCCTCTCCTATCAGGAATAACAAGCCCTGATACCAAACCACAGAGAACAAGTGAAATAGGATCAACACTACGAATAAAATATGATAAGTCTATCTCTGACTAGTGAACCTCATAATGTCTCACACCAAGAACATGGTGCATAATGTGGGTACCTCATCAAATAGAATATGTAATGAGATATCCATGAATGGTTATGCAGAGGATCCTCCACACATCCTCTAGGGTAATGATAGCCTCCCCAATAAGTAAATGGAAGGACAATGTCTTTGAATTCCACCTCTCCATGAGCACAGGCATCATCGTTCTATGACATTTGATGGTGGGCATGTAGAAAATGCACCATAACCCAAAAAAATCTAAAATATTTCGCTCTAAAACATTGAAAATAGAAATTAAATAGAATAGATCCCATGTATGTCACTCCCTCAATTGGAGCATATTAAGGATCACCTACAATCATTCAACCCATGATGTTAAAATATTTCTTATGAAAATGAAAAATGAACCTAAAATGATGAGCAAAACATGACTTAGGATTCCAAAATAGGTAGAAGCAAAACATTTTTAGCAAAAGAAATAATTTTTTTAACAAAAGTGATGAAAATAGGTAGAAGTGAGAAATTGAGGCTCAAAAGCGAAGGAAAATTGCAAGGGCACAAATTTCAAAAGCATAAAAGTTTTTCAAAAGCACAAAATCATCACAAGAGCGAGCAAAATGAAGCACAAAAGTCAAAAGCGCAAAAGTTAAGAAAAGGTGCAAACAAAAGCACAAATTTAGGTCAAAAGCACAAAATTAGAGCAAGTGCACAAAGACATATCAAAGGTGACTATTTAGAAAGAGAAAAAGCATTAAAACCAATGCAAAAGCGTGAAAATCCTAAAACTAGCGCTATCGACTACTTTATCTTAATGCATTAATTACGCAAACATGGAAAGATGAAAATAAGAAATGAAAGAGTACATACTGGGGCACTGACACCTATACATTGTCCAAACTCTCGAACTGCATCTGTACATTGTGGGGCTCCTCGACAAATGACAAAATGAGAAAACCAAAGGCAAGAATTCTCTATAGGCTCAAAGTGAAAATGAGGTAATTAGAATCCTAATTTTTTCTTAGGAAACCTTTCTAAGTTAAAATTAGGACCTCCCAAGAACATATTAACTATCAACAAGAAACCTATAAGCCTAATTTTTCACCCTCTATGCATCGAAACTAAAATGAAATAGTGTCGTGAGCTTGACCTCAAAATTGATAATTTTAGCCAACCTCTTGAGGGGGAAGCCCAGAGTCCTAACATCATCCTGTTGAGTGCCAAGGCATAGTGGGGCATATAAAATTTTCAAATCTTGATCTTAATAGTGAAATCTTTGAAACAAAGCAACCAATACTTTGTCTTAAAGAAGGGGAAAATGTAGACATGTAAAATTGACCTAACACTTATATCACACACCTTAAATGATATTTTCGCATCATCAACATCATTATCATCGAATATCACTACATTTCACATCAAAAGAATCAAATGCATCATAAACCCTAATTTCCTCTATTAATTGAATAATGCAACATTATTTAATTAATTCACTTTTTCATCAATTTTTGATGAATTAAATAAATATCACTTATTTAATAAAGTCTTGATAACCTAATTTTTGCTATTAATTGAATAATATGACATTATTTAATTAATTCACTTTCTCATCAAATTCGACCAATCAAATAAATTTCATTTATTTAATAAATTCCTAATCTAACGTTATTCCTCCCAATTAATTAAATAATGCCAATTATTTAATTATTTCTCTAATTCACTTTATTCCCCTAAATCAATTTAATTATTAAAACGTAATAGTTTAATTATGTCACTTTCCCCCAAATTTGAATAATTTGAATAAACTATTCAAAACATCATCAAAATCAAATCAAACAAATGCAACTTTGTTTGCAAAAGTCAAACTTGATTTGCACATTCAACTCCAAAAATATATTAATGAGTGAAATCAATTAATTAATTATCCTCACCCACTTTCATGATAGAGAAAATTATGAACCATCGATTGCTCACTTTGATTGCGTAACAGATCAATCTATTTCCTGATAGATCAATCTATTTCTTTACTGATCAATCTATTTCTTCAATCACACTAATTACATAATCAATTTGCACAGATTATGCCCATCTAAATCCTCTCAAAATATTTCGACTGTCGATCAAGATATTCTACATGCAATCCAGAGTGTTCATTTGAAATCACAAATTTTCTATAACAAACATCTTTCTTCTAAAAAATAATCGGAGAATCAATATCATTCACACAACAAAGTAATGTAGAGATCTTAATCAAACTTTTGACATCTTCAACACACATCTTCAATCAAACACATGAACTTTCTTCAAGCTTTCACACGCACAAATGGAGGCTTTATATTGAGTTGAACAATCCAACATACGTCAATACAAATACACTTCGACACAGAATGGTAAAGCTATTTTATTTTGAATTCATTGTTATTTCTTTTTGTCAATTTTGTTCTTGAATTATTGATTTTATAGTTACATTTTGTGAGTAATGGGCATAAATCAATTAACATTTTGTTGTTTAGATTAGCTTCTAATAATCAATCTAATCTATTGCATCTTTCTGATTTTCCCCTTACATAGATGTATGTTTACACTTAAAAACATTAATATAATAATTGGCCTAATGAATAATAAGATACACAAACTGTATAATAAATCATCCTCCATGCAAAATTAAGTTAACATTAGCGTTCATTTAATTATATTTACTAAGCAACCCATATTCTTCCCAAGTAATAGAGTTGTACTTTTAAACAAAATAAAATCATGTGCTAAAGAATTCTCCAATAATAATTGCTAAATAGGAAACATTTGTAGGATAAAAACTATGCTTACATGATTCCTATAACTTACTCTAGCCAACTAAAGTAGCAATCTAAAATCCTTGGAACAAAATCAGTCACCACAAAAAAAAATCTCAATCTACATTAGTCAAAGCAACATTTTTTTTAAAAAAGAAATAGAATATAGATTCATCATACTAGAAATCAATTGTGACAAGTATCATATATTGTATATATATATATGCATGCAAATAGATTGGTGTATTAGTCTACTGTGATTCAAATGGAGATCCAAAAATATATATATTTCTTATCAACAGTTACAAATGCCCTCATTACTATACTATAGATAGAAAGTTACTAAATGATACCTCTAACAAACTTATTAGACTCATGATCAAGTTAGCATATGTCAATAATCTAGAAAATATGAATGTTTCCAAGGTTATTAATGTCAAATAACCATAAATATTTCACTATTATCATGATGTATAATGCATATCAACATCATCATGTTGGCATCGACAAATTGTTATATTTTTAAGACCAAATGGTAATTCAACTTTTCCACATTGTGTCCTTATTTCTACAAAGTGCACATATATTTCTTTTTTATGTTGCTCCAGAACCAACCCAAGTATTGAACAACTAGTAATAATTTTGCAGAATGACATGACTAAATCTAGACCATAATGCAAAATGATATCACGCCTCCAAAGAAAACCTGTGCTAACAAACTAGAACATAGTAATGTTGCACTGGTTGTGGGTTTAGTTATTTCAAATGGTATTCTTGAAAAAGGGTAATAATCTGTAAGTTATCAATTAGAGAAGAAAGAAAAGAAAAAACTTAAATGATAGAGGTTACACCAAAACTCTTCAACTTTTGGAATATGTATGGTAGATTACAATAGTCTCGAGGTTTTAGAGCCTTCATCTATGACAACATGGTTAATGAGAGCATCCAATATAAGGTTTTTTCTTTACAAAAAAAGTATATGATACAATTAAAGAAGATATTGCACACTACTTTTTAGGAAGTACTAAACCGACTGGAAGATATTGAGAGAAACATGGCAACTATTTCATATGCACTAGTATCATTTCTAAGGGTTAAGGTACTGCACTATAACAAGAGTTTGATATCTTGATGTTACAACCACAAAAAATGTTTCTAGATAATATTTCTTTTCATTTTAAATGCATGGATCAAGGAACTAAACAACATCGCTATACAATAGAGATTAACTGGTAATGGCAGTGAACACATCTAGCCAAACTACAAGTGGGTGTTGATTAAAAGTGTGGTTTAAGAAGTACAGTACCTAGGAAAAGAAATAAATGTCATGATCACCCAAATTTACTATATTCAATCAGTATATGATAATTGCTACAGAGTAAAATAAGTTATATCTGACATCTCTTCTTTAAAACATAACATACATAATACATTAATTTGCATTCCAATGAAGAACTATACTAACATATTATAATTTTTGCATGAAATAAAATAAACAATTACTTTGAATCAAACTTTTGTTCACTATATTTTCTTTGCTAGCAATTCAAAGACCCTTTTCTTTCAAACCACACCTCATGACTAAAACAAACATTCAAATAGAATAAAAAAAACATTACAAAATCTCTTGCAATCTAGATATTTCTTCATATCCTTGCAACACCAAATAGAGCAGCCCTATCCTGCTCTCCTCCCCAATCATAGGACTAAATAGTCTACCTCTGAGTGAGATACAAAGCCCATATGCAAAAAAATACCTAGATGATAGAACAAAATACAATAAACATAGCACATTCACAAAGAACCCACACACGAGATTCTTTAAAGGGGGAGAAGGGGGATAATGTTAAAGAGTGATTCATTTAAAAAACTCAACTCAAACCCACTTTCAAGTCTTGAAACTTTGACTCTTGCTTGATCAACAAAACACCCTCAGTTCCCCTTCAATGCACATGGCTTCCAAGGGCTCCAACTCACAAATCACAAAATTGGTCTTCTCCAATCTTGGTAAATGTCTTCAACAGGGTTGTAAACACCCCACAATCACCTTTCAACAATCTGGAGGCTTCTCAACAATGCTTTAAAACAAAACTCCTATTTCACTCTCCAACTCTATTAGGTGTGCAAACCTCTCATTTTGATCTTGAATCCCAATATGATTTCCAAAATAACAATATTTACATCATTTTGAACACCCATTAAGCTCATGCAAAACATATCAAGAAAACACTCTAGGTCTCTTTGGACCAACCCTTTCAAATTAGGGTTTTGGCATTGTCTCACAAGGCCAATTAGGCCGGTTTATCAAAGGAAACCTTTCCATAACTCTCCCCAAACCACAAAACTTGACTAGGTAGCACTAATCAGTCTAAAAAAATCCAAAGTCTACTACCCCTTGTCCTTGGAACACTCTCTAATAGCCTTGAACACAAAACCCTCAATTCTTGCACTTCCTCGGATGGTTTAATGGAAAACTATCTACCAGACCTCTAAAACCTATGCCACCACTTCAAACAAGACTCATTATTCTTGCACATGCTTAAGACATCTTCACAAATATTTCCTTTAAGATTTCTCAGAATTTCTCACTAAAACCCCCGATTTTCATCAAATTACCCACTTCTCACAACTAGGGCATCACCTAAAAAAATCACAAACCAGGCTCCCTGCTAAAAAAAAACCCATAAAAACAATCCTTACACCTGATTATTCCATCCCACCGAGTTACAATAAGATACAATGGGTTGGATGGCTAAGAAGTCATTTTTTCACTTTCAAACCCTTAAAATGGGTTTACACATGCAGATTCTTGAAAAATGACTTTATAAATCACAAGACTCAATGTTAATGCACCCAATCAACTGTAATTGAAAGGAGATCTGATCTATTACTAATTCCAGTTGACATCATAGAAATTCAAATCATGTATTTCCTATACCAAGCCCAAAACAATAGAAATACAAAAAATTTATAGAGAAAACCACATTTTATTGATGATTTATCCTTCATACCAACTTGTCCAACCTTGCTCAAGCCAAATTTTGCAACTTTTTGCAACTTTGCATGACAACATTTGCATCATTTTACAACTTTTTACAAATTATGCATTATGACACCAAAGATGAATCCATTACATCACAAATGATCTATTGAGACCTTATTTGACTCCAAAGACCCAAAAACACCTATAAACCTACTATTTGACTCCTAATGCAAAAAAAATGGGCTAGGTGTCCCTGCACTAGGGGATTCCCTTTCCTCTTGGGGAAAAATTTCACATCTCCATACAAATTTATCTCCCACTACAACACATAACCTCCTTAAACACAACACACAATTCACTTCTCCTTCTCAACCAACCATTCCACACTCCATCCTTCATCCACAAAATCCATTTCTCAATAATGCCACAACCAACTACTCCATACACCATACATCACCCATTTCACCCATTACCACATATATACATATTTTATCATAAATCCCCAAGGATCCATGCCATTCTCAACTCCAAAAGAAGGAGGCTCTCAGTCCACAAGAGAGATTAGCTCTCTAAACACACCCATAATGAAAACCCCAATACAAAATCAAGATTCACTATAAAACATAAAACAAATAATCTTCCCAACACAACAACAAAATTCATCTACAAACAAAAAATTACATTAAAACTTCAAAATCAAAACTCAAAGCTTACCTTGGCTATCCTAGTTAGGGTCAACCCAAAACCCAAGTAAGTATTCAATTTCATTGGGTATGTGCAGGATCATGATGGCCCAAAAAGTGGCAATATGATGGGTATGTGGCTGACAACTTTTTTTTTACCCAAAATTGATGAAATGAAAAGGGTTTTTAAAGGATATTCTCAGCTTTTCATCAATATAATTTATGCTTTACTTTGAATTTAATAAGAAATTATTATTCATTTTCTATTCAAATTATGACTAAAGTCCTGACTAATAGACTGATTGAAAAACAACTATAGCTTTCAAACGGTATCACATTTTTTGAATCCAAAACACGTGTCACATTCTATCCTTTGCATACTATAGGATTAAAAAAAGAAAAAATGAATTTCATGAAGTTTTGACCAAGTTAAGGTGGTCAGACAACGAGTTTTTAATATTTTTTAAAAGTTGTAATAAAAAATTCATAATTAATTATTTACTTGGAAAAAATTACAAAAAATATGCATCACATTAGGACATGAGTCCTCTACTTATATCTAAAATCTTATAAAAAAATATTATCATTTTATCGTGGTTAGGGCGGTCAGATAGACACCTACTTCTTATTTTTTCCCTGAAATTTAAGTACTACTACATTGAAATTTCAAATTTTCACCAAATAGATTATTATTTTTTAAATAAACCTAGTAGTTTAGAAACTACATTCAATTTTCTACAAATTCTATTCTTACATATTTTTGATATAATATAGATAACTTATTCAAATTTTTACGTCAAGTTGCCTAACTCTGATTTTTTTGATTTTTTTGCCACTTAAGGGCCTATTTTTTCCATGATGATCCTGCACATACCCTTTTCCCCTCACTTTTTTAGCCAATTCAAAAAAGAAAACAATAATCTTTGCACACCTACTTTCCCCAAGAAGAATCAAGAAAATTTTCAAAAAAAAATGAAGAGCCATAACCATACACAAATCCCTCTCTTAAATAGAATCCCCCACAACTCTTCGACTTCCTTCCAAAATGAAAATATTATTCAAACTTAAAACATAATCCTCTCCATGAATGATGAAAATAAATCAAATTACACTTAACATTAAAACCCTTTCCCAATTTTAAAATTAAAAATAAAATACATTTCTTGCAAATGGACTTTGCCTCTCATTCTTAAGGACCTAGGCTCTCCACCTGCAACATTTCAACAAAAGCTCATTAGTACTCTTTTTGAGATTATAATCAAAACACAACATATAAAATTTGAAGTTTTCTAACATCAAATATTTATAAGATTTATAATAATAATATTTATTTTTGTGAAAATTAAACTTTTAACCAAAACACTTTATGATCATGTGTCATATCTCTTATAAGTAGATAAATGTCTAGACACGTACATTAATAGTATGTCCATAATTTGAAATGATATCCATAAACCAAAATCCCCACATAAACCATGTCCAAAATACCAAACCGCATAAATATAAAATCAAATGAATTTCTCTAGAATAATTCTAGCTATGCCTCACAAAAGTAATTGGGAAGTCTCCTCCCCTTGGGCCAGGGAAAGGTTTTACTAGCCCTTTTTATTATTTGTTATGAATATTTTATCATGGAACATAAGGGGAGTTAATAGTCATCTCAAACAACATATTCTCAAGAGTTCTATCATCGGCCTAAAAATTTATGTTCTCTTAATACAAGAGACTAAAATGAGAAAGGATATATTTGATAAGATGGTGAAGTTTACCTGGCCTAAAGTGTATAACTGGGTTTGTGAGGCTGATGGTGCTTCGGGAGGAATTTCTACCCTTTGGAATCCATACACATTAACTAGTAAGGAAGGTTTTACTAACTATAATTGTTTATAAGTTTCTTTTGAAGATAGTACGACTAGTATGGTGTGGAATCTAGTCAACATCTATGCTCCTAATTCTAGAGTTGCTAGGAATTAGTTTTGGAACTTGTTGTCTATTCTCCTATCTAATAATCTTAATGAGAAGTCATGGGTGCTTGTTGGAGATTATAAAAACCCCCTTTACCCTTCAGAGAAGTTTCCAATGGCTTAGAATACTTCTTTAATAGTATGTTTGATTTTACTAGCTTTATCTCTAATCATGGTCTACTTGATTTGGATCTCTCTAGTTCCAAATTCACTTTTTTGAAAAAACATAATGGTGAAAATCTTATCCTGATGAAGGTGGTCAGATTTTTTATTTCAAGGACTATGATATCTTGGATAAACTTCAGCTTTTAGCTCTACCAAGATCCACTTCAGATCATAGTGCCTTGGTTTTAAATTAGGAGAAAACAAGGAAGTCTGGCCCCTTTCCCTTTAGATATGAAATAATATGGAATCTACACCTAGAATTCAAAGACGTCATCAAGTTGTGGTGGAATTTTCCATGTCAAGGCACCCCTATGTTCAGAATATCCCTGAAAAATAAAAATAATAAGACATAATGTCCAAGGTTTGAATAGATTTTTCTTTGAAAATATCTTCCAAACTAGGAAAAATGCCCTCCAAGAGCTTAAATCTATCCAAGAAAAGATGGAGGTTGGGGTAGTTGATGAGGAAACAACTGTTAAAGAGAAGGAATTAAGAAATGAATGGTTTTCATTTTCTAGTAAAGAGGAGAACTTCTAGAAATAGAAGTTAAGGGTACAGTGGTTGAATGAAGGTGATAGGAATACAAAGTTCTTTAATCAATCAACTCTAAAAAATAGGAAGAGAAATAGGATTTTTTTCTCTTGTTAAGGATAATAGGGTCCACCTTACTAAAGATGAATACTTGGAATCAAAAGTCATTTCCTTCTTCAAATATGTTGGTAGAATTCAACACTCCTCACATGATGATCTTGAATCTCTATTGGAAGTCATCCCCAAGTTGGTTCTCCATGAGGATATTAAGTATTTGGAATTTAGGGTGTCCTTGTAGGAGGTTAAATCAGTTGTCTTCTCCTTTGGAGCCTTCAAGGTCCCAAGCTCAGACAACTTCCTTCCTACTTTTTTTCAACATTTCTAGGAAATCATTATCGATGACCTTCTCTTGGCTACTAAAGACTTCTTCAAGGCCAGAAGAATCTTTATGCAATTGAACTCAACCTAAGTTATAGTTCTAGTTCCCAAAAAGGATGATTTGATATCTCTATTTCTGACTATTGACCGATCAATCTTTACAATACTATGTATAAAATATTCTCTAAATTTATGTTCAACAAGTTAAAGCCATTGTTGGATAAACTGATATCTAGAAACCAAAAAGGATTTGTGGTGTGGAGAAATTTTTTGGATGCAGCCATTGTCTCTCATGAGGTGATTCATTCTATGGAACATTCCAAAAACCCAGGTATGGAACTTAAATTGGACATATCTAAAACATATGACAAGGCCTCTTTGGATTTTGTATTTGCTATTTTGGAAAAAAATGGATTCAGGGGAAGATTTTTGAGATTAATTAAGGAATGTGTCTCTACAACCAACTATGTTGTTCTCCTCAATGGTGTCCCTAGTAAGCAATTCACTTGTAGAAAAGGATTACAAAAAATTGACCCCTTATCACCTTACCCTTTTATAATAGTTGTTGAAGTCTTGGTCCAAAATATATTAAAGAATCTTGAATGAGGCTAGCTTCATGGGATTCATTTGGCTTCTTCTTTGGCTCCTACATCTCACCAGTAGTCTGTTGATGATACCTTTCTATTTGGGTTTGCTTCTATGGTGGAAGCAACTAGCTAGAAGGCTATTCTTAATAAGTATGATGATTCCTCTAGCTAGTTTATATTATAACAAGAGAAAATTGTCCTTCTTTAATACTCCTCAATAGGTGAAGGAAAAGACTATGAGAATCATTAGGTGTCAGGTGGATAATATCCTGGATATTTATCTTGGCCTCCCTCTTTATAATAAAAATCTTCCCAACTCTTTTTAGATTGGTATTATTGAGAGAATCCAAAAGAAGTTAGTTGGATGGAAGGGTAAATTACTCAACCAAGATGGTAAGCTTCAGCTCCTAAAGTCTTCTTTCCAAAATATCCCTGTCTATTACCTATCTCTTTTCAAAATTCCTTATTTCATCATAAGAAAGATTGAAAAATTCTAAAATATTTCTTTGGTCGGGAACAAAAGAGAAAACAAGGATTTTTCTTGTAAGTTGGGAGAAATTATGCTCCCCAAAATAGTTGGGAGCGATAGGAATTAGGATATTAAAGGAGTTCAATAAGGCCTTGATGATCAAGATGGGATGGCTCATGGTCTAGGGAAAGAAAGATTAGTCAAGCATCCTCAATGCAAAATATATGGGGAATGATCCCCTTGACAGCCTATTGTCCCCCCAAGACTTACCAAGAGGATCAAACTTTCAGAATAATATCCTTAAAACTAGAAATTTTCTACATCAAGTATCTAAAAGAAAGGTGGGAAATGGGAGAACTATCAATTTTTGGGAAGAGGTGTGGGGAAAGAGTCCTAAGCTATATTTGGTGGTTGAATTGTTGCCCTTAAACATGACCTCTCATGTATTTATGGTAATTACATCCATGGGTATATTAACTGGTCTGAGGAGACTCCTAGATGGAGAGATTTTGAACAAGATGTTATTGATCTAAGATTAAGAAGAGGAAGTAATGTGATGCCCCTTTCAGATCTATTTTCCACCCTTAACTCCCTCCTAAGTGACTGTTGTTTGGTTGTTCAAGGTGGTGTTGATGATTGGATCTGGTGTGATACCCCCTTGAGGGCCTTTTTGGTGAAATCTACTTACAATAAATTGGAGGGTGCTCACTCAATTGATCAAATTTTAAATTGGAACCTAATCCAGAATGCCAAAATCATCCCAAAAGTCAATTACTTTTTGTGTCCTGCTATACATGGAAGAATCCTCACCATTGATGTTCCAAAAAAGTGGGGATTTCAATTTGGGAACATATGTGTTCTCTATCTTTTGGTAGAGGAGACTATCAACCACCTTCTCATCCACTATAATTTTGCTAGGGATGTTTAGTTGTTGGCCCTGAATAATCTCCTTTTTGATCAGGTGTTTCTCAGGGATCCGAAAGAGCTTATGAATCGATGGATCTTTAGCCCCTTTTCTTATCCTATAACTAAGGAGATATGGAAATAGGTCCCCCCCTCGATTTGCTAGAATTTATGGAAGGAGTGAAACAATAGAATCTTTGGGGGAAAGTAGAGGAGTAGTGGTGAGGTGTTCTATTGTGAAAATCAACAAATTTTTGAGAACCTAAATTTAAAAGTCTTTGGACTCTAAAAAACTATGCCTAACTATATTGACATCAAAATAAAGCAACTTTGGGTTGTCAACTAGGACTTGACTAAGGTCAACTGGGCCAACATCCTCAATGGGAAATTGACTCTTTGGAGGCCTCCCCCTAAGGATTGGGTTAAACTAAATTTTAATAGTTTCTCTAAAGGAAACCCAAAGATGTTGGCTTCGAGAGGCCTCATAAGAGACCATAATGGGAGGTGCATAGAAGCCTTTACTAGATTCATTAGACATGCTACCAGTGTGGAGGTGGAGGCTTTGACAGCCTAGAGAGGCATCAATAGGCTAAGAGAACTTGAATTTTACAAAGTTTTAATTGAGGAAGATTCAAAATTCTTTGTGGATTTCCTTAATGGCTTGGTCGAGCCCCTTGGAAAATCAACAACCTTATTCAAGACTCCATACATGTGTTGTACTCTATGGAAGGCTTTTCTATGTCTTATATTTTTTGTGAAGGAAACAATGCTACATATGCGATTAATATGGGTCTCTCTTTCTCCTAGTGGTAGTTCTAAGAATTTGAGCATATTCTAACTCAAAGGAGTGGTTGGTTAAGGACTGGTTGAGAGGGGCCTACCATAATCGATGATGATGTATCTTTTTGTAGTGTAGGAAAATGCATACCCTTGCATTTTCACTTTTTTTTCGGCCCGCATTTCTTTGTTTATCCTTATTTATGTCTTAATTGGTCCTATTTTGCATCCACGATCCTAATAAATTGTATCTTTTTATGGCTAATCCTGACAAACATCAAAGAGGAAATGATAATTTAATGATTTTGGCTATTTCCCTAATTTTTAGGTCGAGACTAAGATGCCACCAGGGCATCTTTGTCCTCCAAAGGTCTTGGGACCATCTTTTCAAATGTACGATAAAGGGCCCCCTTTTTTGGATTCTATGCCCTGAGTTTCATGCCTCGAGACTAAGACACCACCTAGGGCATCTCAGTCCCCCTGAGGTTATTTTCGAGATTTAATTTCAAATCTTGGTGGGATTTAGCCTCCTTTAATTAATGAATTCATATGTTGGCTTGTTGTGGTGTAATTTCAAGATATTAAGCATAGATAAGTATAAATACAAGGTTCTTTCACTCATTTTATCATCCAAGAAATCAAGAATTTTTTGAGAGCATTCCTAATAACATAATTGAGTTCACAAGAGAATTCAAGAGTAGTTCATCAATCATTTGGAGCCATCATCAATATTCAAGCATCATATCAAGGATATTCTTGCATCATGTGTGTTTTTGAGCTAATATTTGTGATGTAGGGTTTTGATTCAAGCAAGCAATTCAAGTCAAGATCTATCAAGCATTCATTCAATTCAATATCTACATTCAAACTAGCCACTTCTCACAAGTTTGCAGATTTCATAACAAGGCTTTGGTGAGTTGCAACATAGCACGTTGTTCATTGATCATTTCCCTCCTTTATTTTATTTCATTCCAAAGGTTTAATTACCAACAAGGGGTTTGATCAAGGAAAACCCACATTTACTAACAAGGTATGTGCACGATCATCATGGAAAAAATAGGCCCTTAAGTGGCAAAAATTCAAAAATCAAGTTAGGCAACTTGACATAAAAATTTGAATAAGTTATCTATATTATTTCAAAATATGTAAGAATAGAATATGCACAAAATTGAATGTAGTTTCTAAACTACTAGGTTTTTTATTGTTTTAAAATCTATTTGGTGAAAATTTGAAATTTCAATTAGTACTTAAATTTCAGGGAAAAAATAAGGTGTCTGTTTGACCACCTAACCACAATAAAA
The DNA here is from genome assembly GCA_007258455.2 of Sequoia sempervirens. NCBI lineage: Eukaryota > Viridiplantae > Streptophyta > Pinopsida > Cupressales > Cupressaceae > Sequoia > Sequoia sempervirens. The sequence continues at coordinate 162,520,799 of VDFB02379711.1, forward strand.
TGATAATATTTTTTTATAATATTTTAGATATAAGTAGAGGACTCATGTATGGATGTGATGCATATTTTTTGTAATTTTTTCCAAGTAAATAATTAATTATGAATTTTTATTACAACTTTTAAAAATATTAAAAGCTGGTATGTCACCTTAACTTGGTCAAAACTTAATGAAATTCAATTTTCTTTTTTAATCCTATATTATGTGAAACATAGAATCACGATGCATGTTTTGGATTCCAAAAATGTGATACCGTTTTAAAGCTATAGATTTTTTCAATCAACCTATCAATTAGGACTTTAGTGTAATTCAAATAGAAAATGAATAATAATTATTTATTAAATTCAAAGTAAAGCATAATTTATATTGGTGGAAAGCTAAGAATCTCCTTTAAAACCATTTTCATTTCATCAATTTTGGGTAAAAAAAGTTGTCAGCCACATACCCTACAAATACCCATCACATCGCCACTTTTTGGCCCATCGTGATCCTGCACATACCCAACAATCAACAAGTTTTTCCTCTCTTGCATTTTTTTTTTTGTAGATTTAGGTTGAAGATCATTGGGAGTTCAAAGTTGCAAAGTTGCAATGTAAAGTTGTCATCTTCACAGAAACTCAATTATAGGCTAGGTATGTGCAGGATCATGATAGGCCAAAAAGTGGTGATATGATGGGTATGTGTATGGTATGTGGCTGATGACTTTTTTTCTACCAAAAATTGATATAACGAAAAGGGATTTTAAAGGATATTCTCAGCTTTCCACTAATATAAATTATGTTTTATTTTGAATTTAATAAATAATTATTATTTATTTTCTATTTGAATTACGACTAAAGTCCTGATTGATAGACTGGTTGAAAAATATCTATAGCTTTCAAACGGTATCACATTTTTTGAATTCAAAACATGCATCACATTATATGCTTCACAAACTATAAGATTAAAAAATAAAAATGAATTTCATTAAGTTTTGACCAAGTTAAGGTGGTCATACATACTAGTTTTTAGATTTTATAAAAGCTGTAATAAAAAATTCATAATTAATTATTCACTTGGAAAAAAATTACAAAATTTTTTGCATCACATCGGGACATGAGTTCTCTACTTATATCCAAAATATTATAAAAAAATATTATCATTTTATTGTGGTTAGGGTGGTCAGACACCTACTTCTTTTTTTTCCTAAAATTTAAGTACTACTGTATTAAAATTTCAAATTTTCACCAAAGAGATTTTTTTTTTAAAAAAAAATAGACCTAGTAGTTTAGAAACTGCGTTCAATTTTCTAGAGATTCTATTCTTATATATTTTTAAATTAATATAGATAACTTATTCAAATTTTTACGTCAAGTTGCCTAACTCTAATTTTTCTAATTTTTTTGCCAATTCAGGGCTTTTTTTTCCATGATGATCATGCACATTCCCGACTAGATCTAGATGTTTTAGAACCTAAGATCTAAGAAGTTCTAAGGAAGTGCAGAAATTGAGGCTCAAGATCACATTCAGAGATTTCAGAAATTCAAGATAGGACTAAGTTGGTAGCAAGGGTGTCTTAGTCCTCTAGGTGGAATTTTGTAGAGATTCTTTCGAATCTTCTTCTGACATCTGAATATTTTGTATCTTCCTCAAAAAACAACAAGAATAAGACAATATTAAGGGACTTTCAGTCCTCCCTAGCGAGTATGTGCAAGATCATGATGGGCCAAAAAGTGGCGATATGATGGGTATGTGTAGGATATGTGGCTTATGACTTTTTTTTTACCCAAATTTGATGAAACAAAAAGGGTTTTAAAGGAGATCCTCACCTTTCCACCAATATAAATTATACTTTACTTTGAATTTAATAAATAATTTTATTAATTTTCTATTGAATTACGACTAAAGTCCGATTGATAGGCTGATTGAAAAATATCTATAGCTTTCAAATAGTATCACATTTTGAATCTAAAACATGCATCACATTCTATGCTTCAAATACTATAGGATTAAAAAAATGAATTTCATGAAGTTTTGACCAAGTTAAGATGGTCGGACATCGAGTTTTTATATTTTTAAAAATTTGTAATAAAAATTCATAATTAAATATTTAATTGGAAAAAATTACAAAAAATATGCATCACATCGGGACATGAGTCCTCTACTTCTATCTAAAATATTATAAAAATATATTATCATTTTATTGTGGTTAGGGTGGTCGGATAGACACCTACTTCTTATTTTTCCTAAATTTAAGTACTACTACATTGAAATTTCAAATTTTCACCAAATAGATTTAAAAAAAACCTAGTAGTTTAGAAACTACATTCAATTTGCTACATATTCTATTCTTACATATCTTTGAAATAATATAGATAAATTATTCAAATTTTTTTGTCAATTTGTCTAACTCTTATTTTTTTGAATTTTTTGCTACTTAAGGGAATGTTTTTTCCATGATGATCCTGCACATACCCTAACATATTTTGAAAACCTTTTTGCATTTCCAAAATCCTCATTACATTTCCAAACTTCCCAGGTACACACATCCTAACTTCTTGTTTAATTTAATCATTTTCACTCATTATTTGGCTTGCATTACTAAGTTTTTTGAGTTGGATGTTAAATTGTCTTTTCCAAGCTTTTGCTTGGTGGTGAACCCTTTAAAGCTTAAAAAACCCCCTCCTAGGTCCTCCTTATTGAGAATTGACTCACCTTTGGGGTTGATAGTCAATATAATTTGGGACCGTAGGAAATATTTGAGTGACAATTGGAGAAGTGTGGTTTTCTATGACCTAGGCCATAAAACATTCCCATTTCTATTATTGTTCACTTTCTCTCTGTTTTTCAGGTTATGTATTTGTTTGAGGGATAGACTAGTTGTCTCCTACCCTTTTTTGAATTTGAATTTGAATTGTAACGATCATATGTTGATGTGCCACAAAAGATAAGGTCTAGCTGAGACAGTGATGTGTATCAAATGCAATGGTGAGGTGGAGTATAGGGTGGTTCAGATGATGTCAGCTTGCTCTATTATTTTAACCATATACATTTTTATGCATTGAAAAGGATCTAATCATCAATTGATAATGATAGGAGATTTAAAGGGAAAGTTTCCCATGACATGGGATACATTTAGTTATGATGAAAAGGTGAGCTCCATCTGGACTTCTGCTTTTATATTTAACTTCCTCAAGGTTATTTATTTAACCCTTGTGGATTATCATGAGGGGGTTTTATTGACATGATTGAGGCTCATTTTCCTCCTAATGCTAAGGACCTGAGGGTTAATTTAATAATGATATCTAAGCTATGAAGATCTTCTTTAATGAATACTCATATATTTCCTATGATCTTGATGGTCAACTATCTTTTCAATGGATCCTCAGGTTGCAAATGGATTTTAATATCCATTATTATTAAGTGTGGTTGGTGGCTATATCCATATGAAATATGGGAATTGGAAAAAGTTTGATGAAATCCGGTAGATAATTTATCAGACTCCCATTTCTAAATGACTTATGCTAAAGGCATCTATAGACCCTTCTAGAAGTTTAGCGACTTCAACATCTTGCTAGAGGAAGTTTAGGCTGCTATTTTTTTGCTAAAATCTAGCCATGACTATATTTTTGTAATTTTTTTTAATTTTTTTTTCCAATGTTGCTATTATGACCTGGTGAGTAAAAAATTATTCCTTTTCTTATATTATTGTATCACTATGGAGGCTCCCAAAAAGTGATCTGATTCACTTTCTTGTCTGCCATTGTGATAGAATGTGGAGCTTTGGAGACTCTTCAAAGATGCAGGAATGATGCATTTCTTCATGGACATGAGAGGGTTCAATGATGGCATTACTACTAAATTCTATAAATTGTGGAGAGGTAACAAAGTCCAGATTGGTAGTATTGGGTTTGAGGTGTCCCCTTGGCTAATTACTACTATAATTAGGTTACAATATAGTTGTCTGAGGGTGTCTAAAATTAGCAAAGGAAACTACCAAAGATTTATTGATAGTTTTCTTGAAGGGGATGAGAATCTTGAAAGGTGCCAAAATGGTTATGATAGGTTATGGCTCCCAACCCCTTACAAGATGGTCTATGTACATATCATGAAATATTTTACCTTGGAGGGAAAGTGGACTACAATTCATGGGTACCACTTTCCCTTTCTTTGCCATATTCATAGGAATGAAAAGATGAATATGTTGGAAACAAGCAACACTAAGAGGGGGGGTGAATCAATGTTCTACATAAATTAATTATTTTATCTTGATCTTTAATCCACTTAATACATTTAATCAAAATCAATATGTAGAAATAGAAAACAAGAAACCACACAACCATAACACAAGGATTTTTACATGGAAACCCTCTTAGGGGAAAAACCACAGTGGATGGCCAATCCACAATTAGTTTTGAGTATACTCAAAAGAAGTATTACAAAATGGGAATGCACTTGCATTCAGGATCAGTGCCTAGAGCTCACTGCTCAAAATGGGGCTTACTTCCCTTACAAAGGTTTGGAATAGATCCAAATGAAAATGAGATAAGATAATAGCATCTACCAATGCTTGATTATAGTTCTAGTTTAGCTTTGATATTGAACTTCTGTCCTAATGATTGATGAAGAACTTTTGCTCTGTTCTACTCAAGTTTGCACACAAAATATTTATGTGCAAGTAAAACTACACATGATATCACTCAAACACAACTTATACATTCACAACATACAAACACACAACTACTGCATCCATCCAAATGATATGACAGATCATCTAAATATATCTGCTCACAAGGAATCAATCGCCACAGGTCAACTTCAACAAAACTTAATAAAATTTGCAACTATTCAGCCCAAACAATGGATAATTTTGATGTGGATCCAAAAAGGTTGGCTAAACAATAGCTAGGACCAATAATTAAACATCTGAGCTTGAAGATAATTAAAATAATTCAACTTTATACATCCACTACACATTATTTCCACTGAGTCAACTTTAATTAGGAAAATACATAGAAAATGTCCAACCGGACCTACTCAACCATATAGCCATAAAAAAACCTCACGAGATTCAATAATAATATGTTCCACGTGCTTGAAAAACAAATTCATCGATCCACAACCCAAAATGGTGATCCGGTGAAGCTATCAAATCGAATGCTCTATTCTGATGGTAACACTGCCAATAGCACACAATTTTCATTTCCTCTGCCAATGTGACTAAATGCATAACTATGGACCAAAAAGGTGACTCCAATTTCCATCAGTGACAATGCTAGAAGCCAAAAATCATGTCCACTATATCATATGCCAACAATCTCCCCGTTTGGCATAGATGGCAACACTTAGTGAAAAATGACTAAGTGTCGAGATTAACATACTTCCAAAATACTGAATAATGTACCACTGCAAAATATTACTCCCCCTAAGAATATTAAGACATTTTTCACTACACTCTTTCTCCCCCTTTGTCATCAATGAAAAAATTGGGGATACAAAATTATATGAACATTATCCGAAGACTTACAATAATTTGAAAATATCTTCAAAGACCTTTTTCAATTCACTAAGGGTGGAGTCCCAAATACTCCTCAAACTTTCCAAAATGGTGATGTGACCACAAAGAAGATACGATAATGTTTCTACTGCTTCGAAACTTATCGGATCAGGAGCAGTTACAACACTTTTTGCTTCCTTTAAAGCATACGCCGTCATCTCATTTTTAGTACTAATCTGTCCCCTTAAGTCACTTACTCTGCTAATGACCTTTTCATTTTCAAAATTTAAATTCTTCATTTGTTCAAGCAAGGATATTACTTGACAATCCTGATGACACACACTGCTAGCCAAGGGATCAAAGTTGTTGGACATAATGGCCAATTGCTGCTCAATGTCTTTTATCTTCTTTTCATTTGTAGCTATAAATTTGGACAGGATTAAGCAAGATTTGTATACATTCCCTCCTTCAGCTACAACATGTTGAGTGTGCTAATTCTAAGTTCCTAACAAATTTTGGTCTATGGAAATCAACTAGATTAGGCTACCAAATTTGTCCTCCTTGAATTCCTTTCTCACTTTAACCAGGGCCGAGTCCTCAAAAGATTTGAAATGAGAATAAAAAAAGTTTATCAACCTTTTTAACTCACCAGAGGTGGAGCCTGATAGGTCTAAAGCATGTATAGGTAGTAGTTTCTAAAGAACTCTAGAGGCAAGTTTTAATAGTTCACCATCTTCAATCTGGGATTTCAATATTTTCTCATTTTCTTTGTCTTGAGCTATTTTGGAAACTTTCAACATCTGAATAGGAGATAAAGTAGATAAATTGATTGAGTTCTCATCAAATTCATAATGTGATTCTATGTGTTGCACCAATAGGGATTCATTTGCTTTATTTGGGCTGGTTTCTGGCTGCTTATCCTTGTCAGATTCAGACTGAACTTCCAGAATAGCTTTTGGTGTTTCCTTTTCTTCAACAGGCACTTCTCCTCCTTCAACAATCTCCTCGCTTTGGTCCTTAGATACTAAAGGAGTCTTAGACTTTTCAACAATGGGAGGAATTAGAGTTTCTTCAAATACCGAAGAATCAAATACATTTATTTCTTCCACATTTTTCAATTTCTTCTCCTACCACCTCTACTTCCTCATCTTCATTCCCTTCTTTCACCACTTCATCTGCATTTTCTTCTTCTAATTTTTTTACTTCCATATTTATTTCTTCTTGACCTTTAGTCTATTCAATATTGACTTCTTCAACATTTTCCTTATCTTTTGACAAAAATTCTTCCAAAATTTCCTTAGTCTCATTCATCACAGCTTCAGTGTCACCAATCATGAGTTTGTTTATTCTTAATTTGGTTTTGAATTTCTTTTTGACTCTTAGAAGAATTGAGTCCATTTCTTCAATCCCCATCTCAGGACACAGATCAACAAGAACCCTTTTTCTCAAGTTCTCTTCCTCAGTCCTTGCAGTTTCCCTTCTTGACTCCAAAGCTTTGTATAGGCTTGTAGGCAAGCCAGACATAATCTCAAGAAGAGTTTTATTGAAAGCATTTAGATGCTTAACTGCAGCTTCTTCAAGAATCCTTTTACCAAAATCGTCAAAAGTCTCAAATAAATCATAGAGAGGTTTGAGATTACCATTAGCTACTGCTACATTTTCAACTTCTTCCACAAACATGTTGGGAAGCTTGACAATTTTGGGCTTCTTCTGAGCTTCTTCACTTTTCCCAGAGGGCTTCCTTTTGTTCAGCTTGATCGCATGAGTCCCAGTAGCCTTCAATTCCCTTACTATCTCTTCTTCTTCTTCCATGGATGCAAGTTTGTAAGTTCTTGAACTTTTTCTCTTCTTCTTTCTTTTGGAGGCTTCTGCCTTACTTGGTTGGGTGCATGGAAATTCCTAGTTGCTTTGGTTGAAGATGTTCCCTAACCAACTATTTTTTCTTTTTCCTTCCCTTTTTCTATTTCAGCTTCAACTTCATCCCTTTGTCTTCTTATTTCTTTCAGTTTTTCAACTGGAATACCCATATTTACTGGAAAGGCTTTAGTTTCCTTCCTTACTTTTTTGATGGACACTAGTTTCCTTAAATATAAGTGAACTTGCAGACTTTCCTTAGCATATGTACTGAACCTTTCTTCATTAGGATCTAGAGGTGAGTTTAACAATTTTTTTGCATACATCTTCAAAATATTTCCATCTACCTCATATCCCATCAATATGATCCAAACTAACATAAGATTAGCAGCTTATGTGTAATACTGATCAATATCAATCATGAAGCATATGGATTCCTTGTACTATTCTACAACTTTAGGTATCCTTTCTCTGGCATGCATCTATTTTTGAATTTTTTTGAAGTGACCCCATAGAATTGTGTTATGGGTCTCCTGGTTTCCAAGATTGCTTAGTATATCCCAGATCTGTACTGCTACTAGAGTATCATCTCTCCACTGAACTTTACCGAATCCTGGTACTTTTCCTAAGTAGAAGTATAGGAAAATCAGTAGATTTCCAAACTTGAAGACATTCCTTTTATCCTTTTTTATCTTTTTCAAATTTTCCTGAAGTTGTCCTCTGAGCACTTCACATAAATCATAATCTTCATTCTACTTAATCATGTCATAGCCTACATAGATAGCAGTTCTAGATACTGAATTTTCCTGACTTGAGTGATAGATTTTATGCCCAATGATCATGGATGCAAATTTTACATCAACCTCCACAATATGATCTATGGTCATTTCCCTTCTATCCCAATGAGAGCCAGTTGCTTTAGTGACATCATCATTTTTTATGGACTTCAGTACAAGGAGTTTACCAAAAGAGTTTAAACCCGTCACTACACAGATAGCTTCCTTTGAGATTTTAAATGGTATATCTAGCCACATGAATTCATCATGCACTCTGCTCAAAATGTACCAAACCCTCTCATCCTCCTCAAATATGGGAAACTTTGCATGTTGTACAAATTTCTTGTCTACTAGGGTTTGAAATTCAGGTTTCACAGAGAAATCATCTTCCACTATGTGATTAGAGTATAATTCCAATAGCTAAGCACTACCCAAATCCTTAATGTTCACATGCACATATGCCCTAATATCCTTGTTGTGGAGGACACCGTATGACATAGAAGAAAATGCACCTAGGGGCTTAGTGTCTACTGATTTGTATGGATACCACTTGAATTTTGGGCATGACCTATCTTTAACTTCAACCAACAGTGGGGTAGAGATGATTGAGAAAACACAAATTTACAGGTTATTGACATAAATACCTTTCGGAGACGAAATGGAGGTCGATTCACAAATTCCTTTTTTGTTCTTGAATCTTCTGCTTGGCAAGAGTTTCCCTAGAGCGTTTCAGACTTGTTTTACTTGAATGCAATGTGAAAAATGAGAGTGAAAACGGTTCTTTTATTTTCATCGAACTTAACTTTGTACTCTTGCAATAAATGCTCTTGCCCTAGTTATGTAGGTTTTCAGACTTTTTATATTCCGGGGAAAACAATTCTTGTGTAGACCATTAATAATCCTCATTGATTTCTTAACTTCATTTCACAAAATCTAAAGAATAACCAATTTCCTACTAGACTCATCCAAATTCTAGTGCCAGCCACTTGTAGGGGATTTTAGAATATTTTCAGTAACAACTCCCCCCTATGGGAGAGACCTATAATTAGTTTCCAGAGGTATTACCAGAAGAGACTTTTGGTGCAGATCCATTTGTTTCTGTAGAGGGGTTTTTCCTCACCCATTTCTTTTGCATCTGCTTCTTGATTTCATCTGTAGTGATCTTTCCTTTTCCCTTAACATCCGGTTGCATGTTTTGTTTTACCAGAGCTCTTATGTTCCAACAAAATCTGGAGGTGTGACCAAATGTATTGCAATTGTAGCAAACAACATTCCTTTGTCTAATCCAATTATTCCACTGGCTTTGTTTTGATCTACATTGGTTAGCAACATGTCCAAATCTATTGCATGCATAACATTTGATGTCATTATGTAAATTATGCACCATAACTTTGCACTCACTTGACTTATGACCATACTTGTAGCAATTAAAGCATTGACCTGAAAATGATGATCTACTTGTGTTTGTCCTACTCCTACACTGAGAAGCCATATGACCAAATTTTTTACAAGCATAACAATAGCCATTAAATCTTTTAGCATTGGGTTTCCTTACTAGATTCCTCTTGGATTCATTCACCTAGTTTCCTTGTTTGAATTTTATTTTCCCAAAATTCTTCTGATAAGATCTCCTTTGTCCAGATTTGGAGCTTTCTCATTCTTCATATCCAAGAGCTCATTTATCACCATTAGTTCTTTGACCTTTGATCAGTTCATCAAGCTTGGCTGAGCTTGCTTTGAATTTGTACTTAAAATCATTTGTTGTAGCGAGTTCATCTCTGAGATCATCAAGTTATTTTCCAAGCTCCTCTTCATTATTCTTAGTTTGTTCCAGCTCATTTTGTAGTTGGCTCCATTGTTCAAATTTTTCTCTCAAGGATTGTGCAAGATTTTCTTCATTTTTATTTGTGTCTTCTAACTCCTTGGTCATATTCATCATGATGGATTTTGTCTCATGCTTCAAGGCAACATTCTCTTGCAAAAAAATTTCACATTCTTTTGTTTTCTCCTTCAGGGCTTGACTGAGTTGTTCATCTTCTCCATTTTTTTGCTTCTACTTGAGCTAACCACATAATTCCTTTCTTTTCTCCCTTGATTCATTGATTTTGTCTTTCAATGACTAGATGAAATTTTCTACAATTTCAAGACTCTCTTGTAGTTCCAAAATCTCATATTTTGACTGGTCAAGATCATCCAAGGCCACCATGAGTTGTTGTTGCAGACTGCTTGTATCCATTGAATATGTTTTCCAAGATCTCCCCCAAGCCATTAGACTTCTTTCGAGGAACAGGCTCTGATACCAATTGTTGGAAACAAGCAACACTGAGAGGGTGGGTGAATCAATTTTCTACAAAAAATATTTTTTTTATCTTGATCTTTAATCCACTTAACACATTTAATCAAAATCAGTATGCAAAAATAGAAAACAAGAAACCAAACAACTATAACACAAGGATTTTTATGTGGAAACCCTGTTAGGGGAAAAACCATGGTGGATGGCTGATCCATAATTAGTTCTGAGTATACTCAAAAGAAGTATTACAAAATAGGAATGCACTTGAATTCAGGCTCACTTCCTGGAGCTCACTGCTCAAAATGGGACTTACTGCCCTTACAAAGGTTTGGAATAGATCCACAAGAAAATGAACTGAGATAATAGCATCTACCAATGCTTGATTATAGTTCCAATTTAGCTATGATGTTGAACTTTTATCCTGATGAGTGATAAAGAAATTTTTCTCTATTTTGCTCAAGTTTGCACACAAAATCTTTATGCCCAAGTGAAACTACACATGATATCACTCAAACACAACTTAAAAATTCACAACATACACACACAACTACTACATCCATCCAAATGATATGACAGATCATCTAAATATATTCGCTCACAAGGAATCAATCGCCACAAGTCGGCTTGAAAAAAACTTAATAAAATTTGCAACTGGTCGGCCCAAACAATGGATAATTTTGATGTGGATCAGAACAAGACAGCTAAAAAATAGCTAGGACCAATAATTAAATATCCGATCTTGAAGATAATTAAAATAATTCAACTTTATACATCCACTACACATTGTTTCCACTGAGTCAGCTTTAATCAGGAAAATAGACAGAAAATTTCCAACTAGACCTACTCAACCATATAGCCACAAAAACAACTTCACGAGATTAAATAATAATATGTTCCATGTGGTTGAAAAACAAATTCATTGATCCACAACCCAAAATGGTGATCCAATGAAGCTATCAAACTGGATGCCTTATTCTGACAATAACATTGCCAATAGCATACCATTTTCATTTCCTCTACCGATGTGACTGAATGCATAACTGTGGACCAAAAAGGTGGCTCCAGTTGCCATCAATGACAACACTAAAAGCCAAAATCCATGTCCACTACATCATATACCAATAGAATATACCTTTTTCTCTTTTATCTTCTCTCAAACAATGCAAAGCCAAGGAAACCGTACTCCCCTTCACTAGGGCCTAATTTTGTTCCTCTATAATTATGTCTCGGCCATTACTCCCCTTTGGGACCGTCTTTTGGGAATAACCCCAATCCTAATGTTGGTCATGTGAATGAATCATAACCCCTCCCCTTTCCTTCTCAATTCAATTCTCGGGGCGAGGGTACTTCCTCTATTGAACCTCCCCCCAAAAAACCCTTGTTGTGCCCTATGTTTTGAAACAATCCTTTATTAAAGGTTTCCTCACCAAAGGGCTATTACCCAAAATGTGAAAGGTAAGGAAAGTTGCTCTAACCTTCTAAGCATCCCCTTGGGATCTAAAAGAAAGGGTCTTGACAGTACTGAACCAAAAGCTACCAAAAAAGTGACTATTGAGATTAGAGATGAGGATGAACAAGGAAAAACGAATGACACTAGCAGTGGGAAGGGTGGTATAAAATCTACAAGACACATGAGCTAATCAGCCAAGGGAAAAAAACTAATATTTGAAGAACCTAGTTATGACCTTGAATACGAGGCTCCGACCACTATTAATTTGAGAAAAAGGAGTTGTATGTTGTTTTGGGTGAAGACCTCTCAGAGGACTCTACTAGTAGTGAAGAGGATGAAGAGTTCGAAGGTGCTAACCAAAAGGTGGTTGAAGACTTTGAGGACTATGATGATGAAAGGGCGAAGGGAATTGAGGAATTGGTGATGAAAGTTACAAAAGATGTGGAAGGGAAGGCCATGATGGAAATGGAAGAGGATGTGAAAGTGAAAGATAGGCCCTTGTTTTATCTCAAACAATTCTAGGAACTACATGATAAAGTGAACAATATGGAAATGATATTCAATAAGTTAACATCTGTAACTCTGGGCATCATGTGGAAGGCTATTTTTGGTACTGTGAATGGTTTGACTAAGGTTACGAAGGGCCATAGGAAGATGAACTCCTCTTAGGTTGAGTAAATGTAATTGGATGAGAACAACCCGGGTGATGGAACAGTGCAGCAAGGAGATGTAATTGGATGAGAACAACTGGGGTGATGGAATAGTGCAGCAAGGAGATGAAGCAACTGATTGAGGAATGAAACTTCATTTGTAGTCTAAGAGAGTAATTTAGGTCTCTTTTGTTTATGTTTTTAGGTTGTTGATCTATGAAAATTTTTGGGCCTACATGCCCTTGATTATGTATGCCTTGGCTTTGTTTTTGGGTTGGTGGCTTTTGGTTGATTAATGCAATTGTTTTTTGGCTGAGGTGGTTGTTCTATTGTAGGGTGTTGGTATTTTTTCTATCCCTATTGTTTTATTTTCATATTTTCATTGGCTTGTAAGCCCAATTCTATCCATTTTTTAGGTTCAGGGGCCCTTTCCCCTACCTTTGTTATCAAAAACATCATTTGTGCACTAATAATTCAATTAATTGATTATTAGATTGATTAATTCCACCTTATCTAATTTACTACCTAGTCTAATAAGTTCTCTTAGGCTTAGGGGTATGTGCAGGATCATCATGGAAAAAATAGGCCCTTAAGTGGCAAAAAATTCAGAAAAATCAAAGTTAGGAAACTTGATGTAAAAATTTGAATAAGTTATCTATATTATTTCAAAAATATGTAAGAATAGAATCTCTAGCAAATTGAATGTAGTTTCTAAAATACTAGGTTTATTTTAAAAAAAATAAAAATCTATTTGGTGAAAATTTGAAATTTCAATGTTGTAGTACTTAAATTTCAGGGAAAAAATAAGAAGTAGGTGTTTGTCTGACCACACTAACTACAATAAAATAATAATACTTTTTGATAATATTTTAGAAATAAGTAGAGGACTCCATGTCTGATGTGATGCATATTTGTAATTTTTTCCAAATAATAATTAATTATGAATTTTTTATTACAACTTTTAAAAAATATAAAACTCATATGTCGACCACCTTAACTTGGTAAAACTTCATGAAATTCATTTTTTTTTTTTAATCTTGTATTATGTGAAGCATAGAATGTGATACATTTTTTAAATTCCAAAAATGTGATATCGTTTGAAATCTATAGATGTTTTTCAATCAGCCTATCAATCAGGACTTTAGTCGTAACTCAAATAGAAAATAGATAATAATTATTTATTAAATTCAAAGTAATGCATAATTTATATTGGTGGAAAGCTGAGAATCTCCTTTAAAAACCCTTTTCATTTCATCAATTTTGGGTAAAAAAAAGTCGTCAGCCACATACCGTACAAATACCCATCATATCGCCACTTTTTGGCACATCATGATCTTGTACATACCCTTAGTCCTAGTCCACTCATCCATGTAATTAGTTAACTATTCCATACAATAGTCAACTCCCCTTAATCCTCTCATAAACTTAGTTAACTTCATACAAAATTTTTACTAATCAATCAGATCTATTAAATCCCATCAAATTGAGTTGAGAAATTAGAACTATTTTAATTAAAAAATTAAACTAATATGCAACTCACCTATGCATGCCACATCTCATCATCAATCCCTGAAATCAAAGATCAGATCTTAGGTTTTAGATTGACTCCTAGCCATTATCAAATTATCCTTCTACAAATATATAAAACAACTAATCTCACATCATCAATCAAGTATCATAAGGAATTCAATTTTGCATCAAAATTCTATCACTTTTTTAATTAAATAATCCTTATATTATGCTATTGAATTGAGTAATTGCATCACAAAGAGAAAAAAAAACATTTAGCTTAATGGAGGTCTACATGTCATTGATTTTAACATTAAATTATTCTATTTTGATGTTATTTCATTTGCATGCATACAAGACCAAACCAGAAGTTAGGGCATCTAGAAGGATTAGGCCATTGACCAAGTTTTGGATCAAGCTATATCCTTGGGTGTTTAGGAGTTTCCAATATTATCCCTTGAGTTTTTAAAGGCAGTATTGTAGGCATAAGTTTTGTAAGTGATGTAGATTATATTTTTTAGTTGTAAGTGATCTAAGATAGTAATTTTTGTTCAACAATGCATTATTTGAAGTTTGATTATTCAAATGTAACATCTTGATAAATTCAAGTATTTCTCAACTTCATTTGGTGATCAATTGAATCCTTAGTAACATATGACTAGTATAGTTACAAAATAGTTGCTAAGTGTTTAGGGGAAAAATAGGGTAGACCCAAATGCATGAACAAGAGGATCTACCGCTGAATTTTCTAAGACAATAAACTCTCAAATTATATAAAATAAGATGCAAATAAAAAACATAAATGCTACTTGACTGTTTTAGCAACTATGGGGGATGTTTTTAGAGTATTAAAAGTTGTGTACCTAACTAGAAAGTTGTTGTTTTTGAGCTATTGAGGACTCATTCGCCTTCAGTGGAGAATGGTTCCTTTTAGGGTTTTGGAAAACTAATTTCAAGATCACGTTCCTTGATTTCTACAATCTCAAATTCCCTATTATAAAGTTCTAGAAGTTGGTATGCAGTTTTGTAGAGCTCTTTCTATGATCTTGCACTTTGAATGACAACTTTTGCAACTTTGACAATTTTGCTCCAAATCTTGCTCAACTTGATCTCCAATTTGTAAATCTAGAATCACATAGTCAAGGGTAGAAAAACTTGTTTTTTTTTTCCAAGTATTCAAACCCCTTGTAGGTAATGAAACCAGATGACGAAATGATGAAACGAAGCATGAAACATGAAATAATGTAAATGATGTCACCTTGGATGATGTCTTGTGAAAAAAATCTGCAAACTAACATGCACTGGCCATGAAGAATGTAGATCTTGGATGTGAAGTGATGCTTGTAAATAGATCATCAATGCAGCATTAACTATCTTAGCTCATCCACATCCATGAATGTATTAAACCCTTGAGATGATGATATGATCCTGAATTGCTACAATAAACACTTGAAATCCACCTTGAAATGCCTTATGAATGCTCTTGGAATGCTGTAATGCTTGATAACTTGAATTCTTGAATGCTTCATAAAATTGTGTGTGAAACAATGTGAATTAACCTTTATTTACACTAAATTACGAGATTAACCCCAAAATTCAAAGAATTAAGGCTAACACCAGATCTAGAAAAAAAGCATTATTAAATTCCCACCAGAGTAAAATTCAAAAATGGGGATCTCATTAAGGGAGAACCCATTCACCATATGTATAGGGAATGAATGGGTCCTAGCTCAATTTACCAAGACCTAACCCCGGGGGATTGAAATAGGGATAAAAACCCATTCTAGATCATCCAAAAAAGGGCATCCTATTAAGGTAGGACCCATTCGCCATCAAGGGTGAATGGGTCCTGGCTCAACTTACTAGGACCAAACTTTTCCGAATGAAATATTTTGTTAATTAAATTATGGTTTTCAAGATAGATCTTCAGGAGGTGTCAAAATCAAGGCCTAAATTTGAATTAAAAGGGGGTTAATAACTCCAATTAACCTCAATTGATTAAGACCACTTAGATAAGTGTGAAAGTGCTTTATAATACTTTACAAAACTTAAACAAGAGACAAATTATGCACATTTTATTCAGAAAGGGGCCCATAAGACTTAATTGTAGCAAATAAACCCTAGAAAGGTGTGAAAGTTTGTTACAACACTTTACAACACCCTTGTAAAGGATCCATTAAGGCATGTTTTAGTTGAGAATAAAGGTTCTAGAATAGTGTGAATGTGTACAACACATTACAACACCACTCCAAGACATCATTAATTCAGTTTTAGTGTCATTTATCAAACCAAGTAAGGAAAAATGATTACTTTTTCCATTACTACATTTTTCCCCCACTTTAGTGAGGGGATGACTCCATGTCAAACTCACACTAAAGTAGACATCCTTGAGACACTTAAGTATGCAACAATAAAAAGATAGATGGTCATACCTATCAAGGAGGGCAAAAGAAAACTAAACAAAATAAAAGTTGAACATAACCATTTCTTGTAGTCACGAGTTCTTGGGGTTGTTTATCCATAACACCATTGCTCCCTCACGGGGTGGTGGAACCTTCACTCCATTAGGTGATCCTCCAATGAGGGTGGTTTAGCGAGGAAAGGTTGTTATGGTTGTCAGCTTCTAACTATATATAATGGGAAAGATCATGTCATTTTATTATTTTACATCATACTAACCATACCAAATTATCCTCACGATAACTTCAATGGGCACCACAATGTAAATTCTTTTGAATGTCATGTAAATTTTTGTTAGAGGTATTTTTCTTGTTCGTATAATGGTGCTTCTCTTGGGAGCATTATGCCTAATGTCTCTAAGAGGGGATAAGCCGAGAAAAGTCCATATCATGCCATGGGGATGCCTCGTTCACATCGTACCATGTCGGGTAGATCATACTCTTGGAAGACATCAAACCTGATGACACCACTAAGAAATGGATGCATCACAAGAAATCAAATTGCACCATGAAATATACAAAATGTCAAAATATTTCATCGATGTATACCCCCACTTTAAAAGTGGTTGCTACACCATTACTATGAAATTGCTTTAAAGTAGCCAATTATTTGATCTAGAAATGAGAGAACTTTCTCGAGGAAAGGCCTATGCCAATTCCTTATGTTTTAGAAATAGGATGCGTCTTAAAATAAGGAAGGTTTCCCCAAAATGGCATAAAGGGATCTATGGTTTGGGGGTCGATATATTTAATGCTACAATGTTTTTCATAGAATGGAACTAACATCATTCAAAAATACTCATAGAACTAGAAGAATGACACAAAGAGAGCGAAAACAAAGAAAAACCTTTTGGGTCAACATGGAAGAAACATAAATGTCTCGATGCCTTGTGTCAACCCCAAAAGGAAAACACAAGACAAATGAAAAAGATAAAGAAAAATATTTTGGGTCAGCATGGAAGAGATATAGATGTATCTATGCCTTGCATCATCCCTAAAAGGAAAACACAAGACAAATGAAAAATGATTACAACATAGAGAAGAATGAAGGTACATAAAGAAGAATGCACAAAAGAGAGAGGAAAATCAAATGAAATGTCATGAGGGATCACATTACGCACATGCAATCACATAAAGAAAAATGAAAAAGCAAAAGACTAGTAAGGCGCAAGCGAGTCAACCTAAAGTAGGTTGTCTACCTCCCAATCTCGTTCAGTATAAATAGAAGGCGTAAAATAGCCATAGGGACAACATCAAGTTCCAAACTAGGACACACACCAAGTTCAAAACTATTTTTAGGAGATTTTTCATTTAATCTCATGGAAGAAGAAAACAATGTATTCAACTCATCATACACTTGTTCATCATTTTTTGCAATATTAATGTCATCATCTAAGTTAATCACTACAGGAGGTCGAATAACAATGGTCGTGAAATGTTCTTGTTTATGTTGTTGAGAGGGTTGAGAGTCATCATGCATTTTTTTAGGTAGGTTGGATTTTGATTTTCTATTTCATGGTTTTTTTTTAGTTTTTAATTTACAAGAAATAGCATGGCATCTACATCTACACTCTCTCCTTCGATTTATATTTTAGTTTATTGTCAATTTGTTTTTATGTAAGAGTGGGTTTTTCAATCATAGGTTCCTTCTCTTCCTTGGGAGGACTAGAAGAAACAACATAAGGTTTCTCAACTGCTTTCTATTTGACTTTGTAAACTTGTTTGACTCTAGGAGGGACAATGAGATTGTTTGTACTTTCTCGTGGTCTCTTGCATGAAATTGTAAAAGGTTGTTCTATAGATTGTTCTTGTATGGTCAAAAGTGTTTTTGGTTCAATCATTGTCTCATCAAGGCCATTAGTCATAGGTTGACCCATGTTGCGAAGGGATAGTTTTGCTATTTTCTTTTCCTTGAATTTTTTATATGATTTGAAAAAGAAATCCTCTTGAGGTTTGATAGGTTCCATAGGATCAGGCCAAAATTAATCTAGTGAAAATTTCCCTTTTGCCAAGGCTGGATGGAATCCACTATGATGAGCAGTAAAGATGTCATTTTGAAATGGAAACTTTAGACATTTATGCAAATTCAAAGGTACGACATTCATGGAGAAAATTCAAGGATAGCCTAGCTTCACATGAAATTGGTTTGATTGTGGGAAGATGGAGAATGAGATTGTTAATGCTTTCGGTCCCACCTTTAAAGGGAGATCTATTGAGCCTATCGTAGAGAAAAAAGATATGTTATTCATCTTGATCCATGCTTTCAGGTTGTTATATGTGTCTTGATATAGCTCATGCACATATAAGAATTCTTTTATAATCACATTCTCTCCACAAATGGGATCGATCAATATCCCATTAGTGGGATTACTATTGATTCGACCAGCTATGTCAAGAGGACCATCAGGTGCATGTTTAGGTATGTCATTTTGTGAGAAAGTAATCACACTTGAGGTTGTCTAGTCAGGCCCTTATGAGGTATAGCTTCGATAAATTCTATCACTTCATTTGTGAGATGTTGTTCAATGGTAGTCATATTGTCATCATTCATGTCTACATTCATCACATCGTTATTTGTTTCACTAGCTTTAGAAAATGAAATATTGTGCTTAGGCATGGGATTTTTAAAGATTTAAAAAATTTGATTAGGAGGAGCTATAGGCTTATTACCTTGATCATTCACACCTTCGATTAGTAAATGGTTAGAATCGATAAGGTCTTTCACAAGATATTTAAGATGCTTACAGTATTTTGTACTATGTCCATTTCTTTAATGGTAATGACAATAAGCATTTTTTGAAAACTTTTAGGCAATGGTATAGTAGGATCATGTTCTCTAACAGGAGGTAAGGTAAGCATGTTTTTGTCAATTAGCTTCAAGATGATATTGTGAAGGGTATTAGGTAAAGGAGTGAATTCTCTCTCCCTATCCCCGCAAGGAGTTCTCATTTTTATACCATCCACTTGATTATTATTTTTTTGACTTTTCTAAGGAGGATTTAATTGTAAAAATCCCTTATTTTATTTCTTGAATGGTTGATAATTGTTGTGAGTTGTCTAGATTCAGACTTTTTAGGACGATTAGGGGGATTTTTCACATCACGACTACTAGTTGAGTTTTGATAGTTACAAAGGGTTGTACATAACTGTTTGAAGGATGGAAACATCAACATTTCAATTTTTCTTTGGAGTTTATCTTGTAAGTTGGCAATGAACATTTGTTGGAGGTCTCATTAGGAATCTTAATGTTCACTTGTGAATAAAGTGTTTGATATCTTCCTATGAAATCAATCACTTTCTCATCCTCTTTTTGCTTGCATGTCATTAAATCAACAAGGGTTATGTTGGGACCCATGTGAATATGGAAGTGATTGTACAAAAATAATCAATGAGTTCATTGAATGAACTAATTGAATTTTTTGTTAAAGATGAAAACCACTCTAAAGTAGTATCCTTTAAAGATCTAGGGAATAACTTAGCTAAAAATTTATCCTTGAAGATGAAATCACTACACAAGGTTGTGAAGGTGGAAACATGGCTTACATGATCTCCTTTCCAACCACATTTCTCAAAGAAAGGGACCTCTATACCTTGTGGCATTTGTGCTCTGAATATGTCAAGGGAAAATGGGGTGGACTTGATGTATTGCAAAGGTTGACCATTATTGTTCTATTGTAATGTTGCCACTTGTTGTTGAAGGGATGTCATGGTTTGCAAAAGTGAGTTAATGAGAGGGTCATTTTGGTTATAAGGTTGAGGGGAATAAGGTGGTGTAGTGAATGTATGTAGAGGACTATTGAATTGTAGGTTGGTGAAGGTGGATCGTTGAGGTGTTATTGTATTCCAAGTATTTCCTATAGGAATACCTATGGAAGTGTACACAGTGCTAGTAGGGATGAGTGTTGTGGTTGGTTGAATAGTAGTTGTCGGTTGAAAGGTTGTTGTAGGTTGGAATGTTGTTGTAGGTTGAGTAAACTCCAAAGCTTGAGTGGAAGTGGTAATGGTAGGGATGGTGTTGGTAACAAGAGGCACATTGGTTGTATGAGCCATGGAGGATTGATTCTCAACACTATCAAAAAGGGAGTTAGGAAACCCAAGATCAACAATGAGTGAGATATCATAGGATGACATAAGCCTCAAACTATGTCTTATAATAGTATTGTGAATAGGACACCAAGTTGTAAAGCTCATGCAAACCATAGAATAATATTTAGGGGCAATGCAATAACCTAGAATGAAATTTTTAGAGTCTAAGCAATGCAATTTATTGATTAAAGAACGCAATAAGTTGAAAATGAAATGTTCTAATGAAATTTTGAACTTTTAACAATGCACTAACATGAAGTAATTTAAGCTAAATGCAATGAAGTTGATGAAACAACAAATCAGGAAACTAAAATAGAAAGATAACAACAACACACAAAAGATAAAAATTGAGATTTTAATGTCTTGAAAATGTAGAATAGTAGCTAACAGGGACTCATTCACCAATAAGGGTGAATAGGTCCTGGTTAAGTTTTTCTAAGATGTTTCTATGGATTTTAGAGTGAATTTTGAGGCTTTTTTAGTTGCCAGAAGGTTCACATCAAACCCGATCAGGGACTTATTCACTAGTAAAGGTGAATGGATCCTTGTTAGGTATTTTTAAACTATTTTTTAATGATTTGCAAGTTCTTAGTTATATCTTTCAGTTCCAAGTCTGAGACAATGAGGTTGAAACTCCCCAATAGATTTTTTAACAAACCAAACAAACTCACAAATTTCAATCCGCCGGTAGAGATGGGAGAGAGGGCCACGTGTCGCACCAGGAGGGTGCCACGTGGCGGAATCTAATTGGCCAATAGTACTGACGTGGACGTCAACTCAGCACTGACGTGGATGATGACGGTACTGCCGACGTGGACGCTGACTCAACATCTGACGTGTCCCTTGACCTGTCTGCCGATGTGTCTGCCACTGGACTGTACTTTCTGCCAACTCATCGGCCATGTGTCCAAGGCCAATTCACCTAAACTGCTGACTGGACTACCACGTCTATTTTGACTAGATGTACGGATGACACGTGTCAATGCATGATTCGCTGACCTTTGCTGATGTCACCTGCCACATCATCGTGCCACATCGACATGTACAGACCGTACGGACTGCCACGTGTCAACTTTCAATTGGCCTATTTTGGATTTCATACCACATGCTGACGTTAGCTTTACAGATTATGATGTCATCACTGTACCTTCAAGTCCACCAAGTCAACTTGAAACTTTGACCAGCTGTATCTTGAGCCTACGATTTCGGATTTCGACGAAACGAACGCCGTCTGAATCATTTTGACGAGCTCTTCGCGATGATGCCAACTTCGAAAACTTTTGACGACATCATTTTTTTCACTTCCTGGACACCCCCTGATCCTAGTTTGACCCAAGGTTTGACTGGCCATAATTTGCACAAACGGACTCCTTTTCCCTCCGTTTGAGTTGCGTTGGAATCTAGACATCGAGCTCTTTCTGATGGTGCAGATTTTGGAGAGAAATGAGACACTTCAATTTTCACTGAAAATATCCATCGGATCAACTATCAGTAGGAAAATGAGAGGGGAAAGGTATTCCTATCTCCAGGGACAGTGCCTTAATTGGTATTTCCTTCAGACCAGGCACATTCATACTACCAACCAACACCAAAGGTGAAGGCAATACAAAACCTGTTTCTTCACAGCTTATTTCAACCTTCTTTTGAGGATCCTGGGCTCCCTCCGCAGAGTAAATTCCTTCCTTACTATCCATATGTGGTGATATCATGGATTTAGGATCCTTAGGATCTGAAGAGCTAGTACATTCTATACCAGGGCAAGCATCCTTTTGCAAACACCTATGGTTCGCCTTCAGATTAGGGGGAAAAGTATGTATTTCAAGATTCTCCTTCACACCAGGGGCAGAAATTTGCCTCACCTCCTTAGATATTTTCCTCCACACAGTCTTAGGGTTAGCAACTTTCTCCTTTTCACTTTTATTGTTTAGCGGGCACTTTTTTGCCCAATGTCTAGACTTTCGGCATTTTAAGCAAACAAAGGGTGTGGTCTCGAATTCAATAGCTTGCTTCCAAACTCCCAACTTGGATTGGATGTCAATCAAAGAAGGGAGATCAACATTTTGAGAAACCCCTACACAGATTCTAGCAAAGACCAAATGCTTTCTAGTTGTAGTCATTGAATCAATGGACAGGAGTTCTCCAAAGGAGCTAGCAATCCCATTGAAAATATCCGTATTCCAATACTCCAAAGGAAGACCATGAAATCTAGCCTAGACCAGCACCATTTCAAAAATGGAGTCAGATAGATCAACCCTAGAAGACCACTTCTTCAGGGCCAAGGAAGACTTTCCGATAACCCAAGGGCCACCACTCCTAACAGCCCTGGAATCCTCTTTGCAGGTGAATTGAAAGGCAAAAAAACCTCTAGGAAGCATCACCACTGTAACCAGTCCACTGGTTTTCCATTTGTTCTTTACAAACTCCCTTGCAACTTCAATATTAGGTCTAGGACCCAAAAACTTTCCGACCAAAACATTCTCCATCTTTGCAATATTATGGTCTATGATTTCATCTGGCACAGAAATAGAAAACTTTCCTGACCCCGGGTCAGAAAAGATGCGCACAGGGGGAAAAGATGATTTGTCATTTGGCTTAAAACCAAACAATGAAGACCACTTTTTACCCTTTTCATCCCCTTTTTCCGACAGGTCTGCGATAGCCTTGGATTTATCATCACACTTCCCAATCGGGGTTGAAATCCCATCCCTTCCACCTGGGTCCACCTGGACCTTTTCGTGAACGTCCTTTTCAACAGAGCTTGACTTACCTTTCTCAGGACTCGAAGAAATATCCACATTCGCTTGAGATTCCCCCGAACCCTCGCCCGCTACACTATTCGAAGATTCAAAACCAGACTTTTCCCGCTCGCTCGCTCCTGTTCCCGCTCCCATCGCTCCTTGGCACAATGTTTAATCACCCTATAACCGTTAGTTATGAAAGATTTTGTTAATGATCATTCTTGATTTTAAAAAAAAAAAATCAATAATTAACTCTTGTCAAATATAAATTAAATTTATCGTATTCTACCATTCTCAAAGAAATATCCTATGTTATATTTAAATAAATTTACATACTACTATAGGAATCTATGTTGAACCCAAAAAATTTAGGTTATAACTGCAAGAATCTATTACTTAACCTAATAAAATTCAACAAAAAAAATGAATCATAATGAGTTATTTTTGTATATTTTATTTTTTCCAACCATACTTAACCCTAAAATAATTTTAACTATGTTATAAAAGTTAAAAACAAACTCTATTACTAGCACGAAATTTTATTTAAATCCATTTAATGAGAAATATTTATGTATTTGATAAAGAAGATATAACTTTGATAAAGAAGATACATCTTTATATAAAGAAAGGGTTAGAATTGTATAACTAACTGAATAATTTAAAATTAATAATACTTCCTCTTAGATTATGAAAGAAATAGAAGAAATAAATACAATTGAAAATAAGGAGGAATTTCATTATGTTTTTCTTTTTATCCTTACAATAACAAAAAGTGTTTTAAATCATATTTTGTAATGAACAAAGAACATATGAAGCCAATATAGAAGACAATGGCACAAAAATCAATATATACTATCTTGAAATTATGAGGTTATAGTTACATTTAATATTACAATATTGAATTTTTTTAAAACATTTTGTAGAGAAGACAATGGATTTATAGAGGAAATTTTTTAAATCTATACAAAAATTAGGTTTGAACCGAGATTACCTCTAAGAAGGAAAACTTACAAAATTTGGACGTTTTAAATGGAATCTGCATTAACTTCGGAGACATATTTTTATATATTGAGTGCTTTGTTTGAGTCATTTGGACCAACTTTTACTGAGCAAAAAGGAATATCTTTTGTATGACCAATAGGAATTACCATACTGCTGAATACCATCAATTAGTAAGATTTACTCCAAAATGTTACATAAAAGTCCATAAGATTTACTATTCAATATAAGATGTCTCGGCTCCAAAATACCCCTCTAGTAGAGACAAAATAACTGATATGCAAAGAAATAGAATAACTGATGCAAAGTCAGAGGTGCAGGACATTGATAAAGAACATCTATGATGGTTGCTATGCTTACATAAATGAGGAAAACAATGTCATGCCATCTAAGAACATTCCACACACTATGATGTTGATTTCCACTCCCTGTGCACTTCATGTCCTTGCAACCACAAAACCTACAGTTATACTTTAGTGGGTTATTTTCAAACAAGAAGCGGGAATGTGCACAATTAGCTGAATGTTTTGATCAAACTTCACATTCCTTTGTTCACTATTACATGAAATTTCATATTACCTTTCTGAAGAATTTTTTTTTGAGAAAATCTCTTTTAATATCTAGGATTAACTCTACGAAAGCAAGGAATTTGATGTCCAAAACTATTATACAAACAAATATATCTTTAAGATTGACCTTCAAAGGGCTATTAGAATTATAGATGTACAATATTCACAACAATTACTATTCAATTCTAGTAAAAGTAGACAACATTTAACAAGGTGAATACTACTAGCAATCCTACATTCCAGATGCAATGTTCTTGACTTTCTTACAAAGCCTCTCATGTGAGAAGTACACATTATGAAATAGGCATTACTTAAATGCAACTTACTCAGGAAGGGTCAAACTTATTCAAGGTAATGTTTATCAAGAATACTAAATTTCATTTCTAAACTTGTATGGGTATAACTATCTACTTGATCATTGTATTCTATACATTGTACAATGACTCTTGTACTAGACTTCAGATTGTAGTCAAACCCAAAACTTTAAACTCGAATTTAAAAAAAAATTGAATAAATTTTAATCAGGCACACCCAAAACTTAAAACTCAAAATAAACCAAAAAAAAATTGAATAATTCTGAATAAGGCATAACCACCTGAGTCTTTTTCAATTGAATGGATACTAGCATACTTTCTGCTTCTATTTTGTTAATCTCCAAAGTTTACCTAGATAGAATTGACAATAATACTCAGCTTATCATTGTGCCCAATCGATCTAATCATGATAATTACTCTTTTATGAACAAGAGCTGGTGTGGAATTTTTAAGATTCAGTTGCTTTATTAAAAAGAAAAATGTAAAATACATTTAAAAACCTGGTAGGTAAATTAACTACCCCAATTTAGTACTGTGACATATCTCAATGGGTGCCTGGAGTGCAAAAGCAACTAATTTTCATTGGTTGATATCTAAATCTAGGAAAGAACACAATCAATTATATTCATTTCATATGGTATCAAAGCCCGCGATGGTGTTGAAATCTGGCACAAGTTCGAGCCAAGGGTGAAAAGGCATCTAAGTCAAATGCTTGTGCAAATCATGACTATTTTGTGCGTGCCTGGGATAGATCAGCGGAAGGCATGGGTTGTGATGGAGAATAATCTATCCTCCTGAAAACTTATCGCTCTCTACGCTGGTTGCTACAAGCTAAAAAAAGCCACTAAAATTTGTGTTGGCTGCGTAACAAAAGAGGTGAATTTAAAGGAAAGTATTACACTGTTTGGTATTGCAGTCTATCATTCTATTATTTTCTTTTATCATTGTTCTCTTCTGCATCGACATCCCATAGGCTACTATTAATAGGTTTACATAACTCTGGAGACAATGAAGACATCAACAGAGGCATGAAAGGTTGTAGGGTTTGAGAGATAGAGAAATCTATTATTTCTGGAAATCATTGGGTGTAGAGAAGATGTGGGGCCAATAGAAGTTTGTATGAGAATTGTTAATAGGAAATTATTCTACAAAATAGGAGAATTATAGGCATAACATAGAAATAAAAGAGCCATGTAAGGTGTTCGAGTTTACAGTGCAATATGTGATCTTATGCTATGAGAGATTAAAAAATAAATCTAGGAAATAACATGGCATAGATCTCTACTTACAATTAATATTCACTTAAAATGGAGCTAAATAGGCTAGACAAAAACTTGTTGACTTCCATTACTCTGTGCAGTAGAGATTAGAAGCAGGATGCCCACCCAAATGGCTTAATAACAGAAATTCCAAATCTCGGATGTCTTGTAATATCGTTATCCTGGAAACAAAATGCCCATTTTCTAAGGAGCAATGCTTTAAGCAATTTAAATGGGATGAAATACCTTCCCACAAACACCAAAGTTAATAAAGCACTGAAAAAGCAAAGAAAGTATGGCTATGACTACCAAATGCTAACAAATACAAGCATGGATGAAATCTAGGATTTTAGTACTATTTTGTGCCATAACAATATCATACAACACCGCTCAGAAAGTGTAAGAACATAAAAGAGAAGATATATGCCTTCAACTCTCGGTAGCATAAAGACAGTGAATCTACAAGCATAAATGAAAAAAATAAACCTAATGAATCTGCAATTTAAATGCCCTAAAATAAAAAGGGAGGTAAAAGGGCTTATGAAGAATGTGGTTCATAAGTTGTCCTAAAACATCCATTCACGCAAAGCACATAAACTTAAATTCAAACGTGGCCTAAAAATTCGATCAGAGTAAAAAAAACTTAGGAACGACAAAGTGGGTGTTGGGGAGAGAGAGAGACTACTTAGTTAGAAGAGCTCAAATTGAATGCCGAAGAAGTGATTGATAATGGCCCTTCCCAAACCATAACTACCCAAAACATACAAAGAGGAATATCCCCTTAATCTTGCCTGTTGGGAGGACCTAGAAAATTAAAAAGTGCATGGAATCATCCAACACTTTCGAATGTTGTAGAGTATTCAATCCTCTAAAATTGTAGATGAGAGGCTAGTGGTAATTTGACCTTGGGAGAGTGGCCCTTGGATAGCTTGCTGAACAAATTCGTCTCCTTCCTAAAGAAAAACCCCATCCGTGAAATTCAATATAATGGAGACAACAATACAACCAGATACAATCAGAAGGAGTTTAAATCTCTTCTTTGAAGCAGTTAAACTTACTGGTAAATCTCTTGTTTGAAGTGGGAAAATTTGTTTTTGCCACTATTATCGGCATTACAGTAATGGAAGTGCATTAATCACCCTTATCGGGTGCAATTTCCCTACCAATAAGATGGAAGAGAAATAATTTTTCATAAATGTTTTGTTATAAAATTGGCATCTATACATTGGCAATAGCTAAATCTTTTTTAAATAGAAAAACTAATTCAGTTCTTATTGGTTAGAAAAAGAATTATTAATAACTAGTTAAGAATAGGCCGTGCCTATAGTTTCCTTGATAGAAACTAAAAAGAGATAAATGTTGATTTTCAAATATAAAAAATAAGTTTTAAAATTCACACTATACAAATAAAAAGTAATATGTTAAAATAAAGAAATGTGATTGGCCGATGCTGCATACCAAATACATATCGAATGAATGCAATAGTAACTTGCCTTATGGTAGGAACTAATAAAAGTTTCCCCAAGTTCCTAATAATGTGTACATTTAACTTTTAACATTATGAAATCCTTTACTTCTTTTATTATTTCCTTCTATTGAGATGGTGTAAACGCAGTAAAACTATATGCTGGCTTAGCATGGCTGCAATAATTAACAACACAAAATTTAAACCATGCCACTATATTGATTTCGATAATGCTAAATATAGTTTAAAATAAATGCATTATTCATTGATATAACTATTACTAATGCTGTCATTAACCACGATAGACATTGGTATTAAATGCCATAGTATTCATATTGGCTGATATGGAAGTTTACTCCAGCACCTCTGTAGGGGTTGGGAATATTAATATTAAATTAAGTGAAGCCAGATTGACGTTGTTCATAATTAAAGTCTGCTCATGATAATAAATGTCACCACCAATGCTAAATTTAATGGGCTACATTATTAGGATTACTAAGATGTAATTAAAAATTTAAAAAAATTGGTTATGTTTTGAACGGAAGACAAAAATATATCCGCAATAGTAATATTGCTTTGGGCATAGATATAAAAGTTATGCAAATTCGTTAGTAATATTGAGAGCAATATTAACGGAACACTATGCTTAAACATGTTAATTCCTCTTAGATTATAATTTCACTCCATTCCGTAATTCTTGGCCTCATAGGTATAAATGTTTTTAACATTTTAAGAACACTCTTTTACTAAGTGAGTGTTGCATAAGGCATCCATTTATTCACTTTGGATAATATTAGTTTGAGTTTTAGAGTTATATTAATATGAGTATTGATAAAAGAATTAAAAATAAATAAATATAAGGGTGGGGCCCTTTAAAACTAACATGGTTTATTAAGTAGAGGTCCCACTCATGAGTTTGTTTTTTTTTTTAAAAAGAAAATAAAATAAAATAAGCAGCGTCCATAATTATTTTAAAAAAACCTAAAAAGCTTAAGTGATTGTTGGATATGATATAAATTTAAAAATATTCAAATGTATATATATGTAATTTGGGCATTGTAATAAGGTGAGATCATTTATTATATATATATGATGTATATAAGACATCTAAATAAATAAATATTTTATGTATTATATTCATTATTATTTGAAAACAAGAAATTTAAAATTTTTATTTAACAATAATGCATTTTTTTTATGTGATGATTATATTTGAATCAAAAGTATAAAATTTGTCTAATGTGTATAGTATGTTTTGATGGAAGCATGGTAGAGATATTTATAGTGTATTTACATCTTTGTTTCAAAAAAAAATAGTAGTATTTTTACCCTTCCGTCAAAATTTGGACATTACGAAAACAACTTCTCATAGGTATACAACTCACACTCATATTAACATTATGTCTCAAGCCTTCAGAATGTTTTTGAAAAGGAAAAAAACAGGTTTTACAGGGACCTGAAACCATGAAGTTCAAACAAACGAAAGATAAACATAAAAAGTACCAACAACCGACCAGCCTTCAGAATGTTAACTAACTTAATTATTGTTTTAAAACAAAAAAAATAAAATTGTTGGGTTTTTCGAGTGAAAATTTGGGGCATGACAAGATTCTTACTTTGAATTCTACTAATGGAGGAGTTCATAGCTTTGATGGGTCCAGGTTTAGTTCAATTGAAGAGGCTTTTCTTATTCTAACGACCCAATTGCAAAGGGATATGCTTGAGTTGCTAATAACAATGAGAAACATCTCAAGATATTGAACTAAAAGATAATCATGAGTTTTTTCTTTATTGGAGGAAAGCCTACAAGATGAAAAACCCCAAATCAAGGAGAAGTATAAGACATTAAAGATGAACTTTTATCTCAAAAAGTAGTTGTATGACTTTTTTTTACAAAAATCACCTAAAACATTTGTTTTATGAGTGTTAATCTAAATTCTAATATTTTTCTATTTTACTTCTCTTGGATGTTTGAATTTGAGCATTGTGATTTTATTTACAAACAAATTTATTGAAAGTAAATGCTAAAAAATGAATTACATTCAAATAAGAGGTGTGTGTAAAATGTACCAATCAACTCAAATCAGAGATGGACTAGTCATCAAGAGGGTCAGTAGTTCAATGGCAGAACATCCCAATAACAAATCAAAGATTCTAAATTCTAATCATAATTGAGCCATAGGAAAATTAAGAATTGAATTACAAATTAAAAAATTAAAAACTAAAATGATTATGCTAATAAAAAAATATAACTCTATTTCTGCACAGAAGATACAGCAGTTGCATTTGTTGAAGGGATTCAGTTTTAAATTGTTTAAATTGACTAGTGCATGAATGTGCACAAAAGATACAACTGGTTTAAATTTTTCAAGTTCATTTTAATATTTTCTAATGCAGTTTGTAATTCATTGATTCATAATATATTTGTTCATTCTACATTCCCTGCCAATGTGCAACACACACATGCTAGTTGATGGGTGCTTTGCTTTAGGGGAAGTGTTCTTGTTCTATGATATCCATAATATTTTGCAGATTTATTACTTCTTCCCCGATAACTTTGTTGTTTTCTTTCAAATTTTGCATGTCCTTTTTGTAACCTCTTCTAGTTGGGAGAATTTCAAATATAGATACCTATTATTTTGTACATACAACTTGAACAACCAAATAAGAATAATTTGTTTCCCTTCTTCCAAAATATTAATTAGACCATTTCATTTTCTTGGCCTTAATGCTGATTTAATTGATTGCTACAAATAGTTGTCAAACTAATTTATTGTATTTTGTTTTTGAAAGAGGAAAAAATGGGTTTTACAAGGACCTGAAAGCACAAAGTTTACAAAAAAAAGATAGGATCATTAAAGACACCATAAGTAGAAATGCTATAAAAACAACAACATTACAAAGCCACAACCACCAAAAAAGCCAGCGAAGGCCACAGAACCAAAAAACTAGACAAAACGCCAACAACAACTAAATTTGGGCCTTTAATATTTTCACAGTCTCTACTTCCAAATCGTTCATATCCTGAACCCCCCTCTTTAAACTCTAAACCATCTAGGTAGTAGGAGGCACTTTCGTTTTAAGGTTGGCACAGGTCCTTTTCGATATGCCTTGGTCCTCGTTCTTGCTTTTATCCTTGTCCTCTTCCAGGTCAACAACCAGTGACCTGTTGCAACTTTTCCAACTTTTCAGACATTGCATTGATGATGATGGCATTGTGCCTAGCCATTTTATGGTTTTCTTCCCCAATAGTTTTCATGTTATTTTTTATTTTGATAATCTCAGCTTCTAGAGTCTTATACTTTTCCTCAGTGTCACTTTCTCTCATTCTAGTGTTGTTCTTTTTTCGTTTTCCTTCTTCATTTCTCAGAGTGGCCAAATTCAATTCCAATTCCTTTGACTTGTTGTTCAAAACCCTATTTCTTTGATTAAGATCATTAATTTCTTGATAGGCCCATTTCAAAACCCTGAAAATGTCACCAATGCCATTTCTAGCAAAGGCAAGAATATCGCCAGACTGAACCAAGTCTAAAATAAAGTTAGCATCATCTGGGTTGGGGGAGCTAGGAAATCTAGTATCATCAACTCTAAAAGAGGTAGGAGGGGAGGGCATAGAGTTTCTGCTAACTTTAGGGTTCTCAGCTTTATCCTCCAGAGAGTCTGCAAAGTAGGAAACCAACTTATTGGTAGGGGAGCCCTTGAGAGCGGGATTCTTTAAAGGGACTAAGTAGTCGGGGTAGGTCTCAGGGTTACCTTTAGCAAGCTTGGTTTTCTAAGCTAGGTTTTCTTACCAAACAACTCAAAGGATGAGTGGGCTTCAACAATTCTCTCCTAGTAAGGCTGATTCTTTGAACCCCCACTATTTGTGTCATAGTCCTCAGATGTCGTGGAGGCAACAGGTTTGGACAAAGCCGACAGGCTTTGATAGTGCTCATATATTAACCTAATAAGACCATAATGAAGAATAGGGTATCTGCTAGGATTTTTCTTATGGCCTTCAAGGCTATTACTCAACGAACAGAACAGATAATGAGGCAGAGAAATTTGTAACTTATGGTGGAAGTGGTTAAGAATGGGAAAATGATGACCATAAACTCTGGTGAATCTCTCATCCAGGGTAATATACTCCATTATAACACGAAGCACCTTTCTCCACAACGCCTTGATGGTGTCAATTTTGAAATAGCTGTTGGAAATTTTAAGCAATTTCATTTTCTCCTTTTCCTTCTCAGGGAATTTAATTACTGCCTTGCCAGAAAACCTTTTGTCACGATAAAACTTCACCCCCTCCATGGAAATTCTAGTCACCTCCCCTATAATTTTCTCATCCAATTTCACCCTTCTCCCAAAGAGGGTTATTTCACCATTGTTCCAGTTCTTCTCAAAATATTTCGTGGCCATAGTATCAGGCCCATGAATTTTTTCCAGAAATAGAACCAACCCACCTCTTACAACCTACTTCCAGACCTTTTCATTCCTCGTATGCACCTCATATCTTTTTGGTTCAACTCTTTTCTTGTGCCCCCCATTTTCGTTTGCACCTTACTATAAACACTACCAGCATCGAGCACCTGTTGCAAATTTATGTAGCCATTCCAATGAACCCACAAAACGTGCCACTTTTTCTTCCCAGCTAAGTAATATGAGACAACCCCATCAAATCTCTTGATTTTGATGTACTTAGGCCTTTTCCTTTTAGTCATTAAATGTATTTGCCTCTTTCCCATGTGTAACATCATAATCTAGTAATGCCCTAACTTCAGCTCTCAAGTCCCTAAAATTTTTCCACGTGTTCAATCCTTGCCTCCTTACCCCTTCATTCGCAAAGTAATCTGCCACACTGTTAGCTTCCCTATAGACGTGTGATACTTTTACTTTATTCAAACTTTTCTAGAATAGACTTTGCTTCATCAATCCAATTCTTTATCAACCAAGAGGGAGGGATCCTACCTAAGAGATAGTCAATGATGTTTTTAGAATCCACTTCAAGCCATAAATTTTTTATATTCAAATTATTGTATTTTTTTATCTCCATTGTTGTGTGTTATTTGTAGTCTGAAAATGACCCCACCCCTCAGTCACAATGGATTTGTAATTATGGAGTAATCTCTGCTCAAACAAAAATTTGTGACACCTCTGATTATAGAGGAATAATTTTTGTAGACCATTAGGTTTTGTGACTAGTGCATTGAAATCATCAACCTCAAGCTATGATCTCTTCATTGTAGGCACCAATTTTTTCCAAAGTTAAACAATTTGTTGAAATGTAGGTCATGCATATCCCTAAGGTGAATTTGTTTGGTTTTTTGCTACACTAGAGGTTGCAGTTTGTTGCATTTGAAGGTGGATTCATCAACGGGCTTGTAATCTCAAACCCCTGCTCAGTCGTGTAATCTAGCCTCTATTATGTCCACATTGAAAAGAAACATGGAGAAGAAGAGAAGAACAAAATAGAGTAAAAAATTGAATTGAGCTCTGATATTATATTCTCATTGATTCAATTTATAGCCAAATACATCATAAATACTATGTCCACTATAGATCAGAGTTAGCTACAACTTTTATGGTGGACAAGTGAGATAAGAGGCATGGATTTTGTAAGGCAGTTGAAGATGATTCTAGACAGCTAGGTTGATTCTTGGTCCGTTGGTTGTTTGTGCTAATAGACCTTGTTTGGTGGATAATTAATTTACTCTTCCAACATCTCCCCATAATTTAATTATCAAACTGTTTTAGATATCCCCCTATAATCTAGAAAAGATGGGTCCTAGCCTAAAGCCTTGTTAGGTACCCATTTACAATCATTGATGAAATTCTTCATATTGCTTCCCCTTATCATAATCACTTTGGGTTATACGGCTTACCCCTAACCGATGCAATTCTAAAGTGGTTTAAAGTTCACCACGAACTCCACAAACCTCACACAGAAGTGGTTTCAAGATCACCATAAACTTCACATTCAAGTGGTTTTGGCTAACCACAAACCTCTCCACAAGTGGTTTTGGATTACCAAAAACTGAGAAAACACATGACTCCACAAATCATCATCATGGGGAAACCATCATCACTCTGGGATTTTCTCCTTGTGTACTTGCATCAAAACTGATTATTGAGTCCATATAAAAAGAAATCCATCTACTGAGATACATGGGTAACCAACCGCTATACTCACCAATTGTATAGGATTCTTTTTCAGATACATGGTTCATCAATATGCTAAACCAAAAACATTGGGGGTGTCGGGTACAACCGATCATGCACCCCTTACAACAAATCAGGTACAATACACACTTTGGTTTTGCCTTTTGAAAAAGGTGACTCACACTTAAACATTTTCCCAATAAATACATAGCCCACTAACAACAAAAACTTTCTTGACTTCATGATTGCACATTATTTGGTACTGGGAATCTCAGGTGAATGAGAACTCTTCTTCGGATTCTGATAAAGGTAAAACGGAACCTGATGAAAAGGACGTCCACGATAAAATCCAGGTGGATCCAGGTGGAAAGGTTGGGTCTTCTGTTCCCAAAGTTGGCGTGGATTTTGCGGTCGAGGGGGATGAAAAAGGTAAGTCGCGGTCTTCGCTGTTTGGATGTAAGCCAAATCATATTTCCTCTTTTCCCCCCATGTGTATCCTCTCTGATCCGGGGTCTGGAAAGTTTTCTATTTCTGTGCCGGACGAAATCATAGACCATAACATTGCTAGGATGGAGAATGTTTTGGTTGGAAAATTTTTGGGTCCCAGGCCCAATATTGAAGTGGTAAGGGATTTTGTTAAAAAAAAATGGAAAACCAGTGGTCTGGTTTCGATTGCGACGCTCCCAAGGGGTTTCTTTGCTTTTCAGTTTACCTGTATTGAGGATTCTAGGGCTGTTCGTAGTGGTGGTCCTTGGGTAATCGGAAAGTCCTCCTTGGCCCTAAAGAAATGGTCTTCTAGGGTAGATCTATCAGATTCAATCTTCGAAATGGTGCCAGTTTGGGCTAGATTACCTAGTCTTCCTTTGGAGCACTGGAACACTGATATCTTCAATGGGATTGCTAGTTCTTTTGGTGAACTTCTGTCCATTGACTCAATGACAACGACAAGAAAGCGTTTGGTCTTTGCTAGAATATGTGTCGAGGTTTCACAAAATGCTGATCTTCCGTCTTCGATTGACATCCAATCTAAGCTAGGAGTTTGGAAGCAAGCTATTGAATTTGAAACAACACCCTTTGTTTGTTTCAAATGTCAAAAATCTGGGCATTGGGCAAAGAAATGTCCGCTAAATAATAAAAATGAAAAAGAGAAAGCGGCCAGCACAAAGAATGTTTGGATAAAAAAGCCAGAGGAGGTTAAGAATGTGCCTGATCCAAATGTGAAGGAGAACTCCGAGGGAAATCCCTTTCCTCAAGATTCGAAGGAGATCCACAATGGCCTGAACAAGGATGCTTGTCCTGGGTTTGATGGCACTTGTTCTCAGGCTCCTAAGGATCCGAAAGATTTGGTATCACCTTTTGAGGTAAGTGGGGAAGGTATTCCCTCTGAGAAGGAAGCTCGAGATTCTTTGAAGAATGAGGTACCCAGAAATGATGTTTCGGGTTTTGTTCCGTCTTTATCTTTATTGTCGACTGGAAGCATGAATATCCCTGGGTTGGAGGATATACCCATTAAGGGTTTATCCCTGGAAATAGAAATTCCTGCCCCTTTCCTTTCTCCTTGTATTAACACTTGCTCCAACGGGGGTCCGGATCAGGAGATTGCCAATATGGAAGTTGTGAAGGATACTTTTGATAGTCAAAGCATGAATCTGAGAACCCCAATGCATAATACTTCAGAACCCAAGAATGGTTTAATGGATACCCTCCCTTGGGATCAGAGATTGTATTCTGAGAAGGATGGGGAACTAGGCAGAGAAATGGAAAGCCAAGATGAAACCGAGTGGGAGGAGGTGATATCACATTCAAAATCCAAAAAGGAAAAAAAGGAGGAAAAAAAGAGAATGAAGGAAACTTCAAGTGGTGTGGTAACAAGGACTAGAGCCAAGGCCGATTGTGGGACATCCAAGCCCTGCTTGGGAAGAAAATCTGAAAAATGGCAAAGGGAGCAAGGTAGCCTACAGGATATTGCGGATGGCATCCAAATGACCATTCCGGAGATACTTCAATCCCCAGGTAAGAAATGAAAATAATGTCTTGGAATATAAGAGGGCTGAATAGTCATCATAAAAAGGATGTTTTGCAAAATTTTGTTAGGGACCACAATCCGATATTCTCCTTATTCAAGAATCTAAAATGCCTAAAGATAAAGTAGAAAATCTTAAAAAATTTCAGCACTGTGGGGCTCATGGTAATAGTTTTGTGGGTGCTTCGGGGGGTATAGTTACTTTTTGGAACAAGTTAATTATTAAAGGTGAGCCCTTAATGGATAATGGTAATGTGGTGGCCACTAGATTTACTCACATTAGAGACAACTTTTGTTGGATCCAATCTAATGTTTATGCTCCGAATTGTAAGAAGGCTAGAAACTCTTTTTGGCTTGGGTTATCAAGTTTTCGAAGATGTTTTGCTAATGAAAACTGGTTGGTTATGGGTGATTTCAACACCCCCCTTCTGAATGATGAGAAATTTGGGGGATCTCAAATCAATTGGGAAAGTAAATCCGGCCTATCCGATTTCATAAACAACAATGCTTTGATTGACTTAGATTTACAAGGAGCTTCTTACACCTGGTCTAATAGGAGGTTTGGGTCTGACTTGATCCAAGTGAGGCTTGATAGGGCCCTGGTCTCGGGTCAATGGTTTATAAACTTTTGTTGTGCTCTGAGAGCCTTGTTAAGGGTTGGATCTGACCACTTTCCCATCTATCTTATTGCGGATCCTACTAAGGTGAAAAAGAACTTACTTTTCAGATTCAAAATTTTTTGGCTTTCTCATCCTCGAATTTTTGAGGAAATACGTAGATGGTGGAATGTTGATATCTCTGGCACTGCTATGTTTAGGGTTGCTAAAAAACTAAAGGAAGTGAAAACTAATGTTCGAAGATGGAAAAAGGATGCTTTTGGTAATCTTTTTGGTTCTAAAACGGAAATCCAGGGTAAAATTCAGGAGATTCAAGTCAAAATCCAGAAATGGGGATACATTGACAATTTTAGAGAAAAGGAAAATGAACTCCTTATTCAACTGCACGATATCATTGCTAAAGAGGAAGTGTTTTGGTGGCAAAGGTCTAGGGTGTCTTGGTTGACTGAGGGTGACAGGAATTCCATATTTTTTCATCTGACTGCTTCTAAACACAGGGCTGCTAACAGAATCAATCTTATTGTCTCTAATGGGACTAGTTTTGAGGAGGAAGATGATATTAGAGAACAAGCTGTCCTTTTCTTTAGAAACCTTCTTTCGAGTAATGGAGAGATTGTTACTAAAGCTCAAGATTCTATGATTGAAGCTATACCTCAAGTGATTGGTCATAATGAAAATTCCTTAATCACTGCTATACCCTCCAAAACTGAAATAAGGAAAGCTATCTTTTCCTTTGATGGCAACAAAGCTCCTGGACCTGATGGTTTTCCATTATTCTTCTTCCAAGTGTTTTGGGAAATTGTTGAAACGGATGTGGTGAACGCTGTCAAGGAATTCTTTGGATCAAGACGTCTGTTGAAAGAACTGAATGCTACTTTTGTGGTCCTTATTCCAAAAAAACCCGGAGCTTCAGAGTTTCAAGCTTTTCGGCCAATCAGCCTGTGTAATTCCATTTACAAAATTATCTCAAAGGTGTTGACCTCAAGAATGCTTTCTGTGCTGCCCCAGATTATTGCCCCACAACAGAATGGTTTTGTGCCAGGTAGGTACATTATGGACTCTGTTGTTACTGTTCATGAGAATTTACATTCGCTAATAATGTCAAAAACTGAAGGGTTTATTCTTAAACTTGACATTTCAAAAGCCTATGATCGGGTTGATTGGGCCTTCCTGTTTAAAATTATGGATAAGTTTGGTTTTAATAACAGAGTCATTCAGTTGGTGAACCAACTTGTTTCGACAGTTACTTCTGCTGTCATTGTGAATGGATCACCATCAAGGTTTTTTCAGACATCCAGAGGCCTCAGACAGGGAGACCCTATTTCTCCTATTCTTTTTACCATTTTGGCTGAGAGTTTAGGTAGGAATATTAAAAAGCTTATTGATCAAAGATCCCTTATTGGCTTAAAACCTTCTTCTTCTCCTCTTATTTGTTCTCACCAGCAATTTGTTGATGATACTATTCTTATGGGAAGATCTACGGTGACTGAAGCTAAGACTTTTAAAAAAATCCTGAATCTATATGAATCTGCTTCTGGGCAAGTTGTCAACAGGGCTAAGAGTTCAATCTTTTTCATCAACACTCCGGAGCATAGACAAGTTAAACTGGCCCGAATTCTTGGATGCCGTGTTGAGTCTCTTCCTTCAACTTATCTTGGTTTACCTCTCTGCTCTAAACCTCTGGAATCTTTCTGGATTTCTCTGGTTGAAAAATTCAACAAGAAGTTATCAGGATGGAAAGGAGCTATTCTTAGTCAAGCTGGAAAAGTCCAGCTCCTAAAGGCTTCTTTGCAAAATCTTCCTACTTATGCTCTCAGTATATTTAAAATTCCTGCCAAATATGCTGAGGCCATTGAAAAAATTCAGAAAAGGTTTCTATGGTCTGGAGTTGAGGACAAAAGGAGAATGCCACTTGTTGGTTGGGATTTGGTCTGTAGACCCAAATCAAGGGGGGGCTTGGGTTTAAGGAAAATTAAAGTTTTAAATGTGTCCCTTCTTGCTAAACAGCTTTGGAGAACTCTTACATTAAATGGAGAATGGTGTGATACCTTAAAAGCAAAATATTTCAATAACTATGAGTCTTTAAATGAAATTTTAAACTCTTATTCTTTACCTTGTGGGTCTATGTGTTGGAATGATATGGGTAAAGGAAGAAAGCTTTTAGAAATGGGAACTGGATTGTTGATTGGAAATGGAAATTTAGTCAGATTCTGGGAAGATAGATGGCTATTTAAAGATCCTTTAATTAGCATAGAGAATTATAGTAAATGGATGAATGATTGCAAAAAGGAATTTGGAGTCTTGGTTAAGGATTACTGGAGGAATGGAGGTTGGGTTGATTTGATGACGATCAGTCCGGATCTGGGTCCTATTCAGTCGGCTTTCAGAGCCCTTAGACCAGCTCAACACCAGGTGGGGGATCTTGCTGTTTGATTAGATAACCCGTCTGGTATATTTTCAGTTGCCTCTGCCACTTCTTTGTTAGACAGTCCGAGGGAGATTCCTCCTTTTTGGGCCAAGGCTTGGATTAATCATTTGACCCTGAAAATTAACATTTTCTACTAGATAATGCTACAGAATAAGATCCTCACTTTGGACAATCTTGGAAAAAGAGGAATTCAATTACCAAATAGGTGTTTTATGTGCAGGAATGAAGCTGAGACTGTTAATCATCTTTTTCTCCATTGCCCTTATGTGTTGAATATTTGGGATAAATTATTGGGGCTTCTTGAGATGGTGTGGGTCTTCCCTGCTTCTGTTGAAGATTTCTTCATTCAATGGAAAGCTCCTTCAAAAAATCCGTTTGTGAGAAAGCTATGGTCTCTCATTTTTCCATTTGTTTCTTGGAATATTTGGAAAGAAAGGAACAATAGAGTTTTCAGGGATAAAGAGATGAAGGAAGGGGACGTGTATGCTAAAATTGTAAGAGCAATAAAGGAAATTTTATCTTTAATTCCTGGAAAAATGTTTGAGAAAGCTATTTGGTCTCCCTTTGATGCTGCCACAGCCGAAAAGTGGAATACAAATTTAAGTGGGACAAAAACTCTTAAATCTGGAGTTTGTGGGAGAGAAAATGCTATCTGGTCTATGCCGCCATTGGGTTGGATTAAGGCCAACTTTGATGGTGCGGCCAAAGGTAACCCAGGTAAAGCTGGTAGTGGGGGTGTTTTAAGGGACAACACTGGGGCTTTTATTGCGGCTTTTGCTGTGGACATTGGAATTCAAACTAACCATGTGGCGGAAGCTGTTGGGGCTTTTCATGCTGTCAGCCTAGCCGTCAAGATCAACACAAAAAATCTGTGGTTGGAGGGTGATTCTTTGAATATAATAAATTGTATTCTTGGACTTACCCCCCCTCGTAGACCATCAAAAAGTGGATCGAAGACACGCAAGCTTTATTAAGGAAATTTGAAAAAGTGAAAGTGTCACACGCCTATAGAGAAGCCAATATGGTGGCGGATTTCTTCGCCAATGAAGGGGTTAAGAAAGGTGGGGAGAACACGTGGAGGAAGAATGACAACCTCCATAATGAAGTGAAAGGGCTAATTTATTATGATTCAGTGCATGGGAGAGAAGGCAATCTTAGTCATGATGAAATGGATAAAGATCCAGTACATCGATTTCATTAGATTTGATGGGACCGACGTCACTTTCTTTTTCAAGAAGAGTCTGCGGCACGCTTTCTGGGTGTTCGACAGAAATTGCCTAAACAAGACCCAAAACAACCATTCTGAGTGGTATTACAGTGGGCTGACTATGGGTGGAGAAAGGAAACGCGTGGAGCCGAGCAATTTCCAGGAGCATAGAAAGAATACTAAAGCTTGGGAAAGAATTGAAAAGGGAGGTTTAGTCCCTTATATGGAAAAGCTCCATGGTACGGATGAAGAGATGCTGGACTATTTTGTCAAAAATTGGAAAAATGGAGAGATCGTGTTGTTTGGAAGGAATGTTAAGCTGAGTGAGGACTTAATTGGTGAAATAACAGGTCTCTCGACTGAGGGTGTTAAATTCTACCGTGATCGACGTTTCTCTGATGAAGCGGTTATCAAGTTTCCCAAAAAAGACAAGGAGAAAGTGAAGATGGTCAAGGTTGCTAACAGTTACTTTGATGTGGAGTCCATAAAATCTATTTGGCGGAAAGTTTTAAGAGTCATCATGGAATATATTACGGTTGATGGACGCTTTACCAGAGCCTATGGTTACCACTTTGCCATTTTGAATCATTTCCGTCATAAGGTTCGTATATCTCTGCCTTTCTACTTATTTTCCTCTTTGAAGAATTGTCTTGATGATGTGGAAAGAAACCCTAGGAGGAATGCTATTATCCACCCTGGTCTTGTTAGGCTCATTTTTGAGCATTTTCAAAATCTTCCTGCACTGCCTAAAACTATAGATATTGAAGAGTTGGATGATGAGGAAACTGAAAGTAGTAAGGAAA
Source organism: Sequoia sempervirens (assembly GCA_007258455.2). Taxonomy (NCBI): domain Eukaryota; kingdom Viridiplantae; phylum Streptophyta; class Pinopsida; order Cupressales; family Cupressaceae; genus Sequoia; species Sequoia sempervirens. Next base: position 162,561,912 of record VDFB02379711.1, read on the forward strand.
TTGAGCCCCGGGCCCCCCCTGCTTGTGCTCCTGTTGGCCTTGATACCTTTGCTCCCCTGTCTTTGTCCGGTCAGAAAAATCTAAAAGTTCCTGCCCCGTTGTCTTATCCTATACGACATCCGCTGCCTGAGGACCCTAGTCCGGATCTGGCTCCTCTGCATTGTCTTAACCCCAGCCATATCCTGGATGCCCCACTTCGGGTTTGTCCCCTGGTTTTAAAGGTAACCCTGTTATGAAACTTGTTTCGTACTCTGGAAATTCTATGGAGATCATCTCTAAGAAGCCCTTGGTTAGTAAGGATTCGGCCCCTAGTGCCCCTATTTTTGGACAAGTTGGGAATGACCATTTTGAAACCCCTATTCAGGATGAAATTAATTCTGTCCTGAAAATGCTCAAGCCTGAGGAAATGGTTAGTGTTGCGGAAAAAAGTACAGAGGGTCTTTTTACCGTTCTCAAATGGACCCAGAAAGAAGTTTGTGATTTGAAAGGCCGTATTACTGTTCTCAATAATAAGGTTATGGAACTAGAGCAGAAGATCAGTTGGGACAGAAGAGTTAGTGAGGAACAGGAAATTCCTTTACCGAGGAAAAGTCAGCAACTACAGGAGGATAGATTAACAAGTATTGAATGTAATATGTTCAAGTTTGGACAAAACATAAGGGCCACTGTTGCAAACAACCACAAAATCGCAAGGCATAATACAATCATCATAAATGCGATGGTGGAAAAGCTTGAAAAAAGTCAAAAGGGTTCGCTGGTGGTGGATTTGGATGTGAACAGAGGCGGCAGCAAATCGGCCAGTGAAGGTATTTTGACTCGTACCAGAGCAAACATAAAAAGGAAAACCCCGACTTCTTCACACACGGTTCAAATCCATAGGTAGGGGTTACAGGATATGCAGAATGTTGAAAAAGAAGTTGAAGAGTTACTGAATAATTTGGGGTAACTTGGTGTTTGGTTTTCTGGTTTTTTTGGGTGGTCATTTTTTTGGACCCTGCTGTCTTTTGTTGCTGTCGTTTCCTTTTTGGGACAGCTGGTCGGTTGTTGGTACTTTTTATGTTTATCTTTCGTTTGTTTGAACTTCGTGGTTTCAGGTCCCTGTAAAACCTATTTTTTTCCTTTTCAAAAACAGCCACCCAAATACTATGAATGAGATAAAAACATCATTCTTTTGAGGGATATTGATCCAACAATATTCATTTACATGACCACTTTTGACATCGACATAGCCTTCACATTCAGACAAAAAAATTATTTCACCTCTTGGTTATCTTCCTTAGTTGCATCTTCATTAACAATCCTTAAATATCTGCATTAAAACTCCTTATCAGCTCCAAATTTTGTTGTGAAGGCTTTAAACAACAACCTTCTTTATTGTTGGGCGATCTACTTGACTATATGCTCCTTCCTTCTTTGACACACAAAGGTTCTTCAGTTCAAATTTGGGCAGTGACTATACTGACCTTCGAGAGGTGTGTCTTCTTCAACACTCAGACTATTAGTGATGGCTTCAGACTTCTATTGACAATGGCTATAAAAAATATCTACAACATACACATCCTTTGGTTGCAACTCCATTCTGTTGCAAACACCTCCTTGGGCGTGACATCCTCACACTTAGAATTCCAAGGTTTTTCAAACAAGCTTTAGTAGCTTCCTCAATCACTCTTTTAGAATGAATTTCTTCATAGGCAACAACATCGATCCTAGTCTTTAGCAATTGAGTTCCAAAAAACCAACAATCTCTCTGGGCTCTTTATTCCTTCCAAAGACTGGGGTCTTCAACTCTCTGATTTGGTGCCCACAATTTGCACACACAATCTAGGAGAAACTTCTTCTCACAGATTCACCATCGGCTCTGATACCATGAAAAGAAACATGGAGCAGAGGAGAAGAACAAAACAGAGTAAAACTCTAAATTGAGCTCTGATATTATCTTCTCATTGGTTCAATTTATAGCCAAATACATCATAAATACTATGTCCACTGTAGATTAGAGTTAGCTACAACATTTATGGTGGACAAGTGAGATAAGAGGCATGGACGACGTAAGGCGGCTGAAGATGATGTTGGATAGCTGGTTTGATTCTTGGTTGGTTGGTTGTCTGTGTCGACAAACCTTGTTTGGTGGATAATTAATTTACTCTTCCAACACACATGAATCCCATGTGAAATCCACGAGAAACTGGGTAGTTGTTACTCAATGCTCTCAGCCACAAGAAAGGGGAAAATGGCATTTGGGATGGATTTGTAGATGACCCTCAGGCATAGGTTGAAGACCTATGTAGAAACATTTCACCAATAGACTTGTGACTGCTTAGACTTGCTCTTGCATTTGTCTCATTTTTGCAACAAATACATGCTTGCAATTATTTGCAAATCTTCCATGTAAATGTATTCTGACCTAGACTATCAGAAGTGTTTTGATCCCTGTTTGATTGTATTGTTAATCTTGACTAGCTAGAAAGCTTTGTCATTTTTTACTATAACTCATGATCCCTCTTAGTGATATTAGGGCCATCTTCTTGAAGATGAACTTGATAAGTATAAGCTTAGGTATTACTATTTCTTTGTGAAATTGACTATACATTATGGTATACACCGGGGAGTATGAGTGCAAGAATCATGTATGGTTAAGATTGTGGTCTTTGTAAAGTGTGAATGATCTTGTGATCGATCTCCCATCCCTCCTCCTTATTGTCAAACTTACAAAGCAGTCCTGTTTGCCAAATAGTATGGAAGAGCAATAAAATAACAATTAAATTGTATAAAAAAACCCAACAACTCATTGTTTGAATAGATAAGCAATAAAGCATGGAACATATAATATACTTTAAAATTTTAACACCCTATTACACATTAGCAAATTGATCTTCATCTGCAGCTAAAGCATTACTAACAAGGGGGACTGAGGGGTGAACAATGTGAGCAAGCATGATAATCACAGTTGTACAAATCTGAAGCGGTGTTGTAAAGGGTACTTAAAGAAAAATAATAAACACAAAGATGATGTCTCGATTTTGCTTCAAGCCATAGGATTTCAAACCATTTAATTGTAAACCTTAACAAAAGAAAACAAAACTATTTTTTGGCCGCATACATATTCCAAAAGAGTAAAATTCACTAAAACTATGGCAAGTGGTTTACCTCTAGATTTTGCACAAATTGTGTTGTCGTGTGAATGATGCCGATGAGAAAAAATAAGTAAAGTTTGCAGTAAAATTTTACAAAACCCTAACACAGCAGAATATTTTTTAGATGAGACAAAACCTATCTCCTTCAATTGCTCCTAAACGGAAGCTTTTAAAGAGCAATGGCGATGCTTTTATTTTCAATTTAGCATAGGCGGTGCTGCTAACTTCAGTTTTTAATGCATATCGGACATTGTTATTTTTTGTTTAGCATAGGTGGTGCTATTAACTTCAGTTTTTTTCCATAGAGATAAGGATAAAGGCATGTGAAGTGCAATTTTTTGGGCGACATTTTCCAAGTGTTAGGAATGCAAGGCAGGATTTTTCTCAAGCGATTTTGCTTAGGCATGAGACAATTCCGATAAATGTTCCCATCGAATTGTCAAATCAATACTTATAAAATTATGATAAATTTACGTTGCAGCAATATATTGATCTCAAATTATTACTAACCTGCCTCTAAATCAACACAAATATTTTGATAATTACAATACTAGAACGTACTTTCCACCCTCATGTAAAGGCATTTTATTGAAGTAATCATAGTTATTTAGAAAACTATAGCCTTAATTATGGATGTAACCTCACTACCCTTATGTAAAGACAAGTTTATTGGAGCAAAGATAGCGCTGTCGAAAAAGTTTGGAGGCGGCGTAGCAGAAGATGTGATCATTAACAACCTTTACAGCTTTGAGGAGCGATTCCAAGTCGAGAGCCAGGAATGTCATACACCACTCGGAAGTTACGCTGCTGGTAACTTCCTACTATAGATATTATGGAAGCCGAGGAGCTTTCAGGAGGAGGAGCGAAAGCCAAGCATGCCACCAAACCCTGCACATTGGCGCGGACTAAAAAATTACTCGGCGGCAGAGCCACGTCCACATTATTATCAAAATGCAACGTGATCTGAGGCACCTCCACTTCCCCGGAAGGAAAATTGAAGCACGCATCGAAGATCGAGTACGAAGCGGCTCGACTGAGATTTGAGAGATGGCGGACGAAAGAGTCTCTCACAGAACTGTAAGCGGGTTCCACCAGCCTAGTGATAACGGTTCCCGAGTCTATAATTGTCCCTTTTCCGCTCGACTGCTCTATCCCCGGCACGGACACGCGATCTTCGCCAACCGAGATTCCGTTCAACCCCACGTAATAAAACGAAGGATTGGCAGCGTTCGTCAACAGGGGTGTAAACTGCAATCCGGAAGATGAAAGAGCGGCTTTACCGAGTGCAAGGCAACCTGTGGACGCAGAAGAAGGGATGCAGTAAGAGAAGGTTTTCTCGAATAGATTGGCCGTCTGTGTAACAAACGAGAGCGACTCCCTGCCAAAGCCGACCAAACCGGGTGTGGATGTGATAAGCCCTTGCCGAGCTTTGGCGCAGCCGAAAATAAAGCCCGGCATGGACTGCGAGCCCACGGCCAGCGAGTCCGTTGAGAGCAGTTCCTTCACCTGGGATCCGTCGCCGTAGGTCTGCGTAATGCTGCAGTTGTAATTCCCGCAGTCTGGACTGCTGCCGAGTGCCTGGCACGTCTCCGAAGAGCAGCTGAGGTATTTGAAGGTGGATGACTTGGAGGGGTCAAACACGTCACCTGCGCAATCAGCGCAGGCCGCACAGGGAATCCAGGAGATGTCACTGCCTGTGTCGAGGGACATGTAGAAGCTCTGCTGGGGCGTACCGAAGCCCAGATTGATTATGTAGTTTCCGCTCTTCACAGCCAAAGGAACGTCGGCGTCCTCTTGTGTAGTGAACGTGGTCGCTACTCGCGTTATTGCGCGGTAGCGCTGGTTGTCGCCCTTTATTGACTCCAACATCGTGGTCAGCCACGTTGAATTGTGTTGCGAAAAGGGGAGCACCGGGCTTGGACGTGCATCAGAGGAAAGCTCGTGCTTGACTTCCTTGGCTGGGCCGCGGAGCAGTCCTCCTCTATGTTCTCGCGACTGAATAGTAAGGGACTAACTTTTACAAGCTTACTGCTCTGAGCTACGCCACAGCCCAATAGCAGAAAAAGTAAAAGATGAAGCGTTGTCATGTCTTAGTAGAGAACGAATCCACAGAAGGATGATAACTTGTGAAGAGGAAACGAATGAATGGTTGATATAAAGGAATGAGCAGCGTGTGGTGGACGGACTTGAAGGTTTTTGATGGATTGGAGTCTGGAGACAATGATTTGTTTTAAAATTTCCAGTCTTGACAAACAGCAATGAAGATTATTGTTGACTTGACTTCAAGATTTGAGTCTTCGCGCCGATGATTTCCGTAGAAGGTTCCCGCGGCATGCGTTATTGACAATCCCATAACAAGCGCAGAATATCTTCGCTACATTCTCGCATTGACGTATTGGGAAATTGCGTACATATGCACGTTTGTGTCATTATTCACAAATGTTACATAAGGCATTTGTATTTTTATCCTGCGTGTCTAAAATGAGCCAAACGGATTTCATTCGCTATGAAAGAATTTTCATACTTTTTATTTATAAAAAATCTACAAGATGATTTTAAACATTTCATTTTATTCAAACACAAGTATAAGTCGACGAAACAAAAGTGTCCAAGTTTAATAGACTCTAGGTGCAACCTAGTCCAACGCAAGTCTATTTCTCTAATATCACAATTTTACAAGTTCAAAATAAAGTAAAATCCTATCATTGACATTCATAAATAGACATACAGTTAAGCCCTTGCAAGCACTTTGATTTATAATTAACACTTATCTTAACTAATATTAATTTAGATCTATTATTTGATTTATTATTAAATTAGATCCTAAGTTTACCATAAGATGTATCTAATATTTACCCTACATTTTGATGAAATTATGATTTCATTGCACCTAGGGTTTTACCCGAGGAGTCCCTCTTCTGTTTTGAGTTATAAATCTTATTATATTGATTTTCATATCCTTTTTCTAGATCTAACTTATTATTGGATGATCTTGTTGGCACATGGCAATGTCATCAATCTTACAAAGACTAGAGACCACCCAAAATGATGGAGATGTCATAGTAGCCCATCACCTAAGCACTAGAAAGCCTCAAGAGCACACCTAAAGTGTAGCACTATGTTCCTTACTAGATCCTTTCATTAGATGTTTCATGTTCAAGTAAGTCACCATGTGAGAAGGTAGTGGTTGCCATGCTCATTTTCATACAATTACCACACTTCTAAGTCACTTTTAGTTATAGATCATTTCTTTTAGGAATGGATGACAATAGATACCTTAAAGATAACTCAAATGTGTCATTAAAAAATTCATCAAGATATATTCTATCATAAAATTATTCATTCTAAAGATATTACATCCATGAGTCATTAAAATGATCTATATAGGGTGTTCAAGAGTATAGTTGACATATTTTATACTACATTCTCTTATCCTCTCTCACACACTTCAGTTAAATTATCTATGTATAACATCTTCACATTGACATTCCTTGCTTTAGATTTGTCTTTGAGAAAGCATATAGGATTGTCTCTCATATCCTTGGATTGGGTTGACACTCCTTTTTTAATAATTGTACTGCTATGTGGTTTGCTGGAGATTTGTCTTTGAGATTTGTTTTTAAATTATCTATATATAACATCTTCACATTGACATTACTTGCTTGATATTTTTCTTTGAGAAAGCATATAGGATTGGCCCTCATATTCTTGGATTGGGTTGACACTCCTTTTTTAATAATTGTCCTACTACATTACTCATGAGAAAATTGTTCATCAATCATCCAAGAAGGTGTCTCTCTATGCTAAATATTTTATGCCACTTCCAACATAGATGTCCATTTATGCACCCACTTTCCCATTGTTGATATTTTAAGTCAACATTCCCACACATTAATTATCTTGTTTGTCCATGGACAAGTTAAAACTATTTAAGACTTCTAACAAGGCCATAGGATATTTTCTTTACAGTTTGAATCAATTGAGATCCCCAAATACACATTTAGGAAACAATCTTCCCCTTTTTATGTATCTAAAACAATTTATCTTTCTAGTTCTACCATGGTCCCATACATATAGAATTCCATTCTCCTCAAGTTTAACTACATTAGTGATTCCTATGATGCTTAATTATCCTCAAAGCTATTATTTTGTAGGTTGAAAGATTGAATAAAATTAGCGATAAAAAAATTGATATATTTTTATTGTGGCTTTGAATATCAATTTTTTTACCGTTATATCTTTATTTTTTAAATGTTCCTATTGTTATGTGTATATTTTCATTACAATTTCATAATATTGTAACATATCCCAAAATGCAACTATAATTTTTTCTTACTTTTATAAATAATTACAAACATAGCCAATAACTATGAATTCAAATATGCATAAACAATCATTAAAATGAATTTCAGATTAATAAAGTGAGCTCACAAGTACCTACTATAGTACAACCAATTGTCACCAAAAACTATTAGTTACTAAACTAGTTGTTATAGTTTCTATGTTTATCTATCTACTTGACTCAACCACCAAGTAATGACACAAACTTACAATAGTGGGAGGATTCACCATGTAATGGGTTACTTTCCTTTGCATTTGAGAGGGATAGATCCCTCATATAATGGGGATTTTACTTTCAACCAAAAAGTATAGAGGAAAAAAAAATGGGCAAAATAAAGTCATTCAATAATATTTCAAATCAATAACTACAACCCTCACTAATAATAGCAAGTAAAATTGTGTCAATGAGATAAACCACCAAATATACAATAGTGGTCTTCCCCAAAGTAACAAAATATAAATTTATTCTTTACCTTAAAATATTCTCACTCTGACCCCTAATTGTTGATGGGGAAGGTAATTGAAATTACACATTGAAGGATTAATTATTCCCCCTAGCCATCAATCTATTATTGAAAGTGGCAAACCTTCTAATTTTTCTCTTGGTGTAATCACTAGGATATGAATACAACTTGAAAGACTTTGGGACTCAAAACTTGAGCCTGTGACTTTCACTTTTCTTGCCAATAGACCTTGTTCCAACAAGATCACTAGATTCAATGTGGTGTAGTGTATATATCAAGAAAATAATGGTTGAATTATGAAGCCCCCATATCCTTAGGGGTACAATGACCTCTGAGGTGTTGGATATGATGTAGAAAAGATGATAATAGGATGTATTTATCCATGGCCACCATATCTAACTTGTCCTTCTCCCAAATTAATCCATATAATCTAATGTTAATCAAGGTAGTCGATTTATCATTAACAATAAACTAATTAGTTATTGTGGAAGCTTCAAATTATTTTTATCATTTTCTTACTTACTATAGTAACAAAAAAAGTAAGTTTCCTTACTTGGTTTGATAAATGAAATTAAAACTAAATTAATGATGTCTTGGAGTGGTGTTGTAATGTTTTGTACACATTCACACTATTCTAGGACCTTTATTTGACTAGAACATGCCTTAATTGATCCTTTACAAGGGTTTTGTAAAGTGTTGTAACAAACTTTTACATTTTTCTAGGGTTTATTTACTTAATTAAGTCTTATGCGCCCCTTTCTGAATAAAATGTACATAATGTGTCCCTTGTTTAAGTGTTGTAAAGTGTTATAAATCACTTTCACACTTATATAGGTGGTCTTCATTAATTGAGGTTAATTGGAGCTATTAAGGCCCTTTTAATTCAAATTTAGGCCTTAATTTTGATAGCTCCTGAAGATATATCTCAACAATCATAATTTAATTAACAAAATATTTCATTGGGAAAAGTTCGGTACTAGTAAGTTGAGCTAGGACCCATTCACCCTTGATGGTGAATGAGTCCTCCCTTAATAAGACCCCTTTTTCATATGATTTGGAATGGGTTTTTATCCCTCTTTCAATCCCCTAGGGTTAGGTCCTGGTAAACTGAGCCAAGACCCATTGAGATCCCCCTTTTTGGATTTCATTCTAGTGGGAATTTTAATAATGTTTGTTTCCAGATCTGGTGTCAACCTTAATTCTTTGAATTTCGGGGTTAATCTCCTAATTTAGTATAAATAAGGGGTTAATTCACATTGTTTCACCTAGCAAGTTTATGAAGTATTCAAGAATTCAAGTGATCAAGAATTATCAAGAGCATTCATAAGGCATTTAAAGTAAGAGTTCAAGTGTTTATTGCAGCAATTCAAGATCATATCATCATGCCAAGGGTTTAATACATTCATGCATGTGGTTGAGCTAATATAACTAATGTTGCATTGAGGATCTACTTACAAGCATCACTTCACATCCAAGATCTACATTCTTCATGGACACTACATGTTAGTTTGCAAATTTGTTTCACAAAACATCATCCAAGGTGATATCATTTACATTATTTCATGTTTGATGCTTCATTTCATCATTTCATCATTTGGTTTGATTACCTAGAAGGGGTTTGACTGAGGAAAACCCCTATTCACTAAAAAAAAACAATTTTTTCTACCCTTGAGTGTGTGATTGAAAATTTTTAGGTTCAAGATCAAGTTGAGCAAGATTTGGAGCAAAATTGTTAAAATTGCAAAGTTGCAAAAGTTGTCATTCAAAGTACAAGATCACGGAAAGAGCTCTACAAAATTGCATACTGACTTCTAGAACTTGATGATAAAAAAGTTGGGAGTGGAGACATCAAGGAACAAGAACCTAAAAGTAGTTTTCCAAAACCCTAAAAGGACCCATTCACCATTGAAGGCGAATGAGTCCTCCATTGCTCAAAAACAATAACTTTTTGGCCAACTACACAACTTTTTATGCTCTAAAAATATCTCCCATAGTTCATCTAATCATTAGGTAGCATTTTTTATTGTTATTTGCATCTTATTTTACATAATTTGAGAGTTTAGGGTCTTATAAAAATTAGTGGTAGATCCTCTTATTCATGCATTTGGGTCTACCCTATTTTTCCCCTTCACATTCTTTGGTGAACCCAACATATTGAACGTTGGAATTTTATGATTTTTGGAGTCTCTCATTGATCTTAAGTTAGGTTTTCCATTCATTTACATTTACATTTGCATTGAATTAAAATTTCATTTATGGTTGCTTGTTTTGCATTGAAATCTTGCATATCATATAGGGTTTAAAGATTTGCATTGTTTTGAACTTCTTAAATCTAAAAATTATTTAAAAAAAAATTAGTCATTTTGCATCTCATTTGAAAATAAAAACAAAATTACATTTCAAATTAGGTCTTTCATTTCACATTTTCATTGCACTTTTACATTGAATTTCTAGAAAATCTGAAGTTGAAAGTCATTGTCTCAAACTTGGAACTGAAAGATATAACTAAGAACTTGCAAATCATTAAAAAATAGTTTAAAAATACCTAACAAGGATCCATTCACCTTTACTGGTGAATAAGTCCTTGATCAGGTTTGATGTGAACCTTCTGGCAACTAAAAAAGCCTCAAAATTCACTCTGAAATCCATAGAAACATCTTAGAAAAACTTAACTAGGACCTATTCACCCTTATTGGTGAATAAGTCCCTGTTAGCTACTATTCTACATTTTCAAGACATTAAAATCTCAATTTTTATCTTTTGTGTGTTGTTGTTATCTTTCTATTTTAGTTTCCTGATTTGTTGTTTCATCAACTTCATTGCATTTAGCTTAAATTACTTCATGTTAGTGCATTGTTAAAAGTTCAAAATTGCATTAGAACATTTCGTTTTCAACTTATTGTGTTCTTTAATCAATAAATTGCATTGCTTAGACTCTAAAAATTTCATTCTAGGTTATTGCATTGCCCCTAAATACTATTCTATGGTTTGCATGAGCTTTACAACTTGGTGTCCTATTCACAATACTATTATAAGACATAGTTTGAGGCTTATGTCATCCTATGATATCTCACTCATTGTGGATCTTGGGTTTCCTAACTCCCTTTTTGATAGTGTTGAGAATCAATCCTCCATGGCTCATACAACCAATGTGCCTCTTGTTACCAACACCATCCCTACCTTTACCACTTCCACTCAAGCTTTGGAGTTTACTCAAAGCCAAGGTGAATTCCAATCCCATCCTCCACAATACCAATATCCATTCCTACATACACCAGTACACAACCTACAACAACATTACAACCTACAACAACATTTCAACCCACAACTACGATTCAACCCACCACAACAATCATACCTACAAAGACCATATATACTTCCATAGGAATTCTCATAGGAAATTCTTCAAACACAATAAAACTTAAACGATACACCTTCACCAACCTACAATTCACTAGCCCTCCACATACATACACTACACCACCTTATTCCCCTCAACCTTATAACTAGAATGACCCTCTCATTAACTCACTTTTGCAAACCATGACATCCCTTCAACAACAAGTGGCAACATTACAATAGAACAATAATGGTCAACCTTTGCAATACATCAAGTCCACCCCATTTTCCCTTGACATATTAAGAGCACAAATTCCACAAGGTATAGAGGTCCCTTTCTTTGAGAAATGTGGTTGGAAAGGAGATCATGCAAGCCATGTTTCCACCTTCACAACCTTGTGTAGTGATTTGATCTTCGAGGATAAACTGTTAGCTAAGTTATTCCCTAGATCTTTAAAGGATACTACTTTAGAGTGGTTTTCATCTTTAACAAAAAATTCAATTAGTTCATTCAATGAACTCATTGATTATTTTTGTACAATCACTTCCATATTCACATGGGTCCCAAAATAACCCTTGTTGATTTAATGACATGCAAGCAAAAAGAGGATGAGAAAGTGATTGATTTCATAGGAAGATATCAAACACTTTATTCACAAGGAACATTAAGATTCCTAATGCGACCTCCAACAAATGTTCATTGCCAACTTACAAGATAAACTCCAAAGAAAAATTGAAATGTTGATGTTTCCATCCTTCAAACAGTTATGTACAACCCTTTGTAACTATCAAAACTCAACTAGTAGTCGTGATGTGAAAAATCCCCCTAATCGTCCTAAAAAGTTTGAATCTAGACAACTCACAACAATTATCAACCATTCAAGAAATAAAATAAGGGATTTTTACAATTAAATCCTCCTTAGAAAAGTCAAAAAAATAATAATCAAGTGGATGGTATAAAAATGAGAACTCCTTGCGGGGATAGGGAGAGAGAATTCACCCCTTTACCTGATACCCTTCACAATATCATCTTGAAGCTAATTGACAAAAACATGCTTACCTTACCTCCTGTTAGAGAACATGATCCTACTATACCATTGCCTAAAGGTTTTCAAAAAAATGCTTATTGTCATTACCATTAAACAAATGGACATAGTACAAAATACTGTAAGCATCTTAAATATCTTGTGAAAGACCTTATCAATTCTAACCATTTACTAATCGAAGGTGTGAATGATCAAGGTAATAAGCCTATAGCTCCTCCTAATCAAATTTTTTAAATCTTTAAAAATCCCATGCCTAAGCACAATATTTCATTTTCTAAAGCTAGTGAAACAAATAACGATGTGATGAATGTAGACACGAATGATGACAATATGACTACCATTGAACAACATCTCACAAATGAAGTGATAGAATTTATCGAAGCTATACCTCATAAGGGCCTGACTAGACAACCTCAAGTGTCATTACTTTCTCACAAAATGACATACCTAAATGTGCACCTGATGGTCCTCTTGACATAGCTGGTCAAATCAATAGTAATCCCACTAATGGGATATTGATCAATCCCATTTGTGGAGAGAATGTGATTATAAAAGAATTCTTATATGTGCATGAGCTATATCAAGACACATATAACAACCTGAAAGCATGGATCAAGATGAATAACATATCTTTTTTCTCTACGATAGGCTCAATAGATCTCCCTTTAAAGGTGGGACCGAAAGCATTAACAATCTCATTCTCCATCTTCCCACAATCAAACCAATTTCATGTGAAGCTAGGCTATCCTTGAATTTTCTCCATGAATGTCGTACCTTTGAATTTGCATAAATGTCTAAAGTTTCCATTTCAAAATGACATCTTTACTGCTCATCATAGTGGATTCCATCCAGCCTTGGCAAAAGGGAAATTTTCACTAGATTAATTTTGGCCTGATCCTATGGAACCTATCAAACCTCAAGAGGATTTCTTTTTCAAATCATATAAAAAATTCAAGGAAAAGAAAATAGCAAAACTATCCCTTCGCAACATGCCTCAACCTATGACCAAAGCAACTATCCTTTTTGAGACAATGATGAATCAAAAACACTTTCGACCATACAAGAACAATCTACAAAACAATCTCCTATAATTTCCCACAAGAGACCACTAGATAGTATAGGCACTCCCATTGTCCCTCCTAGAGTCAAACAAGTTTACAAAGTCAATGAGAAAGTAGTTGAGAAACCTCCTAGTGTTTCTTCTAGTCCATTGAAGGAAGAGAAGGAACCTATGATTGACAAACCCACTCTTACACAAAAACAAATTGACAATAAACTAAAATATAAATTGAAGTGCTAGAGAGCATAGATGTAGATGCCATGCTATTTCTTGTAAATTAAAAACTAAAAAAAAACCATGAAATAGAAAATCAAAATCCAACCTACCTAAAACAATGCATGATGACTCTCAACCCTCTCAACAACATAAACAAGAACATTTCACGACCATTGTTATTCGACCTCCTGTAGTGATTAACTTAGATGATGACATTAATATTGCAAAAAATGATGAACAAGTGTATGATGAGTTGAATACATTGTTTTCTTCTTCCATGAGATTAAATGAAAAATCTCCTAAAAATAGTTTTGAACTTGGTGTGTGTCCTAGTTTAGAACTTGATGTTGTCCCTATGGCTAGTTTACGCCTTCTATTTATACTGAACGAGATTGGGAGGTAGACAACCTACTTTAGGTTGACTCGCTTGCACCTTACTAGTCTTTTGCTTTTTCATTTTTCTTTATGTGATTGCATGTGCGTAATGTGATCCCTCATGACATTTCATTTGATTTTCCTCTCTCTTTTGTGCATTCTTCTATATGTACCTTCATTCTTCTCTATGTTGTAATCATTTTTCATTTGTCTTGTGTTTTCCTTTTGGGGATGATGCAAGGCGTAGATACATTTATACCTCTTCCATGTTGACCCAAAATATTTTTCTTTATCTTTTTCATTTTTCTTGTGTTTTCCTTTTGGGGTTGACACAAGGCATCAAGACATTTATGTTTCTTCCATGTTGACCCAAAAGGTTTTTCTTTGTTTTCACTCTCTTTGTGTCATTCTTCTAGTTTTATGAGTATTTTTGGAATGATGTTAGTTCCATTCTCTATGAAAATATTGTAGCACAAACATACTGACCCCAAATCCATAGATCCCTTATGTATTTTTTGGGGCAACCCTTCCTTATTTCATGGCGCAACTTATTTCTAAAACATATGAATTGGCATAGGGTTTTTTGAGGAAGGATCTCATTTCTTAGGATCAAATAATTGGCTACTTTAAAGCAATTTCTCATAGTAATGGTGTAGAAACCACTTTAAAGTGGGGGCGTACATCGATGACATATTATGGAAAATTTAATGGTATGATTTTCATTTTTTCTTGTGAAGTGTCCTCTTCTTGGTGGTGTCATTGGGTTTGATGTCTTCCAAGAGTGTATGATCTACTGACATGGCATGATGTGAACGAGGCATCCCATGGGTGATGATATGACTCTTTTGTCTTATCCTCTTAGAGACATTAGGCATAATGCTCCCTAAGAGGGAGACCATTACACGAACAAAGAAAAATACCCTCTAACAAAAAATTTACATGACATTCAAAATAATTTACATTGTGGTGCCTTATTGAAGTTATCAGGAGGATAATTTGGTATGGTTAGTATGATGGGAAGCCAATACAATGGCATGACTTTCTCATTATATAGTTAGAATCTGACAAACTATAACAACCTTCTCACTAAACCACCTCATTGGGATAACTCACCTAATGGAAAGACTAAGGTTCCACTACCCCAGAGGGAGCAACATATGTTATGGACAAACAACCTCATGAACTGCATCATGTTAGAATGGTTATGTTCGATCCTTTGTTTTTGTTTAGTTTTCTTGCCCTTTGATAGGGTATGACCATATATCTTTTTTATTGTTGCATACTTAAGTGTCTCAAGGATGTCTACTTTAGTGTGAGTTTGACATGGAGTCATCCCCTCACTAAAGTGGGGGGAAAATGTAGTAACGGAAAAAGTAATCATTTTTCCTTACTTGGTTTGATAAATGACATTCAAACTGAATTAATGATGTCTTGGAGTGGTGTTGTAACGTGTTGTACACATTCACACTATTCTAGAACCTTTATTTTCAACTAAAACATGCCTTAATGGATCCTTTACAAGGGTGTTGTAAAGTGTTGTAACAAACTTTCACACTTTTCTAGGGTTTATTTGCTACAATTAAGTCTTATGGGCCCCGTTCTGAATAAAATGTGCATAATTTGTGTCTTGTTTAAGTTTTGTAAAGTATTATAAAGCACTTTCACACTTATCTAGGTGGTCTTAATCAATTGAGGTTAATTGGAGTTATTCACCCCCTTTTAATTCAAATTTAGGCCTTGATTTTGACACCTCCTGAAGATATATCTTGAAAACCATAATTTAATTAACAAAATATTTCATTCGAAAAAGTTTGGTCCTAGTAAGTTGAGCCAGGACCCATTCACCCTTGATGGCGAATGGGTCCTACCTTAATAGGATGCCCTTTTTTGGATGATCTAGAATGGGTTTTTATCCCTATTTCAATCCCCCGGGGTTAGGTCTTGGTAAATTGAGCTAGGACCCATCCATTCCCTATACATATGGTGAATGGGTCCTCCCTTAATGAGATCCCCATTTTTGAATTTTACTCTGGTGGGAATTTAATAATGCTTTTTTTCTAGATCTGGTGTTAGCCTTAATTCTTTGAATTTTGGGGTTAATCTCGTAATTTAGTGTAAATAAGGGTTAATTCACATTGTTTCACCCACAATTTTATGAAGCATTCAAGAATTCAAGTGATCAAGCATTAGAGCATTTCAAGAGCATTCATAAGGCATTTCAAGGCAGATTTCAAGTGTTTATTGTAGCAATTCAGGATCATATCGTCATGTCAAGGGTTTAATACATTCATGGATGTGTATGAGCTAAGATAGTTAATGTTGCATTGATGATCTATTTACAAGAATCACTTAACATCCAAGATCTACATTCTTCATGACCAGTGCATGTTAGTTTGCAGATTTTTTTCACAAGACATCATCCAAGGTGACATCATTTACATTATTTCATGTTTCATGCTTCATTTCATCATTTCATCATCTAGTTTCATTACCTACAAGGGGTTTGAACACTTTGAAAAAAAAAACAATTTTTTCTACCCTTGAGTGTGTGATTGTAGATTTACAGATTGGAGATCAAGTTGAGCAAGATTTGGAGCAAAATTGTCAAAGTTGCAAAAGTTGTCATTCAAAGTGCAAGATCATGGAAAGAGCTCTTCAAAATTGCATACCAACTTCTAGAACTTGATAATAGGGAATTTGAGAGTGTAGAAATCAAGGAACATGATCTTGAAATTAGTTTTCCAAAACCCTAAAAGGAACCATTCTCCACTGAATGTGAATGAGTTCTTAATAGCTCAAAAAAAACAACTTTCTGGTTAGGTACACAACTTTTAATACTCTAAAAACATCCCCCATAGTTGCTATAACAGTCAAGTAGCATTTATGATTTTTATTTGCATCTTATTTTACATAATTTGAGAGTTTATTGTCTTAGAAAATTCAGCAGTAGATCCTCTTGTTCATGCATTTGGGTCTACCCTATTTCCCCCCTAAACACTTAGCAACTTTTTTGTAACTATACTAGTCATAGGTTACTAAGGATTCAATTGATCACCAAATGAAGTTGAGAAATAATTGAATTTATCAAGATGTTACATTTTAATAATCAAACTTCAAATAATGCATTGTTGAACAAAAATTACTATCTTAGATCACTTACAACTAAAAAATATAATCTACATCACTTACAAAACTTATGCCTAAAATACTGCCTTTAAAAACTCAAGGGATAATATTGGAAACTCCTAAACACCCAAGGATATAGCTTGATCCAAAACTTGGTCAATGGCCTAATCCTTCTAGATGCCCTAACTTCTGGTTTGGTCTTGTATGCATGCAAATGAAATAACATCAAAATAGAATAATTTAATGTTAAAATCAATTACATGTAGACCTCCATTAAGCTAAATGTTTTTTTTTGCTCTTTGTGATGCAATTACTCAATTCAATAGCATAATATGAGGATTATTTAATTAAAAAAGTGATAGAATTTTGATGCAAAATTGAATTCCTTATGATACTTGATTGATTATGTGAGGTTAGTTGTTTTATATATTTGTAGAAGGATAATTTGATAATAGCTAGGATTCAATCTAAAATCTAAGATCTGATCTTTGATTTCGGGGATTGATGATGAGATGTGGCATGCATAGGTGAGTTGCATATTAGTTTAATTTTTAAATTAAAATAGTTGTAATTTCTCAACTCAATTTGATGGGATTTAATAGATCTGATTGATTAACTTAAAAAATTTGGAGGAAGTTAACTAAGTTTATGAGAGGATTAAGGGGAGTTGACTATTTTATGGAATAGTTAACTAATTACATGGATGAGTGGACTAGCACTAAGGGTATGTACAAGATCATGATGTGCCAAAAAGTGGCGATATGATGGGTATTTGTACGGTATGTGGCTGACGACTTTTTTTTAACCCAAAATTGATGAAATGAAAAGGGTTTTTAAAGGAGATTCTCAACTTTCCACCAATATAAATTATGCATTACTTTGAATTTAATAAATAATTATTATCTATTTTCTATTTGAGTTACGACTAAAGTCATAATTGATAGGCTGATTGAAAAACATCTATAGCTTTCAAACAATATCACATTTTTGGAATTTAAAAAATGCATCACATTCTATGCTTCACATACTATAGGATTAAAAAAAGAAAAAATGAATTTCATGAAGTTTTTACCAAGTTCAGGTGGTCAGACATACGAGTTTTTATATTTTTTAAAAGTTGTAATAAAAAATCATAATTAATTATTTAGTTGGGAAAAATTACAAAAAATATGCATCACATCCATACATGAGTCCTCTATTTATTTCTAAAATCTTATAAAAAATATTATTATTTTATTGTGGTTAGGTGGTACAGACACCTACTTCTTCTTTTTTCCCTGAAATTTAAGTACTACAACATTGAAATTTCAAAATTTCACCAAATAGATTTTTATTTTTTTTAAATAAACCTAGTATTTTAGAAACTACATTCAATTTGCTAAAGATTCTATTCTTACATATTTTTGAAATAATATAGATAACTTATTCAAATTTTTACATCAAGTTTCCTAACTTTGATTTTTCTGAATTTTTCTGATTTTTTTCCCAACTTACTAATTACACCAAATTACTAATTTAGATATTCCCATTTTCTAAAATGACAATTTTAAAATTATTAATAATTTTATTTGCATAATTTATTTATTTGTCTTTTATTATAAATAAACAACATTTAATTTAACAAATTTTAAAATTTGATGAAACTAAATTTAATTTTAAAACTCAAAATTATCTCTTAATTTATTAATAAAACTCTTTATTTCTAATATTTATTTTAAACTTACTTTTTAACAATTAAATCACTAAATTAATATTTAACAATTAAATCATTTAATTATATTATTCTATTTTATAAAATGACTATTTACAATTATAAACAATAATATTTCCATAGTTTATTTATTTACTTGCCTTTAATTAAATAACCACATTTAATTTATCCATCCTAAGGAATTTAAATTTAATAAATAATTTAGCAATATTCTTCCAACTATTTATTAATATTCTACCAAAGAAACATCAAGCAAAGTCATCAACTAAAAATGACACAGACCAAGATTAAAAATAAATGACCAAGACAAAGTAATACTAAAATGAAGACGAGGTCATAGATGATCGACGTTGCCAGACACAACAATGGGAATGACAGAATTGGACGGGGAAACTTCCTTATCATCTTTGTTTCAAATAATGTTGTGCACAATATATTTATTCAAATACAAGCACATCGTGAGAAGGAATTGCAGCATAGCAGGGTGCCCGTGAGCGAGTGATGTTGCACCATCCCCTCACCAAAACCACATTAACAGCTACAACATCGAATATAAAATAACATCACTAAGATATACAGATCGCCTCATATCATCATGAAACAATTACTAATCTACTGCATCACAACATAATACTGCATCTATATAAAAGCATAACCAATTAAATGCAATCATAATGTAATATCATACCCACAAAAGTACCATTAGAAGCTCTTGTCCCATCTTCCTCTTTCGATTCCTTAGCCAGAAAACCTACACATCCTAAGCGAGAACGAAGGGGCACTATAGATAAACTTACTTTTGTTTTCTCCTCAAGTAACTCTTCTAAAATTCTACTTTAGACTTGTGTCTATAATTTCAATCTTATAAATTTTCTACTAAAAAAAAATATATTATACTTCCAATCTTACCTATGAAGTAGTTATTATAAATCATATTCACATTGCTTATTCCTAAATATATAAATACATTAAATTTTCAAACTAGCATTTTTGTTTTCTATAGAAATTTAATGTAATATATCATCTATTTATTGTTTCTACATATAATACATAAAAAAACAAATAGTTCTCACCTTTCTTACAAAGACTCAAAAAATGAAAAATAAATAACATACTAACCCAAAAAAAAATCCATATAATTATACTTCTCAAATCTAACATGAATTGATATATTCCAATTCACTATGAAGCACTCATTATGAGTTGTACAGACAATAATTTTATCTAAATATAGCACAAGAAGAATGGTATACTAAAAATATACATTTATGAAAAACTATTCTAGTGTGAAGATAACTCAAAAAATAAGCAAGGATTAGTTTTAATAAAACCACTAGTATATAATATTGATAAAGTAGGTAAAATAAAATTAATAAATTAGGTATTAATAAATTTTCAATATGTTATCTTTCAATCAAACACTATCATTATTAAAAATAATAAATTATGTTAGTGACATTATTCTAATTTTTAATTGTAGTTACTCCAAACAACCTCTTTTCATACCACTCTAACTATTAAACATGACACTTTCTTTGTATTCATAGATCTAGGAAAAATTAAAGTAAAGAAAATAGGCACAATTAAATAATACAACTACACATACAAACAAAACTAAAGATGTCTCTCTGACATTGATACCATCACAACAACTATTGATTGAATCAAATTATAAAAAAAGTGAGCACCAAAATTGGAAAAGAAAACATTTGTAATACATGACGTGCCTTTTGGATGCAGTTGCAATGCCTCGAGTATGATTGAAGACATTATTCAAGAATACATATGTGTTTATACTACCTCTAGTACCATTGAGTTAAACTCTAAAGATGAAGAGTATGAAGAAATTGAGTCCTAATATATTACAACTAATGTATTGAATTAAATTCACTATTATATATAAAGATATGTAATTGCATTGAACTAAGAAAAAAAATTGTTTGTATTTTCCCTTGGATTCTATAAACAATAAAATTTAATTTAATATCTATATAGCTATTCCTTTTTAAGTCCTAAAGAAAAATGTTCCTACCACTTTACATTATCCAATGAAACTATCTATACATGAAAGAAAGTGCTATGGTTAGCAATATGTTTTAGTTTACTTCTTGAAATTAATTATATGTATACTTATTATTAAAATTATAAAAAATGTGGACTATGAGATCTGGTTTGTTAATTGTGTTAAATTGAGGTTTGATGTAATTATAGTTTTTAATATAAAAATAATATTTTCTAAATATATATTAATATTTACACTGTTCATTTATTTTGAAGATTACTCAACTTTAAAAAAAATATAATTAATTTTAAAATTTGAAATTAATTAAAATAGTCATTAAATAACTCTTGGGAAAAAGGAATAACTCTTAAAAAAACAATTTAAATAAAATAGTTAAATTATACTAAAATAAAATAACTCTTAAGTAAATAAAATGATTTTAATACATAAAATAATTTTTTATTAATAAGAGAACTCTTAAACAACTTTAAGTAGAAAAATATGTTATAATTATATTGACATAGTTATTATAATCAATATAACAATATTCTATAAAAACAAATTTTATAGTTAATAATATAAAAAAAAAATTTGTCAAATAATTTTATAGTAACATACAATAATCATTCAAATAAATAATAATTTAATATTTCATATATCTATAAAAATTTATCATGTAATGTAATGTTGGTCTATTTATTTTCAATATTCTAAATATATTACATTCTAATCAATATACATATTAACATTTGCACCAGAGGAGGTGCAATGGTTACGTCAATTATATTTTTTATAATTTATGTTTGAAAGGAGGTCTATAAGTGATGGGAAGTTTATAGATCCATTATGGAGGTAAATATCCTCATGCTATTGTCATGGTGGTTAGTATATGGCTAAAATATCTATGCACCAAATTCTCCAAGACAAAATTGAGTACCTTAACATAGAAGTTGGTGTGAAGAAGAATGTTGTAAAAGTTGGTGTAAAAAAGAATGTTGTCTAGCTTAATAGAAAAAATATCTTTAAAATATTTTAATAAATATTTTCTCCATAAAGTTTATTCTTTTATTCTTTAATAAGCATTTTTGTTATATTTGACTAACATTTTTCAAATATAAAATATATTAGATGGTACAATTATGGTTTCAAATAACATATATTTGTTATCATCTATTTTAATTTATTTTCTTGTCTATATTTCAATTAATGAATCATGATAATAATTTGACTATTAACCATTTTAATATGTACTCTCTTTTCATATATTTGTTTTTCAATTATATATTTATAATAAATCTAAAATTAAATAATTATATAAATTATCTATTAATTAAAAAATTTAAATCACAAGAAAACATTGATACATAATCTAAATGTATTTGTTATTGTTTTTATAATATATTTGTTATTTTTTTATATAATTTTTTAGAAGTTATTTTTTATATATATTTCTCTTATTTTAATTTTTTAATATTTTTTAATTTTTTTTGTAAATTAGATTAAATTAAAAAAAATTAATAATACATTAAAAATTTAGGAGAGATAAAAAATATCACTAATAAATATGAAAAAAACTAAGCTCTAAGATACACAAGCAGGAGTCTAAAGATAAAGGATAAAAAAACAAAGTAGCAACACTATCATTTGAAATCATTTGTAATTGGTCATGGAGTATCAATATCAGTACTTTGGGTAGTTGTTGACAATAAGTATTCATATTAAAATATATATATAATTTTATATTACAACATCTTCACCAGTCAAATTACAATCTTTTTATATTAATAATTTAAAAAAAAATAGATATGAGAATATTAATATTTATTTTAATAAAAGATTTATATTTTATCTTCAACTTTCTTACACTTCAAGAATAAAATCTACATATTACTGTTAAAATGTAGTAAATGTTACCTTTTTTTATGAAATTTATTGAGTAGGCTAAATTTTAAAATGACTCCATTGGTTTCTTGATCTATATTAATATTTTAAACTTAATATTGTGGCCAAGATAAATAAATAATAGTCATTGAAGATTTTTATTTTCAAAATCTGTGACAAAGTAAACCTCTATGAGGATAATAAAAGTTACAATCTAGATTCCAAGTGTTTAATATTGCTCCTTCTAAAGCAAATAAATGGGGAGATCAATAAGTTGATGATGTAACCAGGCACTATGATAGATTTGTTGTTCTTACAAGGACTATTAAGAGTCCCTAAATGCAACAATTAGAACCCACATAATGTAATCTTCCCCATCCTCTTCCCTGTAATCCTCCCAATATACATGGATACATGCATTGCTGAACTCCTCAAAATTACTTCTTTGCAGATAAATCTACATCAGAAATCAGTCTTGGTGTGCCCATCATGAACATTATGGTTGTCTCAACATTATTCTTTATGCTTGTATGATCCAGGAGGATCCAGAAACCTCAAAAATTCACACTCTCAGAATTTGAAGAAGCCAACGTCATTGGAAAGAGCTTGCTGAAATGATCCTGACACAACTTGAATCGCATCAAAAGGAGCTCGTATGTGCGAGTTATGCTTGGTAAAAGGTTTAGTCAAATAGGCAAATTAGGTGTCCAAAAAGGTAAAAAAATTATTGTCTCAAATCTAAGCAAAACTGACACCAAGTCGTAGTGCTCATCGTGTTGATTTTGTAACTATCTTCAGTTTCAAAAATGGAGTCCATATGAGCAAAATAGAGCCAGTCAAAGTTTTAGTCAAAATGATTATGTCAGCATGTGACATGGCAATTGACGAGGTGGTGATGTGGAAATTGTAGGTGATGTGGCAAAAATCTCACAAAATTCACATACCATGCTTTATTTTTGAAAATAAAGTGTGGAGGCTTATTTTATCTCACAAAAATCCATCGGATTTTGTGGGATCCCAACTGGATTTTGTGGGATCCAAATCTCCTAAAAATCAAAGAAATTAACTCATAAAAAAAATGAAACCTCCTAAAATAACATTAAATTATTATTTTAATTTGAAACTAAACCCCCTAAACTAAAATAGCCTGTGAATATAATAAGACAAGGGCTTGAAAAAAAAATTTCAAATGTTTTGTTAAGGGGTTGTTTATTGTTTTATTTTTAAAATGGGGAAGTTATTGTTTTTATATAAACGGGTTAGTGTTTTTTTGTAAGGCTTATAATTATAAAAGCCAAAGGAGAGGGGTTAATTTGTTATTCTATTTATTATGGTGGTTTTTAACCCCATATGCAAAATTTGTGTATAAAAGGAGGTGATGTGATAGAGTCTTTAAGCATTTTTTTGTGGATAGATAATTTGGATGTTTTTTTGAGGAATTTTTGGAGAACTTTACAAGGTGATATTACACCAATAATTGTAAAGAGTTGTGAGTGAGATTGTGAGGAGACTATTGTAAGCTTGGAGAATTGTAAGAAGGCATTTTCAGGTGCTTGGCAATCTTAATAAAGTGGTCCAACGTTGAGAAGCGGACCCGAAGACGTAGCTCAAATTGAGTGAACTTCGTTATCAAGTGTGATCTCTCTATTTCTTCTATGTTTCATTATTCTTTCAATATTTTGATTTTTTGAGTTTTCTTAGATTATGTCTCTAGAATCTGGTTAGAGTATAAGTGAACTTTATTTTTCATAATTTCAATGGTTAAGATACATAATCATGCATTACTATTTGATCAAGAATTAAATCTATAATTAGATTAAGTTTGGAAAACATTAACGTCCTAATTTACATAACAAGTTGGTATCAGAGCAATTTAATAGGAAAATTGCAAGTGGTTAATGTTAACCAGGTTGAAATTGAAGCAAGGAGAAGGTACACTTACAAATTTCAACCCAGAGATTGGAAAATGAAGGACTTTTCCATGATCAAAGATGGTAGTTGAACAAAGTTCTATAGAGCTAGATGAGAAAGCTTTCCAGAAATTTTTTTTGGAAATGAAGTCAATGGTGGAAGTTCTTTTCCAAGAGAGGAAAGAATGACAGAAGAGAAAGGAAAACAAGATTAGAAAGAAGGAAGTTGAATCCTCGATGAAAGATGACAAAGGTAAAGGAGTAGGAGGTGGTGGTAACCCTCCTAAACCTCCATCCCCGTCCTCTTCATCTTCTTCATCATCTTCTTCTACATCTAACTCTTCTAAAAAGAAACAAGTTGTGCAAACACCTTTGTTAAAATTGGATGTTAAATTTGAGTTGCCTATATATAATAGTGAATTGGATGTATAGAAAAACTAGATAACTAGCTGAAGCAGATCGAAGTGTATTGCAGGGTTCAACAAATCTTGGATGATTCTTCCAAAATCTAGCTAGCTACCCTTAGAATGGAAGGCACCACATTGGTTTGGTGGGAGAATAAGATTCATCATTTCATCTTGGTATGAATTTACTTTTGCTTTAAAGAAACAGTTTTATCCTTTGGGTTATATGCAACAAGCTGTTATGGACTAGAAAAATATGAGATAGGGTAAAGAACAAACAGTGCAAGAGTATACATAGGTGTTTAGGAAGAAAGCACTCACTCTTGGAATTCCTCTTTATACATAAGAAAATTTATTAAAATATATAGGTGGTTTTCATTCACATTTGAAACATACAATCTTGATGTTTAATCCATCTAGATTTGATGAAGTGTGTGTACAAGCAACCCATATTGAAGCAGGTGAAAGGAACATAAGTTTCAATTCAAAGAAGGAATTTGTTCCTCCAACTGAAGGGAATAAAAAGGGAAAGGAGAAGAAAGTAGCCAATGTGAAGAAAGAGGTAGGTGAAAAGCCTACTTGTTCACATTGTTAGAAGAACGGGCACACAGATGCGAAGTGTTGGAAATTATATCCAGAATTGAAGCCAAAGTGGTTTAAGGACCATAAAGGAAAGCAAAAGGCTGCAACTGTCATTCAGGGTCTTGGATCAGATTTTGATGATGAAACAAAGATAACAGTTGTTGGTTTGAAAGGTAAAGCATTTGTTGGTAATGATTTTGCCACTGATGTTTCATGTGCTTCTACTTCTAAAAGTCATGTTGTTCCTGAAGATAGCAAAAGATGTGAATTATTTCTTATAAGGGTGATTTCTAAGAACACTAAGATTGATACACTGATAGATAGTGGGTCCCAGGTTAATCTAATTTTAGAAGTTGTTAAATAGTTGGGATTGAAAACAAATCCACATAAGAAACCTTATCCATTAGGTTGGGTGTGTAATGATAACAGATTGCGAGTAACAATGCAATGCACTTTAAGATTTGCAATAACATCTAAGTTTATAGATGAGGTTGAATTTGATGTGGTTCCACTTGATATCTATGGGATTGTGTTGGGTAGCCCATACTTATATGATAGAAAACAAAATTCTATAGGGAACATAATCAGTATCACTTGTTTAAGGAAGGAATTGAATACATTGTGCATTCTCATCCAATTAAGACTGATAAATATTTTGTGACAATGAGACAATTGAAAAGGGTAGTTAATGCAAGCAAGAATTTGGCACTTATGTCTGTACCACAAGAAGTGTCATTGCATAAAAGCATATCTAATTCTAAGGTTGTTCTAGTTATGAAAGACAAGCATGATGTTGGTACATTCTTTTTCTCTTCCACAAATTTAGTTTTGTTATTCAGCCTTCTACTTTTTAGTAGTGTATGGCTAGTAGTGGCAACACTGAATGTGGATGTGTATATGGCTAATGTACTTAACAATATCAGTGCAGTTTTGATTGTTATTGTGATGAGTCAAATGCACAAGTTCCAAGAAGGAAGGACATATGATACTAGGCAAGTGAGGAAAAAATTCCCTCACATAAATTGTAAATAAAAATAGACCTTTTGGAGGTCCAAAAGCTTCTCAATGGGGAGGAATGATCCAAGAGGATCCAAAAACCTCAAAAATTCACAGTCTCAAAATCTAAAGAAGCCAATGTCATTGGAAAGAGCTCGCTCAAATGATCCTGATGCAACTTGAATCGTGTCAAAAGGAGCTCGTATGTGCAATTTATGCTTGGTCAAAGGTTTAGTCAAATAGGCAAATTAGGGGTCCAAAAAGGTGAAAAATTGATTGTCTCAAATCCATGTAAAAATGACACCAAGTCGTAGTGCTCGTTGTGTTGATTTCAAAACTATCTTCGGTTTCAAAAATGGAGTCCGTATGATCAAAATAGAGCCAGCCAAAGTTTTAGTCAAAATGATTCAATGTGAGCATGTGACATGGCAATTGACTAGGTGGTGATGTGGAAATTGCAGGTGATGTGGCAAAAATCTCACAAAATTCACATACCATGCTATATTTTTGAAAATAAAGTGTGGAGGCTTATTTTATCTCACAAAAATCCATTGGATTTTGTGGGATCCCAATCGGATTTTGTGGGATCCAAATCTCCTAAAAATCAAAGAAATTAACTCATCAAAAAAACAAAACCTCCTAAAATAACATTAAATTGTTATTTTAATTTTAAACTAAACCCCCTAAACTAAAATAGCCCATGAATATAATAAGACAATGGCTTGAAAAACAAATTTCAAATGTTTTGTTAAGGGGTTGTTTATTGTTTCATTTTTAAAAAGGGGAAGTTATTGTTTTTATATAAACAGGTTAGTGTTTTTTTGTAAGGATTATAATTATAAAAGCCAAAGGAGAGGAGTTAATTTGTTATTTTATTTATTATGGTGGTTTTTAACCCCATATGCAAAATTTATGTATAAAAGGAGGTGATGTGATAGAGTCTTTATGCATTTTTTTGTGGAGAGATAATTCAGATGTTTTTTTGAGGAATTTTTGGAGAACTTTACAAGGTGATATTACACCAATAATTGTAAAGAGTTGTGAGTGAGATGTGAGGAGACTATTGTAAGCTTGGAGAATAGTAAGAAGGCATTTTCAGGTGCTTGGAAATCTTAATAAAGTGGTCCAATGTTGAGAAGCGGACCCAAAGACGTAGCTCAAATTGAGCAAACTCTATTATCAAGTGTGATCTCTCTATTTCTTCTATGTTTCATTATTCTTTCAGTATTTTGATTCTTTGAGTTTTCTTAGCTTATGTATCTAGAATCTGGTTAGAGTATAAGTGAACTTTATTTGTCATAATTTCAACGGTTAAGATACATAATCATGCATTACTGTTGGATCGGGAATTAACTGTAATTAGATTAAGTTTGGAAAACTTTAACGTCCTAGTTTACAGATCATTGTATAATTTTCATCTCTGGTTATGAGATGGACATGCATGGACTTGTGTGGCCCAATTTAATTAAAGTACCCATTTGGCACAGGCTCTGGTTGTGGAGGCTCTATTTTTCAAACCTACATAACATGCCACAACTAGAGACAATTGATTTTCACATCTTATAGAGGCTCATATCCAATCCAAGATATAGATTAGAAGAAGTGTGTCATACACACCAAGGATCCCATCATGTCCACCTACAATTCAATACAACATAGTAGGAGTTTTGGTCTGGACTAGGTTGCTCCATTGAGAATTAAAAATGTTTCCTTTGTTCTCCTTGGTTGCTCTCCTACTTCATGTCTATATGATCCCAATAACTATCTCTATGATATTGGAAGTGCACATATCTACAATAATTTGTATGTGTGTCTAGGTATTTGAGGGTTGGATGTTCCTATCCATTCACCCATATCCATTTGTTGCATGTACTCTCCCATCAATCTTGGGTCTACTATTGAAATCAGGTAAATACAGATTTCAGAAAGTGAACAAAATGCAGAATATCAGGATTTTGTTGCACTACTTAACATTGCATTTGGACTAGTAAGGTTTAAATGCTCTATTTCTTGAGGTGACACCATCTATTCACCATGTGTAGGCTCTTGTCTTCTCTAAAATATCTCTTTCTCAGCTTCAATTTCTTCTTGTTGCATCGTTATTTTCACCTCAATCACCTTCCGCTCTTCCTGAAGACAAAATCATAAGGAAGAAGTTAGTGACACATTCTGCTATTACTCTACAAAGGACCACAAAGGAAAAATGTGCTCAAGAAAAGGAAGATTTGAAAATCCAAGAATTTTGCCATAGTATCTTATAGCTTGTTCAATTCCTTTGTCTTCCTATGCTTTACAACCTCGATACTCCATAGCATAGTTTGAAGTTTTGCAAAAGGGACATCTTTAAAAGTTAAAAAGAAATAGCAAAAATATATATTATAACTACCTTGCAAGATATTAATATATCCTGATATCTCTAGCTCGGGAGATGAGATATGAAAAAGGTAAAATAAAAATCTTCCATAAGGATAAGTGTGTAGGGAAAGTAGAATGGGGTAATCTCATCTGCAAGAACATTTTGTAACACGGGTAAAATTGGTGCATCGGTCCACCTGCATACCAAATTTTTTTGAATGAGTTAGTCAAGGGGAAAATATTTTGTAAATACATATAGTGTCAACTACGTAGTGTAAAGTAATTTGAAATTTAATTCAAGGAAAAGATTGGATCGGCAAGTGTATACCTCATTTTTCATAGTGAGAGTAATTGTAAGCACTCCTCTCTTTTTTTGTGATAATTGTGTGTGGATTGTTTTGCATTTTGGAGTACCACTCAAAAGAGAACATTGGTTGAATATGAAGTCCATTTAGTGATTTTACTCTTGATATAATTGTAAATGTTAGTCCAAGTGTCTTTCTATTTTACCAATATCAATTGTTGCTCTTTGTAGGGTCAACCCTTGGGATTTATGCATAGTAATTTCCCATGCCATTGTTAATGGAATTTTCCTCTGATTACCTAGTGATATAGGTATTATAGGTATAGCCTTTGGATGATTCTTGTTCCATGGTAGCCCACTATAGTTATTAATTCTTACTACAATGTACATTGGAACATCTAGTGGTTTAGAGCCTAGATTGTAAACAATATTAACAACCTCCCCAAGGGATCCATTTACAAGTCTTGCTTGAGTCCATAAGTTTTTTGTTAGCATTATTTGTCGGCGGAGTCAATATATTAATGGGGGATTTGCATTTGAGAAAATAAGTGAAAAGATCGACTGTGAAAATGAGGCCAGTTTAATTGGTGTTTTTTTAATTACGTAAACCAATTTGTATTATCTAAACAAAATATCCATTACAAATGAATGAATACGAATATGCTTGAGTTGCTAATAAGTTTGTGATTTAGAGGCTAGAATACCAAGCCCATGTAGAAATTAGGGTCAAAGGAACAAAGTCTCAACATCAAAGTAGAGAAATGTCTAAATTTTTGGATGATAATTCAATTTCCATTAGAGATGCACGCAAATGAAATTTTCCAAGTATAAATAAATAGAAAAGGGAAATATTAGCTAGAGAAGTGAATTCTAAAGCTTTTAAAGTAAGACACCCTAGCTTAACAAAATCCCTTAAGGATAAGCCCTCTAAAATTCCATTTATAAATTCTTCACCATCAAAAGAAATACCATGGAAATCTCAATATCTTCCAAGATGAAGAACTAGATCAACAAAATAAACTATGTTTTTATTCAAACTTACCAATGTTCCATTGTTATAAATAATAATGTCGATTTTAATGGGTGTTATCATAATAGTGGTTTACAATTCTCGAGAGGATTTTAGCTGAAATGATATATTTTAGAAAATATAATGATTTAAGCCTTAAAAAGTTCCATTTTAAGGATTCCATTGAAGAGGTTTGATCAAATCACCTTAGATCAAACCCCTATAGAACCTCGCTAGTTTTAAACCATACCTATAAATGCGTCTCCTTTACACTTATCAAAATGTGATAAAAATCACTTTGATTTAGCTTTGGGATCAAATGAATTCATTTAAAATTTATTTCAAATGATTATGGTATTCCTCGAACAAGCTATCCAATGAATATAATTTTAATATGTTTTGGTTTTGTTATGTATTTGTTTTTAAGTTTTATTAAACATAGATTTTCATTGAAAATGAATTTCTTTGTTCTTCACATGTGGAAAAATAGAAGATTATCAAAAAAATTGAAAAATATAAGTGCACCAGATATTGAAGTCCTTGATCCAATAAAAATTAAATTAAATTTTGACATATACAAAAAAATTCGGTTATACAAGTGTAATTGTAATTGTTCACTTTGAAACTTTATTAAGGAAAAATATTCAATAAAAAACTATCTAACCAAGTGGAAGTAGATATAGTTACAAATCTAAATTTGAAAGAATTAGAATTTTATCCTTCATGGAAAAAACTTATGCGTTATAACTTTAAAAATGTTGTTTTCTCAAAAATCAATTTTCATGGGAGATGGAAAAAAAGTGCAATTTGATTCCAAAATTTTGAAAAAAATATTTTAGAATCCAAAATTTGATGAGACTCTAGTTGCATCATCTTCAAATTCCTCACATTTCCTATAGGTGCCCGAATGTGAAGATTTAGTTAAAAATAATAATTTTGTCCGGTTGGCCAAAATTTGTAAACCGATTATGGGATCACCCTATTAATCTTATCAATTATGATATTATGAGCAAGAATTCTTAGATTCTAATTTTCTTCTTGAAGGATGTCTCTAGATAAGTTGATTATACCACCTATTTCTACACAAGAGAAATCTGAAAGGATTATTGCTGGAGGATTTTATAGTTTTGATGGATCAGTTTTGAGTCCGATTGAAGAGGCTTCTCTAATTCTTAATAGGCCTATTGCAAATGAGTATAACATAGATTCTTGTTCTAATCTAGCTATATTGAGTTATTTAATAATTGCAGATGTTGATTTCGAGAGCAATTTTCCCAATTTACTATTTGATAGACATTTTCTTGAGAAATAGATTATCACTTCTTTTTCTACACCAGAAAGAAAGAGATTTGTAATCTACCCCGCTTCACATGTGACTAATACAATCATAATTTTTTTATATATTTCTCCTAATAGATGCTTAGATATATTTCAGATAATGCATAGTGTGATTTTGTGACAATGTGCTTCTATTTCATTTTGACATATCTTACTATCATTGCCATGAAGGTATTAGGCACTTGTAAACTATGCATACAAATTAGAATTTTAATGAAATTTTTGTACAATTAAATTTTATTTCAGCTACCAAATTAAGGTGATGTACAAGAAAGAAAGGGTGCCAATACAAGAAGAGAGAACCAGTGAGAACAAATTGAAAGACATCCTCTTGTGGTTATGTACCTGATTTCCTTATTTTGGGGCTTAGAAGTAAATAGAGTTATTTTTTTTATTCTTTTGGGTTGAAAGGGTATTTAATTGTGTGTCATATGAGATGTAAGTTGGGGTTAAGGTTTAGAAACACTTCTATCCAAGTGTGGAACTCGGATGGAACCTTGAGTGGGTCCTTTAAGAGGGTTGTTGGTCAATTTATTGGGTTGGGAAGCAAAAATAAATCCCCTAGGGTCTATACCATAGTGGAAGGGGTCAAGTGGGCATATACTGGTGCCCTAAGGACATGATTTGACCCCTAAAAATTTCTCATAATGGAGAGTGAAGAGTTTTGAGGGGAGGGTGAAACGAAAGGATGGAGGGGTTGTCCAAGTGCAAGTTTTCTCTTTAATAAGGAAAAGACTCTCATTGATGGAGGTAGGTAGACTTCACACCTCATGACCCAAAAGTTGCAAGTTGAAATCTCTATATAACTTGGAGAGGAAGAAGGGTGGGGTGTTACCCACTTCTCCTCTTAGAGAACTAGAGTGAAGATGGTAGAAAGAATGGGAAGGGGAGAGGAGTCCGCCTCTTTGGAAAGATAGTGACCAACATGGCTTGGCTTGGAGAGGAAAGATGGATAGCAGAGTTCAATCCCTTCACCTAATAAAAAAAAAGAAGAGATAAGTTATTCTTGTTTTCACTTACTTGTTTATGGTAAGAAGGTGGTAGTGTGTATGGTTCATGGTTGAAATTAGAAAATAGAGGGCCTAGGTGCATGGAATTTGTGCTATGTTAGTTTATCCTTTTGTAATATTGAGAAAAGGCTTCATTCATCATCATGGAGCTAAAATAATTCCCTGCTTGGGTGTATGGCTAGAGCCCATGAGGCTCCATGACGCCATTATGGTAGGGTGGAGAGCAGTCCTTATTGTGTGTTAATATGTTAAGGAATTGGAAAATCCATTTTTTTTGGTAATTGTTAACTTACTTTCTAATGAAATCATATGTAAAGAACCTTGTTGCTTAACCTATCTCTTATATAAAGCAAGTTTTCTAAACAATTGCAAGTTTGGGGGAAATCCGTTTGGGGAAATCCCCTCTGTTTCAAGGATTTTATTCTATACATAAATCATTGGTTTTATGGGAGTTATGCTATAGTAAACAAGGAAGCTTGTGGGTTCAATATTTAAATAAAGTCTGGGATTGTGTGCAATGATTCAATGTTATGTGCCTCGCAGGACTGTTCATATAACCACTTTCTTGAATTTAATCTTTACTTTCATAAGAGGTCATATGGTGATTTAAAATTGCTATTACCTCGAGCATAGTAGCCTTGTATTTTACAACTAAGTTTAAAGGATAAAGCAGTACTAAAGCAAGGAGAAAAAGCATTATGTAGTTATTCAGTGATTTCATTTGAAATAAATACATAATATCTAGAGTCTTATTTAATCCATTTCCAAGAGTATTTAAGTAATTTGTTATGCTTTAGAAATGAGTATACCAGAATTGTAAATAACAACTCGCAAAATTTTAGTGGACACAAGGAAGAGGTAGCTCTCAAAATTGCTAGACTTCAAAAACATAATTAGTTCTTTTAAGAGATACAATGATTATTGTTCTACCCTTTATGAGACATTGCTAAGATGGAAAATCAAAACAGTTCAGATAAGTTCTAAGAAGATGCAAACTAATTAGATGTTATTTCTTCAAACCAGTGGCTATTTGAAACCATTTTTTTATATAAGCAAAAAAGAAACACACTGCTTGTTAGTAAGTCGATCATCGTCACATATAAGCCAGGTATTACCTTAACTCGACATTCTTTATGGTACTCGTAATCCATGAAAAGGGTCTTATGTAGATCTCAAACTCCAGGCATTTAAGACTATGAAAGAACACAAAGGTGTTGAAAGGAAAAATCACAGAGTTTTATCAAGTCTGTGATACCTAGATTAGAGGCATACTCCACCCAGTGAGCTCTATGTAGAAGAGTATCTAAATATATATCTTCTAGATTGAAACATGATTGAGACACAGAGATGTTAGTCTTTCCATGGCAAACAAGCGGGTCTCAGTTTTGTTTCAACAAATAAGGTCAAGGCATAGCTACTGATTTCCTGTGGGAAAAGTACTCAAATGAAATAGATAATAAGAAGAATTGTGTTGGGCATCTGACACCAGCAGCTACACCCAATCTAGCTAGTTTTCCCTGAATCATCTCTCCATCTGTTATACTGTTGTTGTTACTCCTTTCCTCCCCAGGGCGTTGATCTGTAGCAAGATAGAAAAGTGAGAGAAAAAGAATAAAAGATCTATTTGTAGTTGACTAAGGACATGGGTGTTCCTCTCAAGCTTGCGTGCCTTTAAGAGACTAAGGACTAAGCTGTAGCGTGCTAGAATTATAAGCGTATATTTTCTCTCTCCAAATTCAAGCCTTGCCCTGGCATATTTAATGCCTCCATCAGTATCATCCAGCCAGTCGATTAAAGTCATGTTCGCTGTCAAAAGAAATAGATTGATGTCAGAGAAGAGGCGTGATCTTCACACTGATTAAATGACAATCAATAAATAAAGAGAGCAGTTCGATCGATATGGATCCAGAGGTGGATTCAAGCATATCTTTTAAGTGTTGGGTTGTTGAGACCGAACCAACATTATGTCATCCGTTCCTAAAATATCATGGACCTCCTCCAGATTGTGAACCTTCATCACTCCTCACCATTATCGACCAGGTCACCTAAGTTCTCACCTTCCAAAGGCATTGAATGCAGCCACCGTGAGTGCGAGCCAAAACATAGATACCTGTTAATGTTCAGGAGGAAGCAAGTACCTCCATCTCCCCTTTTGGTCAATGACGAGTTCTCTTTCTTCGTAGACTTCTAGTATTTCTTATCATTTGCGTCCAAACATAATCTGAGGATCTCTCAAACAAAAATATAATTTGAATCTGTTGATTTGAATCGAGATATCATGCATATGGTTTTGAGTTTCTCTATTGCTCTACAGTGTAGGGTATCATAATATGACTACGATGGGTTGTCAGGATGCATTAAAGGATGGTTGGATGCTGAGTGTAGAGGGTGCCATAGTCAGAGGAAATCTAGCCATATCTTGCTAGGCCATGAGTGCCATAAATTCATACCACTGCCAGCAGGTTTTGGGGGTCACTAGTTAGGCAAAAATGTTGTCAAACCGCCTCAAGTGAAATGAATGTTGCTATGTTATTCTATCTACCTCTTGCATCAAATTGTTTCCCCCGCTGTATGCTTCCATCACTCTCTTAAATATCTCACAGCAAATTCATATTTTATCTCTTTTCATAGATAGATTATCGAACTCCAAAGTCCAAATCAGTGTGTGATGCTAGTGTTTCTTTTCACCTCCTTATTTTGTAGACCCGCAAGGCAAACGTAAAATTCATTGTCTCCCAAGAACGAAGAAGCCACTTAGAGTGATTGAGAATGAAATTTAAAATACTGTTTGCCGAAGGTTCTTAGAAAATGTTATTTTCCTATAGCGTATCAATGGCTAACTTGCGTCCATATCAATGCAAGACGATTAAACGAATCTTAGCCATTAACCAATCTTCGCCATTTTCTCTCTTTCATTCCCCCTACCGCTGTTGGTATCCGCTCCTTCAAGCTCCGCTTCGCTGGTATTACCTTGTACTCTCTGATTTGGCAAGCTGCAGCCAGAAAATAAGGTTCGACAGGGTTGTAGAGTATATATATTAAAACAAGTGATGCAAGCATTGAGTTCCTGCTGACGAGCAGAAAGCATTTAGATGGAAAGGAGAGTGCAGAGAAAAATGTAATGAATAAACTTAGAATTTGTATTATATTTTTGTAAGTTCAGCCACTAAATTTATCTTGACTTGTGAAGTCCTCTCTATGTTTTACTTGTACTTTTCCTACTGATGCTTTGTTTTTGGTTTGGGGTTATAGTTGTTTCAGCACTTTGAATGCCCCCTCTTATGAATGTTTGACATTTTAGTATCATATCATTTTTCATTTATTTTGTACATGAATACTATATCTAAAACTATGTTTTCAAGTACAATTTTTTTCACTTGTTTCGATTTCATTATTTTTAAGCTCTGGTGTACATGAATTCCATCCCAAAAAGAGTGTAATAAGCTCATCTCTAAGATTTGGTTGTTTACAATTAAATATAATGTGCATGTGCATTGTACTTCAATTTATATATCAAACACCATGACTTGGTGAGTCGATACCATATGTCACTTTATGTCAACAAAGTGCCTGCTAGACAACATACATGATTGGTGTACTTTTAGCAGTTAGGTCGTAAAAGTGGCAATTATTCTACCATGTGTATAAATGAGGGGGAGCATTCAATTTGTGAAACCTGACATATTGGAAAAAATTACACAAAATTGAAGATAGAGAATGAAGTGCATCAAAGTAAAGAGATCAAAGATATCAAGATAATAACAAGGTTCAAAACTTCAAACAAAGGTATCACTAGATAGTGATACTAAACATCAATTGAGTATTCTTCTCCTAGAATTTGTATAAAATATAATATCATAAACAAATTGGAAAATGTCCATTGGGTCAGACCAACCAGTGAATAAGGGCTGAAGTCTTGAGATGGATCCCAGATTGATTCACTCCACAACTCCAGTTGAGGTAAGGAGAGCTGGCATAGGGCATTTACTAGGACAAAACTTAGGGTTGTAAATTCTCTAGATACCCTCACCAAAAAAACAAAAAACAATTTTAAAATTTGCTAAACATAAGAGATTCAAAATTCCATACTTTAATTGATCTTCCAAGACTTATAATTAGTCCACGTCTACCAATTTAAGCATTGACCATGTAAGTTGGGATGAGATAAAGTGATAAATTTAAAATCAATACACTTACAAAGGAAAGATCACGGTTCAAATGCTCAAAAATATATGTGAATGAGTAAAAATGCATAACAATATATTGCATCAAATTGGATGTAGCATTCTTCTGGTTCAAAGTAGTATACTTTACCAATCTAAAAGATATTATTTTGAAAATTTGCGTTGAACACCCGAGAAGATACCAACAAATGGCTAAAAAAATGAACTAGCCACACAAAACGATAACACTAAATAATATAGCATGCATCCAATTTTAACAAACTTTATTTTGCTGATGTTGTGCCATTGACAATTTTCCTTCATCTTAAAACCATACCTTCATAGGTTTCCTTTGAAGATTCAAGATCTTGCAAGTGCATACTTTACTAAATACTCTGATTTCATACAAACTGTTGAGCAATTGTTGTAGAAAAGAATGAATAATAACAATGTACATTAGAGAGTCTAGTGCTTTGTCTCCCAGTTAAGAGGATATTCTATATTAGATTGCACAATATTCTATTTTTAAAAATGTCAGAGAGAACAAGAAAAATGGTGATGTATACCAATTGATAGATTGAAAGTGAAGAGAATAGATGAAAGCAAAGCATTTCATATCATTCAGAATATTGCATGATATGGAGAAAAACTTAAATAGTTTATTAGCTTAAATACGAATAATAACTTAATACCCCAAATTGTTGTAGCAATATCTTTTTATAATTTATTAAATCTGATACATACACACATCAAGAAAGATGTTTCAAAGAGGAAGTGGAAATTAAAATATGGCTGTAGAAGCTACAACAAATTGTACAGTAGCAAACATAGAATTTTATCCTATAGAATATAACCTCCCTAGAAACAAGAGAACAAAATTTAATATTCTAGATTAAAATTATTAAAAATCCTTATCATACATCAAATATTTTGTAAATTTTGAGAAGTTTGCATATTCAAAACAACACAAGAAGTTTTAAAATTTTACAAAAGAAATAACTTGATACTATAATTTAATAAACAAAATTAAGCCCAACACTCTACACTTGAAAGTACCTAATTCATATCATCGCTGCTTCTGCCAAAATGGGAGCTTTGGAACAAAGTATGGATATCTTTCAATGATAAATGAAAAGAGGAAAATTGCAGAGACATGGCACAAAATTTGGAAATGTTAATATGAAAATATTTTTGAAGGCGTTTGAAACTCCAGATCAAATGAAAGTTGCAGATATTAAAGCTGCACAACCTTGAAGAAAGATCATTTTTCTTCTAATGTATATATTGTTTGATGTGCAGAATATCCACAAAAATGGGTTTATTGGGAATGTTTTACAAGAGAACGCATATATGTTAAAAATTAAAGCACTTTAACTTTATTGGTCTCCTTGCTACTTATGCCAAGATGGAGCATATACATACATCAAGAAAACTTCTTGACAAAATGCCTCAATATTTATCATGGACAAAGCAAAATTTTGAAACCAGAAATCGTCATATTTTGAAACACCCAATTGGATGGGAAAAAGGTCTTGCTGAAGGCAAAGAGCAAAGATTATTAGGATTTTAGAGCTCAAAGGGGTGAAGTAATTCCTCCTGCAACTAGTTGTAATTCCCCATCTAACCTTATCCCCTATTCTCCTTAGCCAAATTAAAATCAAATTTAGAATTTCTAGCTGAATTAATAGATATTTTGATGATAGGTATATACAATTAAATTTCAGTCAAAGGTACCACTTTAGGTGTAACAAGCTGGCAGTGGATTGCCAATGCTACTACTAAACCTCGCTCCAAAAGAGAGACAGGGAAAAAAAAATTAAAAAAAATGAACTGATCAAGAAGCAACCTACAAAGAAAAGGTTTATTGCCTAATTAATCAGATGATCAACCCCTATAGAAAGACAATGTAAACCTACAAACCCAATGACAAAGGGGTTTTCAAATAAAATTATAGGAAAAATCCCACAGGTTTACAACCCATAACAAAAGAATGAGATTTTTATTACCTAATTATCAAAGTACCAACCAATACAAAATTTAAAAACCTAATTTCATAGATTTTTTTTAAACAGTTAACAAACCCTAAACATTTTCCGAAACAATATTGAAATTGTGGAATAGAATAACTGATCTCCATTACGCAATTCGCCAGACAAAACACCTCTGTAGGAACTAGAAACACAGTAATAGGGACTTAAGAAACTATAGGGAAAAATAATTTTAAAATCTATAAAATGATTGTGAAATAAATCCATTTGAAATAAAGTAAAAATAGATCAGGCTATGGGACAGACTGAAAATACTTCATTACCTAATTCATTTGGCCAACCATTTCGATATAAACAAATGCAAAACCCAAAAACTCAACAACAAAAGTTTATAAAATTGTTTACAAAAAATGATATACGCCATTTAAAAAATGTGAGCATCAAGAAAATAGGACTCAAACAATACACAATAAACAAGCATTCTTTTGGCTCCAGACTATTAGACCAAATAGGCAAATGTTTCCTACATCTTCCTCCCTAGCTGTTTGTTGCACGTCTAAGGCTCAACGAATCCACAAAAGCCTTCCTACTTGCACTGCTTCCACTGCTCACCTCAAGTTGCTTGTCTCTGGTTCTGGACTCTGTTGTAAAACTCTTGTAGGACAGGGACTTGCAGAATAAATAGTAAACAACTTGCTGGACTTTAATGTACACTGGCCACGCTCCAGTCGTTCTAGCATTTTCTCCTCCAACCAGATGCCATTTAATGTATTAACTATGCCTTAATGGATTATGTACCTCCAACCATTAGTTTTAATCTTTCATTTTTTATTTAATCATTCTATGCTTTTCTATTTTTCTAATTTTTTTAAACAAAAAATATTTATAGAGCTACTCTACGAATAGAAAAAGAGATAAATGTTGATTTTCAAATATAAAAAATAAGTTTTAAAATTCACTCTATACAAATAAAAAGTAATATGTTAAAATAAAGAAATGTGATTGACCGATGTTGCATACCAAATACATATCGAATGAATGCAATTGTAACCTGCCTTATGGCAGGAACTAATAAAAGTTTCCCCAAGTTCCTAATAATGTGTACATTTAGCTTTTAAA
Source organism: Sequoia sempervirens (assembly GCA_007258455.2). NCBI lineage: Eukaryota > Viridiplantae > Streptophyta > Pinopsida > Cupressales > Cupressaceae > Sequoia > Sequoia sempervirens. Next base: position 162,601,785 of record VDFB02379711.1, read on the forward strand.
ATTATGAAATCCTTTACTTCTTTTATTATTTCCTTCTATTGAGATGGTGTAAACGCAGTAAAACTATATGCTGGCTTAGCATGACTGCAATAATTAACAACGCAAAATTTAAACCATGCCAGTATACTAATTTTGATAATGCTAAATATAGTTTAAAATAAATGCATTATTCATTGATATAACTATTACTAATGCTGTCATTAATGTCACGACTCCTCTCTTCCCAACTGCATATTTTGATAGACTTTAATGCTAAAGGTAAATGCATGTTCACATTTGATATTCATGAAATGATGTTTATCTCCACATTTCCTAAAAACCTCAGCAAGTTGGGTCTAGCCATTAACTATTGATGAGAAAGGAATCTGATAAAGATCTTTGAATGAAAAGCAAATTATATTCACCAACTGTGGGAGTAAAGGCGTAGACATATGAATTAAATTTCTATCAGTACAGACCCACTGGCAAGGATACATCACGCCGTCCACAACCACCCAAAATAGAATTTTGGTCACCTTAGCCCACCCATATTTCTCACATTGGATTTTTATTCAACTGCCATAATAAATTTTGGAGCTAACTAGCATATTACAGTTTACAGAAAATTTAATGCATTCTGTCTATAAATTGAATGGAGGGGCATGCGTTTCAAACCATTCTAGTTCTATGTGTTGTGTTGAAGGCTGCTCATTGGAAGATTTGTAGGAGGCATGTGGATCTAAGCATATCATTTATTCCAGTCCTCTTCCTGAAGATTAGTGCTACAGGTAGGTTTTGAAGCATTTTTCTTGAAACAATTATGTCAAATCTTATACTTATTGGTAGTTTCTATTATTTTCTCCATATTAAATTTCCTTGCATATGAAATCTCGTAGTCATTATGAAATCATATACCAAAACATCAACCTCAGCAATCATAAACTTAATGCTGTAATTTTTTTCTTATTACCTGAATATGTGAAATCATCGTATAGTAAATGAATTATTTTGGGAGGTCTATAACAGGTTCTTAGTTGATTCGAGGCATTTATCTTCAGCTTGGACCAACACTCTAACAACATAAATTATAAAATCACATAAGCAATCCTTACTTCTTGATTTAAATGATTGGAAAAATTAGTTTTTTAGAGAAATTCTCCACAAGCTGTTCTAAGAAATCTGCATCTAAATAAAAAAAAGGGACTTAGCACCCTTCAATCTCTCATGGCGCAGCCTTTTAACTTCATACTTTACTCATTAACAAATAGCTGCTCAACTTTGGCACCTTAATCAGTAGAAAAATGTGTATAAAATCAGTATAATGCAGATAATCCTCTTAATGGTTTATGCAGATTTAAAATCTGAACAAATCTCTTAATCTTGGCACCTTTTTCTTAATAAATGCATATTGTAAATTAACAGCAATGTGTTTATAGATTAAATGGAAAAGCTACAAAGATTGTGCTAAGTTCTATGGGTATTGCGGTGAGGTTGAGATCTGGAGATTTTTTTTAAGAAAGCATGTGGCTTAGAATGTTTCTTTTTTAATATAGATTAGTGTTTAATATTCACTGTGTATTATTCTATTTAGTAAAGTATGAAATTTTAACTTAGTGTTCTTTAAAACTTCATTAAAGAATTATTATTTTAGTCATAAATAAATGAACACAATTTTAATATATATAGATCCTTAATCAAAATATAACATTTTCAAGATTGAATTTGGGGATAGATATTCATATATAATCAGCTATATAAAACTAATAACGCTGTGATTATCAAAATTAAGCCAAGCAAATATTAAAAAAAAAGTGCTATAAAATTCCTCTAGTCATGTTATTGATTTGATTAAGATTTAGTTCAATACATATTCTGTGGGAAATTTCATTAAACTTATAGAGAATCATTTTTTTTATTAGTGAATAAATAAAATCCTACCATTTTTATTATATTTTTTTATTCTCGTACCATGAAGTCAATTGGTTGTAATTACTTGTAAAATGTTTACTCCTAAGCCTTGTAAGAAGACTAATATAATATTTGTAAACATAATGAAAAAGAAAAAAAAAGATTACAAAATATAGCCTTGATTGAAAATATTGGTTATTTCAATACTTTAGGCATGCAACATGCATTTGGGAGATCTATTTGTACTTAAGGATAGTTTAAAAGTTGTTATATGAACTCCCAATATGACCTAAATTATTAAGTTTTCTCAAACTTATCTTAAGGAAAGATTGCTTAAGTCATGTTCTTGAAAGAGAAAATTTATGTTTAATCTTAACAAAATGAATGATCATGGTCTAAAACTTAGATGAATCAAATAAAATTGGGACAACCCTTCCCTAAGCAATGAAAAAAAATATTTCCACACCTTTCCAAATATGTTAGAATAAGAGAGCTTGAAGAACTTAATTTGGAGATTTGTCCAAAGTAACTCTCAAAATAGAAACCTCTTCTAGTGTTTTGGCAATAGATATGGAAGCCCTTGTATCCACACATAAAATAGATGATAGATAAGAAAAACAAAATCACCAAAGGAAAGGAGGAATATTGCATATAGATCGTCTTATTGTGTTATATGGTAATGCTTTTTATGAATGGGTATTATCTAGTTAATTTCTTTACTCAATGGTTATGATGGAATGTTTCTCTAAAAACTTCCTACAAAATTTTTGATTAATGCTTGTTGATTATCTTGGGAAACTGTTTCTCTTTAAATGTTGGCAAAATTGTAACACTTATAAAATTTAGATTCTTATGAGCTCCTCTCTTATGAAAGTTTAATTATGTTGGAAACCTAATTCAAGAAAGGAAAACAAAACTAGCAGCGTTTGGTATTCACGGTGCCTCTAGCTCACGTTCACGGGTAATGCCGTCGCACTTGAGCTACTGCAAACATTGCCTAACATAGTTGCAATAACGACGTCTATGGCATCTTCCCTATAAATCGTCGGGGAGAAATAAGGAACATTGGTTAATTTAATCCAAAGGGAGGGAAATCCCCTTTGGATCGATAATATAAAAAGATAAAACAAAAATGAATCAAATCCGCTAGTGACAACCTAGAAAACTATAACTTAGGAATTTTCAATTCAAGATATAATCGTGTGGATAATTTATTAGGAAATCATTTAAATGGGTCAAGGGAGACGAACATCATTAGGGAGTAAGGTTAGATGAATGTTATTAGATAAACAATAAATGGTCAAGGCGATCATTTATTATCCATGTTTCCCATCGTGGGTAGCAACTGCAGAGGAACTATCTAGGGGAAATAAAAACCCTAGAAAGGGTTGCGTACCCACTTTATAACAGTTCACATAAACATAGCCTAGAAAATAGAACTACATGTTTTACGCCTTGATCCCATTTGGAAGCAAGGTATGTAGGCAGTCTGGGAAACGAAGGATGCTCCGAGTACTCAGGTGTTCAGGAATGGGGTTTAGGGTTAAGAGATCACATAACTAGTTATAAGAGATAATCAACTAAAATACATACAACTATACTCGGAAGAATCCCGTATGGATTGCTTGATTCCCCGAGGCCCTTAGGCCAAATTCTAAGGCGGGTTTCAAGTTTAGAATTACAATTTACATACCCCTGAGGACGACGACCTCGGTACACTTTTGGTAGAAAGTGTGGTCATCAGGGAAGCGACTCAGGATCCGGATGATCCCGATGAGTTCAAGACTCTAGCCAAAGCACATACCTATCATATGATAGATGCCTGCCTCGTTTAGGTGGATGCCTATTCTGATTATATGAATAGATGTATTCCTATTCCATATGAATAGATGAAGTGAATTCTTGTTCCGTGTGAACAGATGATATACCTATCCTGTATGGATAGAAGTTCCCGAGTATACTTGTGAATGAATACTTGAAAAAAAAATTAGTGGTATTTCGATTAAAATTAATTTGGTCCTTACATGTGGTATCAGAGCAAGATTCAAAAACTAGGCCTTGAGCTTACTACGACTCGTGCAATTGAAATATGTATTTTAAAAGTTATATGAAAGATACATCCTTTCTCAAACATTGGAATCATACTAACATAAGAATAATTAAACAGGAATTCTAAATGTCAAGGGGAAGGGCAACTCGAGCTGGTGTCGGTCGAAGACCAAAGGGGAACAAAGATGATGAACCACAAGCTCAGAGGAGGGATAAGGATGGGATTGAAGTAATAATAGAACTGTTAACTGAACAAAGAGATAAAATCAACTCTTTGGAGCAAACGGTACAAGAACTTCGAACAAGACAAGATAATATCGAAAACATAGTTGAACTTGAAATTCAAAACCCTCATGAAGGAGATGATCCAGAGGAGAACGTAATTGCACCTAGGAGGGAAAATCCTATTCTGGAATTGACTAAGGACTTGAAAAAAATTGCCCCTCCAAAATTTGATTGGAAACAACTAGGAGAAGGGGCAGAAAATTGGCTTAATGAAATGGAGAAGTATTTTGAGTTAAGGGACTTCAGCGAAACTACTAAGGCCTTATGGGGGTCCTACCAGCTTGTTGGTGAGGCAGCTAGCTGGTGGACTAATGTGAAGGAACAAAATAAGTACACCAAGGAGGATATAACATGGGAACAATTTGTTGAGCACTTTCGTAAAAGGTGGCTACCACAATTGTTTTTTGATGAGAAGATGACTTAGTTTCACAACCTTCGCCAAGGATCTCTAACAGTTCAACAATACTGGGATAGGTTTTCCAAACTACTAAAATATGTGCCAATATATCAACAAGATGAAAAGAGCCAAACCAGGAAATTCATTTTGGGATTAAATACCAACATAGGAGTAGAGGTTGACATGCATGGACCGGAAGGTATGAATGAAGTGTTAGAGAAATCCTTAAAGCAAGAGAGGAAGTTACAAGCTTTAACTTCAGCAAGACAATCTTTTAGGAGTAATAATTTCAAGAGGAAACAAGAATTCAGAAGGAATCAAAACTTCAACAAGAACCTAAGGAACAATTCATCGGAAAGAAAACCACCTCCAAACCAGAATCAAAGGTACAATGTGAATAACACTAACAGAAACAACTTCAACAAAAATGAACCAAGGAACTATAATTGGCCTTGAGGCTCAATGAAGCAAGCAATAACCAACCTAAAAATCCAGTACCACGAGGTCCACCAGGTGGATGTTTCATGTGTGGAGGGAATCACTTTGCTAGAGAATGTCCAAGGATGCAAAGTCAGATGAAAGCAAATCAACCTCAGAGGGGACCTACATAAAGGATTCATGCAGCAGTGAGAAATCGACGCACTCGATTCCAAAATGTGCCTATAGAGACTACAGGTACACTCTTTGGGAAACTAGTCTCAATTCTAATAGATACTGGATCATCTGAATGTTTTATTTCACCTGAATTTGTAAGGAAAAATGTATTTAAAGTTAATCATATGGAATCATCATGGACAGTCCAGTATGGGGATAAGGTAGTTAAAGAGGTGACCCAGTGTCTATCCGATGCAGAAATACAATTTCCTAACTTTAATACAAAGGTAGACCTTTATGTGGCACCTTTAGGATCATATGATGTGATCATTGGAATGAGTTGGCTGACAAACCACCAAGCAAATGTAGACTGTTACAACAAATGGGTAGAATGTTTAGATGATGTAGGAAAAAGGGTTGTGATTCAAGGGAAACATAGACCTATAAGTATGGAAATTATATCTTCCATGCAAATGAAAAGAGAAAAGAGAAAGGGGGCTCTAGTATACATGGTTACCATGAATGAAAAGGAAGAAGGGGATATTCCGACCCTCCAAAATTCTCCTTACCTTCAAGATTTTAGCGATGTGTTTCCAGAAGAACTACCAAGGCTACCCCCAAAAAGAAAATTTGACTTCTCCATTGATATAGTTCCAGGAGCTGAACTTGTGTCTAAGGCACCCTATCGAATGAACATAGCTGAGCTGGTAGAACTCAAGATGCAATTGGAAGAATTGCTTGGGAAAGGTCTCATAAGACCAAGTGTATCCCCTTGGGGAGCACCGGTTTTGTTTGTTAAAAAGAAAGATGGAACCTTAAGACTATGTATTGATTATAGAATGCTTAACAAAGTCACCATAAAGAATAGGTACCCTTTACCACGCATAGAGGATCTCTTTGAACAAATGAAAGGAGCAACTGTGTTTTCTAAGATAGATCTTCGATCAGGGTACCACCAACTCAGGATAAAGGAAGAAGATATCCCGAAAACAGCCCTCAGAACAAGGTATGGGCATTATAAGTTTATAGTTGTACCTTTTGGTGTGACTAATGCTCCAGCTACCTTTATGAACTTGATGAATATTGTGTTCCATGATTACTTGGATAAATTTGTCTTGGTCTTCTTAGATGATATCTTGATTTATTCCAAAAATGAGGAGGAACACCTAACACATCTTCAGTTAGTTTTGCAAAGGTTGAGAGAACATAGGCTATATGGGAAACTATCAAAATGTGCATTCTTTAAAAAGAAAATACATTACTTAGGTCACATCATTTCAGAAGATGGTATTGCAGTAGATCCAGATAAGATAAAAGCCATAGAGGAATGGCCAATTCCAAAAAATGTGTCTGAGGTAAGAAGTTTTATGGGACTTGCAGGATATTATAGGAGATTCATAGAAGGATTCTCAAAAATTGCAAATCCAATCACTTCATTACAAAGAAAGGGTAAGAAATTCTTGTGGACTGAATAGTGTGATAAGGCATTTCAAAATTTGAAGGAAAAATTAACCACTGCACCTATCTTAAAGGTTCCAGAACCAAATGGACACTTCATAGTTGTGACAGATGCTTCCATTGAAGGTCTAGGTGGGGTACTCATTCAAGATGAAGGTGTGGTAGCATATGAATCAAGGAAATTGAAAAATCATGAAGTAAACTATGCACCTCATGATTTGGAACTTGCAGCAATTGTACATGCTCTTCAGAAATGGAGACATTTTCTCTTAGGAAATCCATTTGAGTTAAAAACTGACCATCAAGGACTCAAGTACATCTTCACGCAACCTCACTTGAACGCTAGACAAAGAAGATGGTTAGAATTTCTAAGCGAATATGATTTCGAGATAGAATATATTAAGGGAAAAGAAAATAGGGTTGCAGATGCACTAAGCAGAAGGAGGCACTTGATGAATATTGCAATATTCAAAACTACTTTTAAGGAAAAAGTTCTAAATGAACAAAAAGAAGATTCATGGTATAAACAGGTCAAATCGACCTTAGAAAGTGATCCAACTGATCCTAGAATAAGGGGGTATTATCTGGATGGTGACAAATTGCTTCGATATAACAATAGGATATATGTTCCAAACTCCAAGGAGTTGAGAGAGTTGGTTTTAAGTGAAGCCCACAATACCCCTTATTCAGGACACCCTGGGGCAAACAAACTCTATTCAGACCTTAAGAAACTATTTTTTGGCAAGGAATGAAGAATGACATAGTACTCTATGTAGCTAAATGTCTTGAATGTCAAAGGGTGAAGGTAGAGCATAGCCATCCTGCAGGCTTATTATACCCCATGATATACCGCATCATAAGTGGCAAGTCATTAGTATGGATTTTATACAAGGATTGCCTACAACACCTTATAGGCATAACACAATAATGGTGGTAATTGACAAACTTACCAAGGTTGCTCACTTCATAGCAGGAAATATAACAGATGATGCTCCAATTTTGGCTAAACATTTTATAAAAGAAATTTTTAGGTTACATGGAATTCCAGAAAAAATCATATCCAATAGGGATGCTAGGTTCACTTCAAGGTTTTGGACAACTCTTCAATAAACTTTGGGGACACAATTAAATTTCAGTACAACATATCACCCTGAAACAGATGGCCAAACTGAAAGGACAAATCAAATTGTGGAAGACCTTCTACGTATGTACTGTATGGACCAACAATCTATGTGGGAAGAATATCTTCCACTAGTAGAGTTTGGATACAATAACTCTTTTCAAGTCTCCCTAGGGATGGCTCCATTTGAAGCTCTATATGGAAGAGATTGTCGCACACCTTTGAGTTGGGATAATCTTGAGGATAGAGTGGTAATTGGACCAGATATGTTGAAGGAAATGGAAAATCAAATCAGGTCAATTAGACAGAGGTTAAGGGAAGAAACAGACAAACAAAAGAGTTATGCGGATAGGAAAAGAACACAAAGGGAATTCACAGTAGGTGAAAAAGTTTTCTTAAGGGTCAGGCCATATAAAAGCTCTATAAGTTTTGGTAAGAAGGAAAAGTTGGCACCCCGTTATGTGGGACCCTTCGAAATCATAGAAAGGATAAACCCGGTTGCCTACAAATTGGCCCTACCTCCCCAACTGAGTCGTATGCATGATGTTTTCCATATATCTCTTCTTAAGAAGTATGTACCTAATGAGAAACATGTTTTGAATTGGAATACATTACAGGTCCAAGATCCCGGGAAAATAACAATAGAGCCATATCGAATCTTGGAGAGGCACCAGTACCAATTGCGCAATAGGATGGTTGATCAAAGCAAAGTACAGCGGGATCAATATGATGAGGACAATGCTACTTGGGAAGATACAATTGATTTACAACAATCATTTCCCTTCTTGTTTTAAGTACTATTTAGATGCTATATTTCCTTTTTGTTTCAAAGTACTATCTCTTTACTATATCAAACATATTAAATATATATGCATCGGGATGATGCACAAATAAGGGAGGGAGGATGTCATGACTCCTCTCTTCCCAACTGCATATTTTGATAGACTTTAATGCTAAAGGTAAATGCATGTTCACATTTGATATTCATGAAATGATGTTTATCTCCACATTTCCTAAAAACCTCAGCAAGTTGGGTCTAGCCATTAACTATTGATGAGAAAGGAACCTGATAAAGATCTTTGAATGGAAAGCAAATTATATTCGCCAACTGTGGGAGTAAAGGCGTAGAAATATGAATTAAATTTCTATCAGTACAAACCCACTGGAAAGGATACATCGCGTTGTCCACAACCACCCAAAATAGACTTTTGGTCACCTCAGCCCACCCATATTTCTCACGTTGGATTTTTATTCAACTGCCATAATAAATTTTGGAGCTAACTTGCATATTCTAGTTTACAGAAAATTTAATGCATTATGTCTATAAATTGAATGGAGGGGCATGTGTTCCAAACCATTCTAGTTCTATGTGCTGTGTTGAAGGCTGCTCATTGGAAGATTTGTAGGAGGCATGTGGATCTGAGCATATCATTTATTCCAGTCCTCTTCCTGAAGATTAGTGCTATAGGTAGGTCTTGAAGCATTTTTCCTGAAACAATTATGTCAAATCTTATACTTATTGGTAGTGTCTATTGTTTTCTCCATATTAAATTTCCTTGCATATGAAATCTCGTAGTCATTATGAAATCATATACAAAAACATCAACCTCAGCAATCATAAACTTAATGCTGTAATTTTTTTCTTATTACCTGAATATATGAAATCATCGTATAGTAAATGAATTATTTTGGGAGGTCTATAATAGGTTCTTAGTTGATTCGAGGCATTTATCTTCAGCTTGGACCAACACTCTAACAACATAAATTATAAAATCACATAAGCAATCCTTACTTCTTGATTTAAATGATTGGAAAAATTAGTTTTTTAGAGAAATTCTCCACAAGCTGTTCTAAGAAATCTGCATCTAAATAAAAAAAAGGGACTTAGCACCCTTCAATCTGTCATGGCACAGCCTTTTAACTTCATACTTTACTCATTAACAAATAGCTACTCAACTTTGGCACCTTAATCAGTAGAAAAATGTGTATAAAATCAGTATAATGCAGATAGTCCTCTTAATGGTTTATGCAGATTTAAAATCTGAACAAATCTCTTAATCTTGGCACCTTTTTCTTAATAAATGCATATTGTAAATTAGCAGCAATGTGTTTATAGATTAAATGGAAAAGCTACAAAGATTGTGCTAAGTTCTATGGGTATTGCGGTGAGGTTGAGATCTGGAGATTTTTTTTAAGAAAGCATGTGGCTTAGAATGTTTCTTTTTTAATATAGATTAGTGTTTAATATTCACTGTGTATTATTCTATTTAGTAAAGTATGAAATTTTAACTTAGTGTTCTTTAAAACTTCATTAAAGAATTATTATTTTAGTCATAAATAAATGAACACAATTTTAATATATATAGATCCTTAATCAAAATATAACATTTTCAAGATTGAATTTGGGGATAGATATTCATATATAATCAGCTATATAAAACTAATAACGCTACGATTATCAAAATGAAGCCAAGCAAATATGAAAAAAAAAAGTGCTATAAAATTCCTCTAATCATGTTATTGATTTGATTAAGATTTAGTTCAATACATATTCTGTGGGAAATTTCATTAAACTTATAGAGAATCATTTTTTTTATTAGTGAATAAATAAAATCCTACCATTTTTATTATAGTTTTTTATTCTCGTACCATGAATTCAATTGGTTGTAATTACTTGTAAAATGTTTACTCCTAAGCCTTGTAAGAAGACTAATATAATATTTGTAAACATAATGAAAAAGAAAAAAAAAGATTACAAAATATAGCCTTGATTGAAAATGTTGGTTATTTCAATACTTTAGGCATGCAACATGCATTTGGGAGATCTATTTGTACTTAAGGATAGTTTAAAAGTTGTTAGATGAACTCCCAATATGATCTAAATTATTAAGTTTTCTCAAAATTATCTTAAGGAAAGATTGCTTAATTCATGTTCTTGAAAGAGAAAATTTACGTTTAATCTTTAACAAAATGAATGATCATGGTCTAAAACTTAGATGAATCAAATAAAATTGGGACAACCCTTCCCTAAGAAATGAAAAAAAATATTTCCACGCCTTTCCAAATATGTTAGAATAAGAGAATTTGAAGAACTTAATTTGGAGATTTGTCCAAAGTAACTCTCAAAATAGAAACCTCTTCTAGTGTTTTGGCAATAGATATGGAAACCCTTGTATCCACACATAAAATAGATGATAGATAAGAAAAACAAAATCACCAAAGGAAAGGAGGAATATTGCATATAGATAGTCTTATTGTATTATATGTTAATGATTTTTATGAATGGGTATTAGCTAGTTAATTTCTTTACTCAATGGTTATGATGGAATGTTTCTCTAAAAACTTCCTACAAAATTTTTGATTAATGCTTGTTGATTATCTTGGGAAACTGTTTCTCTTTAAATGTTGGAAAAATTGTAACACTTATAAAATTTAAATTCTTATGAGCTCCTCTCTTATGAAAGTATAATTATGTTGGAAACCTAATTCAAGAAAGGAAAACAAAACTAGCAGCATTCGGTATTCACAGTGCCTCTGGCTCACGTTCACGGGTAATGCCATCACGCTTGAGCTACTGTATCCATCGCCTAACATAGCTGCAATAACGATGTATGTGGCATCATCCCTATAAATCGCCCTGGAGAAATAAGGAACATTGGTTAATTTAATCCAAAGGGAGGGGAATCCCCTTTGGATCGATAATCTAAAAAGATAAAACAAAAATGAATCAAATCCGCTAGTGACAACCTAGAAGATTGTAACTTAGGAATTTTCAGTGGTGTAAATGTAATTCTAACTCAAAGATGAAATCATGCGGATAAATTATTAGGAAATCATTTAAACGGGTCAAGGGAGACGAACATCATTAGGGAGTAGGGTTAGGTGAATGTTAATAGGTAAACAATAAATGGTCAAGATGATCGTTTATTATCCATGCTTCCCATCGTGGGTGGCAACCGCAGAGGAACTGTCTAGGGGAAATAAAAACCCTAGAAAGGGTTGTGTACCCGCTTTATAACAGTTCACATAAACATAGCCTAGAAAACAGAACTACATATTTTACGCCTTGATCCCGTTTGGAAGCAGGGTATGTAGGCAGTCTGGGAAATGAAGGATGCTCCCAGTACTCAGGCGTTCGGGAATGGGGTTTAGGGTTAAAGAGATCACATAACTAGTTATAAGAGATAATCAACTAAAATACATACAACTACACTCGGAAGAATCCCGTATGGATTGCTTGATTCCCCAGGGCCATTAGGCTAAATTCTGAGGCGGGTTTCAAGTTTAGAATTACAATTTACATACCCCTGAGGACGACGACCTCGGTACACTTTGGTAGAAAGTGTGGTCATCAGGGAAGCGACTCAGGATCCGAATGATCCCGATGAGTTCAAGACTTTGGCCAGAGCACATACCTATCATATGATAGATGCCTACCTCATTTAGGTGGATGCCTATTCTGATTATATGAATAGACGTATTCCTATTCCATATGAATAGATGAAGTGAATTCCTGTTCTGTATGAACAGATGATATATCTGTCCCATATGGATAGAAGTTCCCGAGTGTACTTGTGAATGAATAATTGAAAAAAAAATATAGTGGTATTTCAGTTAAAATTAATGGTCCTTACAATTATACGATAGACATTGGTATTAAATGCCATAGTATTCATATTGGCTGATATGGAAGTTTACTCCAGCACCTCTGTAGGGGTTGGGAATATTAATATTAAATTAAGTGAAGCCAGATTGACGTTGTTCATAATTAAAGTCTGCTCATGATAATAAATGTCACCACCAATGCTAAATTTAATGGGCTACATTATCAGGATTACTAAGATGTAATTAAAAATTTAAAAAATTGAACATGTTTGAGCGGAGAAGACAAAATATATCGAAAATAGTAATACTTTGGGCATGGAAAGATATAAAAGTTATGCAAATTAAGTTAGTAATGTGTGAGGCAATATTAGCAGACACTATGCTTAAACATGTTATTCGTTAGATTATGGTACTTATCCCGAGTAATTCTTGGCCTCACCACTTAGGTATAAAATGTTTTTTAACATTTTAAGAACACTCTTTACTAAGTGAAGGTGTTGCATAAGGCATCCATTTACTCACCCCCCACTTTCACTTTAGATAATATTAGTGTTTGAGTTTTAGAGTTAAATTATGTTAATATTTGATAAAAGAATTATAAAATAAAATAAAAGGGTGTGCTCCAATTTAAAAGTAACATGGTTTATTAAGAGTAGAGGTCCCACTCATGAGTTGTTTTTTTTGAGAAAAATAAAATATAAAATAAAATGGCAGGCCTCCATAGTTATTTGAAACCTAAAAAGCTTAGAAATTGATTGTTGGATATGGTTATCAATTTAAAAATATTCAAAATGTATATATATGTAATTTGGGTATTGTAATAAGGTGAGATCATTTATTATATATATATATGATGTATATAAGACATCTAAATAAATAAATATTTTATGTATTATATTGATTATTATTTGAAAACAAGAAATTTAAAAATTTTATGTAACAATAATGCATTTCTTTTTATGTGATGATTATATTTGAATCAAAAGTATAAAATTTGTCTAATGTGTATAGTATGTTTTGATGGAAGCATGGTAGAGATATTTATAGTGTATTTACATCTTTGTTTCAAAAAAAAAATAGTAGTGTTTTTACCCTTCCACCAAAACTTGGACATTACGAAAACAACCTCTCATAGGTATACAACTCACACTCATATTAACATTATGTCTCAAGCCTTCATAATGTTAACTAACTTAATTATTGTTTTAAAACAAAAAAATTGTTAGGTTTCTAGTGAAAATTTGGGGCATGACAAGATTCTTACTTTGAATTCTACTAATGAAGGAGTTTATAGCTTTAATGGGTCTAGGTTTAGTTCAATTGAAGAGGCTTTTCTTATTCTTAATGACCCAATTGCAAATGAATATGCTTGAGTTGCTAATAAGAATGAGAAACATCTCAAGATATTAAACTAAAAGATAATCTTGATTTTTTTTCTTTATTGGAGGCAAAACTATGAGATGAAAAACCCCAAATCAAGGAGAAGTATAAGACATTAAAGATGAGCTTTTATCTCAAAATGTAGTTGTATGACTATTTTTACAAAAAATATGAAAGATTTGTTTTATGAGTGTTAATCCAAATTCTGATATTTTTTTGTTTACCTTCTCTTGGATGTTTTAATTTGAGCATTGTGATTTTATTTACAAACAAATTTATTAAAATTAAATGCTAAAAACTGAATTACATTCAAATAAGAGATGTTTATGAGATGTACCAATCAACTTGAATCAGGGATGGGCTGATCATCAAGAGGGTCATAGTTCAATGACAAAACATCCCAACAACAAATCAAAGATCCTAAATTCTAATCATAAATGAGCCATAAGAAAATTAAGAATAAAATTACAAATAAAAAAATTAAAAATTAAAATGATTATGGTGATAGAAAAATATAACTATTTCTACACAGAAGATACAATAGTTGCATTTGTTGAAGGGATTCTGTTTTAGATTGTTTAAATTGACTGCTACATGAATGTGCACAACAATGCGACTGGTTTAAATTTTTCAAGTTCATTTCAATATTTTCTAATGCAGTTTGTAATTCATTGATTTATAATATGTTTTTTCATTCTACATTCCCTGCCAATGTGCACCATGTACATGCTAGTTGATGGGTGCTCTGCTTTAGGGGAAGCATTCTTGTTCTATGATATCCATAACCTTTTGCAGATTTATTACTTGTTCACTGATAACTTTGTTGTTTTCTTTCAAATTTTGCATGGCCTTCTGCAACCTCTTCTTGTTGGGAGTATTTCAAACATGGATACCTATTATTTTGTACACACAACTTGAGACCAAATAAGCATAATTTGTTTCCCTTCAAAAATACCAATTAGACCATTTCATTTTCTTAGCCAGCAATGCGATTTAATTGATTGCCACAAAATGGTTGTCAAACTAATTTATTGTATTTTGTTTGTTTTTGAAGAGGGAAAATATGTTTTACAAGGGACGAAACCACAAAGAGTTTACAAAAAAAACATAGGATCGTTAAAGAGACATCATAAATTAAGAAGGCTATAAAGAAACAGCTTTCCTGAAAACATTACAAAGCCACAACCACCAAAAAAGCCAATGAAGGCCACGAGCCAAGCAGAACAAAGCGCCGATTAACAATAAATTGGGCGCGTTAACCATTTTCCCGCCGGTCTGCTTCCAAATGGTTCATATCCTGAACCCCCTTTAAAATCTAAACCATCACGGGTAGTAGGAGGTGCCGCCACTACCGTTTTAAAAGGTTGGCAAAGGGTCCTTTTCGATATGCACTTGGTCCTCATTCTACTTGCTTTTTATCCTTATTGTCCTCTTCTAGGTCAACAACCGGTGACCTGTTGCAGCTTTTCAACTTTTTCAAAGAAATTGCATTGATGATGATGGCATTGTGCCTAGCCATTTTATGGTTTTGTTCCCCAATAGTTTTCATGTTATTTTTTATTTTGATAATCTCAGCTTCTAGAGTCTTATACTTTTCCTCAGTGTCACTTTCTCTCATTCTAGTGTTGTTCTTTTTTCGTTTTCCTTCTTCATTTCTCAGAGTGGCCAAATTCAATTCCAATTCCTTTGACTTGTTGTTCAAAACCCTATTTCTTTGATTAAGATCATTAATTTCTTGATAGGCCCATTTCAAAACCCTGAAAATGTCACCAATGCCATTTCTAGCAAAGGCAAGAATATCGCCAGACTGAACCAAGTCTAAAATAAAGTTAGCATCATCTGGGTTGGGGGAGCTAGGAAATCTAGTATTATCATCCAAACCTAAAAGAGGAGGTGGGAGGAGGGGCATAGATTTTTTGCTAACTTTGGGGTTCGACTTATCCTCAGGAAGGGAAGTGCGCAAAGTGAGGCTCCAGCTTTGTGGTAGGGAGCCCTTGAGGGCGAGGATTGCTTTAAAGGGTTAAGTAGTGGAGGTGCAGGGATTACCTTTAGCAAGCTTGAGTTTCAAAGATAGGTTTTCTTACCAAACAACTCAAAGGATGGGTGGGCTTCAACAATTCTCTCCTAGTAAGGATGATTCTTTGAACCCCCACTATCTGTGTCATAGTCCTCAGATGTTGTGGAGGCAACAGGTTTGGACAAAGCCGACAGGCTTTGATAGCGCTCATATTAACCCTAATAAGGCGAGAATGAAGAATAAGGTATCCCCTAGGATTTTTCTTGTGGTCCTCAAGGCTATTACTCAACGAACAAAATAGATAATGAGGCAGAGAAATCTATACCTTATGGCGGAAGTGGTTAAGGATAGCAAAATGATGACTATAAACTCTGGTGAATCTCCCGTCCAGGGTAATATACTCCATTATGATACGAAGCACCTTTCTCCACAACACCTTGATGGTGTCAATTTCAAAGTAGCTATTGGAAATTTTGACCAGTTTCAAATTCTTTTTTTCCTTCTTAGGGAATTTAATTACCGCCTTGTCAGAAAACCTTCTATCGTGATAAAATTTCACACCCTCAGTGGAAATTCCAGTCACCTCTCCTATAATTTTTCTCGTCTACCCCTTCTCCCAAGAGGGGTTATATCACCATTGTTCCAGTTCTTCTCAAAATAGTCTATGGCCATAGTATCAGGCCCATGAAGTTTTTCTAGAAATTGAACCAACCCACCTCTTACAACCTGCTTCCAGACTTTATCATTCCTCGTATGCACCTCGTAGCTATTTGGATCAACTCTTTCCCTGTCCCCCCCATTTTTATTTGCACCTTACTGCAGACTCCAGTGTCGAGCACCTATTGTAAATTTATGCAGCCATTCCAATGAACCCACAAAGCGTGCCGCTTTTTCTTCCCAGCTAAGTAATATGATGCAACCCCATAAAGTCTCTTGATTTAGATGTACTTAGCCCTTTTCCTTTTAATCATTAAATGTATTTTCCTCTTTCCCATGCATAACATCATAATCTAGTAGGGCCCTGACATCAACTCTCAAGTCCCTAAATTTTTTCCATGTGTTCAATCCTTGCCTCCTTACCCCTTCATTTGTAAAGTAATCTGCCACACTGTTAACTTCCCTATAGATGTGTGAGACTTTAACTTTATCGAACTTGTCTAGAATAGACTTTGCTTCATCAATCCAATTCTTTATCGACCAAGAGGGGGGTCCTACCTAAGAGACGGTCAATGATGTTTTTGAGGAATCCGACCATAAGGTACTTTATATTCAAATTATTGTATTTTATACTCCATTGTTGTGTGTTATTTGGCAGTGCGAAGGTATTTACCCACGAGGTCACAATGGATTTGTAATTATGGAGTAATCTACGCTCTCAAACAAAATTTGGCAGCACCTTTGATTATAGAGGGCGGATTTTTTGTAGACCCGTTGGGTTTTGTGACTAGTCGCGTTGAAATCATCAACCTCAAGCTATGATCTCATTATAGGCACCAATTTTTTCCAAAGGTTAAACAATTTGTTGAAATCTGGTCGTGGCCCGTTTCCTAAAGATAATTTTTTATTTTTACACTCACACACTAGAGGTTCCAGCGGTTTTGTTGCATTGAGATTTGGTTATCCAAGGGCATGTAATCTCTTGACCCACCTTTCGGTCGTGTAATCCTACATTATGTCCACGGTACGAAGAAACGGCAGGCGGAAGGGAGAGAACAAACAGAGCAGAAAACTTTTGAATTGAGCTCGATATTATCTTCTCATTGATTCAATTTATAATAAATACATCATAAATACTATGTCCAATGTAGATCCAAAGTTAGTACAACATGGTGAATGAGATAAGAGGCATGGATGGCGTAAGGCAGCTGAAGATGATGTTGGACAGCTAGGTTGATTCTTGGTCGGTTGGTTGTCTGTGCTAACAGACCTTGTTTGGTGGATAATTAATTTACTCTTCCAACATCTCCCCATAAATTAATTATCAAACTATTTTAGATATCCCCCTATAATCTAGAGAAGATGGATCCTCGCCTAAAGCCTTGTTAGGTACCCATTTACAATCATTGATGAAATTTTTCATATTGCTTCCCCTTGTCATAATCACTTTGGGTTTTACTGCTTACCCCTAACCAATGCAATTCTAAAGTGGTTTAAAGTTCACCACGAACTCCACAAACCTCACACACAAGTGGTTTCAAGATCACCACAAACTTCACATTCAAGTGGTTTTGGCTAACCACAAACCTTTCAACAAGTGGTTTTGGATTACGACAAACTGAGCACACACATGACTCCACAAATCATCATCATGGGGAAACCATCATCACTCTGGGCTTTTCTCCTTGTGTACTTGCATCAAAATTGATTATTGAGTCCATATAGAAAGAAATCCATCTACTGAGATACATGGGTAACCAGCTCCATTGTACTCTATAGTTGTATAGGATTCCTTTTCTGATATATGGTTCATCAATATGTTAAACCAAAAACATTGGGGGTGTTGGGTACAACCAATCATGCGCCCCTTACAACAAATCAGGTACAATAGACACTATGGTTTTTCCTTTTAACAAAGGTGACTCACACAAAACATTTTCCCAATAAATACATAGGCCACTAACAACAAAAAAATTCTTGACTTCATGATTGCACATTGTTTGGTGTTGGCCTCTTTTCAACAGCCACCCAAATACTATGAATGAGATAAAAGCATCATTCTTTTGAGGGATATTGATCCAACAATCTTCATTTACATGAACACTTTTGACATTGACATAGCCTTCACATTTAGACAAACAATTCTTTCACCTCTTGGCTATCTTCCTTACTTGCATCTTCATTAACAATCCTTAAATATCTACATTAAAACTCCTTATCAGCTCCAAATTTTGTTGTTAAGGCTTTAAACAATAGTCTTTTTTATTGTTGGGCGATCTACTTGACTATATGCTCCTTCCTTCTTTGACACACTAAGGTTCTTTCATTCAAGTTTGGGCAGTGACTATATACTAACCTTCAAGAGGTGTGTCTTCTTCAACACTCAGACTATTAGCAATGTCTTCAAACTTTTATCGACAATGGCTATAAAAAAAATCTGCAATATACATTTCCTTTGGTTGCAACTCCAGTCTGTTGTGAACACCTCCTTGGGTGTGACATCCTCACACTTAGAATTGTGAGGTTTTTCAAACAAGCTTGTTTCTAGAGTTGCCCCACTTTCGGGTTTGTCCCTTGGTTTTAAAGGCCAACCTGTTATGAAACTTGTTTAGGTACTCACCGTGGAGGTCATCTCTGAGAAGCCCTTGGTTAGTAAGGATTCAGCCCCTAGTGCCCCTACTTCTGGACAAGTTGGGAATGACCATTTTGAACCCCCTATTCAGGATGAAATTAATTTTGCCCTAAAAATGCTCAAGCCTGAGGAAATGGTTAGTGTTGCAGAAAAAAGTACTGAGGGTCTTTTTACCGTTCTCAAATGGACCTAGAAAGAAGTTTGTGATTTGAAAGGCCGTGTCTTGTTCTGATAATAAGGTTATGGGCTGGGCAGATCGGTTAAGGACGAGAAGAGTTGGTGAGGAATGAAAATTCCTTTCTGGGGGAAAGGCGAGCAACTACAGGGGAGGGATAAGATTGACAAGTATTGAATGTAATATGTTCAAGATTGGACGAAACATAAGGGCCACTGTTGCAAACAACCACAAAATCGCAAGGCATAATACAATCATCATAAATGCGATGGTGGAAAAGCTTGAAAAAAGTCAAAAGGGTTTGCTGGTGGTGGATTTGGATGTGAACAGAGGCGGCAGCAAATCGGCCGGTGAAGGTATTTCGACTCGTACCAGAGCAAACATAAAAAGGAAAACCCCGACTTCTTCACACACGGTTCAAATCCTTAGGCAGGGGTTACAGGATATGCAGAATGTTGAAAAAGAAGCTGAGGAGTTACTGAATAATTTGGAGTAACTTGGTGTTTGGTTTTCTGGTTTTTTTGGGTGGTCCTTTTTTTGGACCCTGCTATCTTTTGTTGCTGTCGTTTCCTTTTTGGGACAGCTGGTCGGTTGTTGGTACTTTTTATGGTTATCTTTTGTTTGTTTGAACTTCATAGTTTCAGGTCCCTGTAAAACCTATTTTTTTCCTTTTCAAAGCATCGATCTAGTCTTCAACAATTGAAGGTTCAAAACCAAACGTCTCTCTGTTTTATTCCTTCCAAAGGCTAACGATCTTGACTCTCGTTTGGTGCCCTGAATTTGCACACATAATCTGGGAGAAACTTCTTCTCCTGATTCACCATAAATTTCGATACCATGAAACATGGGCGGAAAAGAACAGTAAAACTCATAATTGAGCTCTAATATTATCTTCTCATTGACTCAATTTATAGCCAAATACATCATAAATACTATGTCCACTATAGATTAGAGTTAGCTACAACATTTATGGTGGACAGGTGAGATAAGAGGCATGGACGACGTAAGGCAGTTGAAGATGATGTTGGACAGTTGGGTTGATTGTTGGTCGGTTAGTTGTCTATGCCGACATACCTTGTTTGGTGGATAATTAATTTACTCTTTCAACACACATGAATCCCACGTGAAATCCCGAGATATTGGGTAGTCGTTACTCAGTGGTCTCAGCCACAAGAAAGGGGAAAATGGCATTTGGGATGGATTTGTAAATGACCCTCAGGCACAGGTTGAAGACCTATGTAGAAACATTTCACCAATAGACTTGCGACTGCTTAGACTTTCTCTTGCATTTGTCTTATTTTTGCAACAAATACATGCTTGCAATTATTTGAAAAATCTTCCATGTAAATGTATTAGAGCCCTGGGCTTGTCGGAAGTGTTTTGATCCTTGTTTGGCCCGGCATTGTTAATCTTGGTGGCTAGAAAGCTTTGTCATTTTTACTATAACTAATGATCCCTCTTAGTGATATTAGGGCCATCTTCTTGAAAATGAACTTAATAAGTATAAGCTTAGGTATTACTGTTTCTTTGTGAAATTGACTATACATTATGGAATACACCGGGGAGTATGACTGCAAGAATCATGTATGGTTAAGATTGTGGTCTTTGTAAAGTGTGAATGATGTTGTGATCGATCTCCCATCCCTCCTCCTTATTGTCAATCTTACAAAGCAGTCCAGTTTGCCAAAGTATGGAAGAGCAATAAAATAACAAAGTAGAATTGTATAAAAACCAACAACTCATTGTTTGAATAGATAAGCAATAAAGCATGGAACATATAATATACTTTTAAGGTACATACCATATTACATTGTAAAATTGATCTTCATCGTAGCTAAACGCATTACTAGGGGGATTGAGGGTGAACAATGAGCAAGCATGATAATCCGGTTATGTCACGAATGCGAGCAGGGTGTTAGCAAGGGCGCAAAAGAAAAATAATAATAAACACAAAGATGGTAATGCGTTTTTCTTCAAACCATTTTAAGTGTAAGCATAACAAAGAAAACAAAAACTATTTTTGGCGCGCATATTCCAAAAGGTAAAATTCACCTAAAACTATGGCAAGTGGTTTCACCTCTAGATTTTACAAATTGTGTTGTGTGGGCGTCTTAGATGAGAAAAAAGTGAAGCGAGAAGTTTCACGGAAAGAATTTTGCAAGACACTAACATAGCAAAATATTTTTAGATGAGACAAAACCTATCTCCTTCAATTGCTCCTAAACGGAAGCTTTTAAAGAGCAATGGCAATGCTTTTATTTTCAATTTAGCATAGGCGGTGCTGCTAACTTCAGTTTTTAATGCATATCGGACATTGTTATTTTTTGTTTAGCATAGGTGGTGCTATTAACTTCAGTTTTTTTCCATAGAGATAAGGATAAAGGCATGTGAAGCGCAATTTTTTTGGCGACATTTTCCAAGTGTTAGGAATGCAGGGTAGGATTTTTCTCAAGCAATTTTGCTTAGGCATCGGTGTTCTTAATTCCGATAAATGTTCCCATTGAATTGTCAAATCAATACTTATAAAATTATGATAGAATTCTACGTTGCAGCAATAGAATTGATCTCAAATTATTACTAACACCACCTCTAAATCAACACAAATATTTTGATAATTACAATGCTAAGAACGCTTCCACCCTCGTTTTATTGAGAGTAATCATAGTTATTTAGAAAACTATATGTAATTATGGATGTAACCTCACTACCCTTATGTAAAGACAAGTTTATTGGAGCAAAGATAGCGCTGTCGAAAAAGTTTGGAGGCGGCGTAGCAGAAGATGTGATCATTAACAACCTTTGCAGCTTTGAGGAGCGATTCCAAGTCGAGAGCCAGGAATGTCATACACCACTCGGAAGTTACGCTGCTGGTAACTTCCTACTATAGATATTATGGAAGCCGAGGAGCTTTCAGGAGGAGGAGCGAAAGCCAAGCATGCCACCAAACCCTGCACATTGGCGCGGACTAAAAAATTACTCGGCGGCAGAGCCACGTCCACATTATTATCAAAATGCAACGTGATCTGAGGCACCTCCACTTCCCCGGAAGGAAAATTGAAGCAGGCATCGAAGATCGAGTACGAAGCGGCTCGACTGAGATTTACCGAGTGCAAGGCAACCTGTGGACGCAGAAGAAGGGATGCAGTAAGAGAAGGTTTTCTCGAATAGATTGGCCGTCTGTGTAACAAACGAGAGCGACTCCCTGCCAAAGCCGACCAAACCGGGTGTGGATGTGATAAGCCCTTGCCGAGCTTTGGCGCAGCCGAAAATAAAGCCCGGCATGGACTGCGAGCCCACGGCCAGCGAGTCCGTTGAGAGCAGTTCCTTCACCTGGGATCCGTCGCCGTAGGTCTGCGTAATGCTGCAGTTGTAATTCCCGCAGTCTGGACTGCTGCCGAGTGCCTGGCACGTCTCCGAAGAGCAGCTGAGGTATTTGAAGGTGGATGACTTGGAGGTGTCAAACACGTCACCTGCGCAATCAGCGCAGGCCGCACAGGGAATCCAGGAGATGTCACTGCCTGTGTCGAGGGACATGTAGAAGCTCTGCTGGGGCGTACCGAAGCCCAGATTGATTATGTAGTTTCCGCTCTTCACAGCCAAAGGAACGTCGGCGTCCTCTTGTGTAGTGAACGTGGTCGCTACTCGCGTTATTGCGCGGTAGCGCTGGTTGTCGCCCTTTATTGACTCCAACATCGTGGTCAGCCACGTTGAATTGTTGTTGCGAAAAGGGGAGCACCGGGCTTGGACGTGCATCAGAGGAAAGCTCGTGCTTGACTTCCTTGGCTGGGCCGCGGAGCAGTCCTCCTCTATGTTCTCGCGACTGAATAGTAAGGGACTAACTTTTACAAGCTTACTGCTCTGAGCTACGCCACAGCCCAATAGCAGAAAAAGTAAAAGATGAAGCGTTGTCATGTCTTAGTAGCGAACGAATCCAGAGAAGGATGATAACTTGTGAAGAGGAAACGAATGAATGGTTGATATAAAGGAATGAGCAGCGTGTGGTGGACGGACTTGAAGGTTTTTGATGGATTGGAGACAATGATTTGTTTTAAAATTTCCAGTCTTGACAAACAGCAATGAAGATTATTGTTGACTTGACTTCAAGAATTGAGTCTTCGCGCCGATGATTTCGGTAGAAGGTTCCCGCGGCATGACAATCCCATAACAAGCGCAGAATATCTTCGCTACATTCTCGCATTCACGTATTGGGAAATTGCGTACATATGTACGTTTGTGTCATTATTCACAAATGTTACATAAGGCATTTGTATTTTTATCCTGCGTGTCTAAAATGAGCCAAACGGATTTCATTCGCTATGAAAGAATTTTCATACTTTTTATTTATAAAAAATCTACAAGATGATTTTAAACATTTCATTTTATTCAAACACAAGTATAAGTCGACGAAACATAAATTAAAGGACATTTTATGAAACAAAAGTGTCCAAGTTTAATAGACTCTAGGTGCAACCTAGTCCAACGCAAGTCTATTTCTCTAATATCACAATTTTACAAGTTCAACTCTAATTTTAGAAGTCTTATTTTATTCTTTAAGTGAAAAATAAAGTAAAATCCTATCATTGACATTCATAAATAGACATACAGTTAAGCCCTTGCAAGCACTTTGATTTATAATTAACACTTATCTTAACTAATATTAATTTAGATCTATTATTTGATATATTATTAAATTAGATCCTAAGTTTACCATAAGATGTATCTAATATTTACCCTACATTTTGATGAAATTATGATTTCATTGCACCTAGGGTTTTACCCGAGGAGTCCCTCTTCTGTTTTGAGTTATAAATCTTATTATATTGATTTTCATATCCTTTTTCTAGATCTAACTTATTATTGGATGATCTTGTTGGCACATGACAATGTCATCAATCTTACAAAGACTAGAGACCACCCAAAATGATGGAGATGTCATAGTAGCCCATCACCTAAGCACTAGAAAGCCTCAAGAGCACACCTAAAGTGTAGCACTATGTTCCTTACTAGATCCTTTCATTAGATGTTTCATGTTCAAGTAAGTCACCATGTGAGAAGGTAGTGGTTGCCATGCTCATTTTCATACAATTACCACACTTCTAAGTCACTTTTAGTTATAGATCATTTCTTTTAGGAATGGATGACAATAGATACCTTAAAGATAACTCAAATGTGTCATTAAAAAATTCATCAAGATATATTCTATCATAAAATTATTCATTCTAAAGATATTACATCCATGAGTCATTAAAATGATCTATATAGGGTGTTCAAGAGTATAGTTGACATATTTTATACTACATTCTCTTATCCTCTCTCACACACTTCATTTAAATTATCTATGTATAACATCTTCACATTGACATTCCTTGCTTTAGATTTGTCTTTGAGAAAGCATATAGGATTGTCTCTCATATCCTTGGATTGGGTTGACACTCCTTTTTTAATAATTGTACTGCTACGTGGTTTGCTGGAGATTTGTCTTTGAGATTTGTTTTTAAATTATCTATATATAACATCTTCACATTGACATTACTTGCTTGATATTTTTCTTTGAGAAAGCATATATGATTGGCCCTCATATTCTTGGATTGGGTTGACACTCCTTTTTTAATAATTGTCCTACTACATTACTCATGAGAAAATTGTTCATCAATCATCCAAGAAGGTGTCTCTCTATGCTAAATATTTTATGCCACTTCCAACATAGATGTCCATTTATGCACCCACTTTCCCATTGTTGATATTTTAAGTCAACATTCCCACACATTAATTATCTTGTTTGTCCATGGACAAGTTAAAACTATTTAAGACCTCTAACAAGGCCATAGGATATTTTCTTTACAGTTTGAATTAATTGAGATCCCCAAATACACATTTAGGAAACAATCTTCCCCTTTTTATGTATCTAAAACAATTTATCTTTCTAGTTCTACCATGGTCCCATACATATAGAATTCCATTCTCCTCAAGTTTAACTACATTAGTGATTCCTATGATACTTAATTATCCTCAAAGCTATTATTTTGTAGGTTGAAAGATTGAATAACATTAGCGATAAAAAAATTGATATATTTTTTTATTGTGGCTTTGAATATCAATTTTTTTACCGTTATAGCTTTATTTTTTAAATGTTCCTATTGTTATGTGTATATTTTCATTACAATTTCATAATATTGTAACATATCCCAAAATGCAACTATAATTTTTTCTTACTTTTATAAATAATTACAAACATATCCAATAACTATGAATTCAAATATGCATAAACAATCATTAAAATGAATTTCAGATTAATAAAGTAAGCTCACAAGTACCTACTATAGTACAACCAATTGTCACCAAAAACTATTAGTTACTAAACTAGTTGCTATAGTTTCTATGTTTATCTACTTGACTCAACCACCAAGTAATGACACAAACTTACAATAGTGGGAGGATTCACCATGTAATGGGTTACTTTCCTTTGCATTTGAGAGGGATAGATCCCTCATATAATGGGGATTTTACTTTCAACCAAAAAGTATAGAGGAAACAAAAATGGGAAAAATAAAGTCATTCAATAATATTTCAAATCAATAACTACAACCCTCACTAATAATAGCAAGTAAAATTGTGTCAATGAGATAATCCACCAAATATACAATAGTGGTCTTCCCCAAAGTAACAAAATATAAATTTATTCTTTACCTTAAAATATTCTCACTCTGACCCCTAATTGTTGATGGGGAAGGTAATTGAAATTGCACATTGAAGGATTAATTATTCCCCCTAGCCATCAATCTATTATTGAAAGTGGCAAACCTTCTAATTTTTCTCTTGGTGTAATCGCTAGGATATGAATACAACTTGAAAGACTTTGGGACTCAAAACTTGAGCCTGTGACTTTCACTTTTCTTGCCAATAGACCTTGTTCCAACAAGATCACTAGATTCAATGTGGTGTAGTGTATATATCAAGAAAATAATGGTTGAATTCTCAAGCCCCCATATCCTTAGGGGTACAATGACCTCTGAGGTGTTGGATATGATGTAGAAAAGATGATAATAGGATGTATTTATCCATGACAACCATATCCAACTTCTCCTTCCCCCAAATTAATCCATATAATCTAATGTTAATTAAGGTAGTTGATTTATCATTAAAAATAAACTAATTAGGTATTTTGGAAGCTTCAAATTATTTTTATCATTTTCTTACTTACTGTAGTAACAAAAAAAGTAAGTTTCCTTACTTGGTTTGATAAATGAAATTAAAACTGAATTAATGATGTCTTGGAGTGGTGTTGTAATGTTTTGTACACATTCACACTATTCTAGGACCTTTATTTGACTAGAACATGCCTTAATTGATCCTTTACAAGGGTTTTGTAAAGTGTTGTAACAAACTTTCACATTATTCTAGGGTTTATTTGCTTAATTAAGTCTTATGGGCCCCTTTTTGAATAAAATGTACATAATGTGTCCCTTGTTTAAGTGTTGCAAAGTGTTATAAATCACTTTCACACTTATATAGGTGGTCTTAATTAATTGAGGTTAATTGGAGCTATTAAGGCCCTTTTAATTCAAATTTAGGCCTTAATTTTGACAGCTCCTGAAGATATATCTCAACAATCATAATTTAATTAACAAAATATTTCATTGGGAAAAGTTCGGTACTAGTAAGTTGAGCCAGGACCCAGTCACCCTTGATGGTGAATGAGTCCTCCCTTAATAGGACCCCCCTTTTTCATATGATTTGGAATGGGTTTTTATCCCTCTTTCAATCCCCTAGGGTTAGGTCCTGGTAAACTGAGCCAAGACCCATTGAGATCCCCCTTTTTGGATTTCATTCTAGTGGGAATTTTAATAATGTTTGTTTCTAGATCTGGTGTCAACCTTAATTCTTTGAATTTTGGGGTTAATCTCCTAATTTAGTATAAATAAGGGGTTAATTCACATTGTTTCACCTAGCAAGTTTATGAAGTATTCAAGAATTCAAGTGATCAAGAATTATCAAGAGCATTCATAAGGCATTTAAAGTAAGAGTTCAAGTGTTTATTGCAGCAATTCAAGATCATATCATCATGCCAAGGGTTTAATACATTCATGCATGTGGTTGAGCTAATATAACTAATGTTGCATTGAGGATCTACTTACAAGCATCACTTCACATCCAAGATATACATTCTTCATGGACACTACATGTTAGTTTGCAAATTTGTTTCACAAAACATCATCCAAGGTGACATCATTTACATTATTTCATGTTTGATGCTTCATTTCATCATTTCATCATTTGGTTTGATTACCTAGAAGGGGTTTGACTGAGGAAAACCCCTATTCACTAAAAAACAATAATTTTTTCTACCCTTAAGTGTGTGATTGAAAATTTTTAGGTTAAAGATCAAGTTGAGCAAGATTTGGAGCAAAATTGTTAAAGTTGCAAAGTTGCAAAAGTTGTCATTCAAAGTACAAGATCACGGAAAGAGCTCTACAAAATTGCATACCGACTTCTAGAACTTGATGATAGAAAATTTGGGAGTGGAGACATCAAGGAACATGAACCTAAAATTAGTTTTCCAAAACCCTAAAAGGACCCATTCACCATTGAAGGCGAATGAGTCCTCCATAGCTCAAAAACAATAACTTTTTGGCCAACTACACAACCTTTTATGCTCTAAAAATATCCCGCATATTTCCTCTAATAGTTAGGTAGCATTTTTTATTGTTATTTGCATCTTATTTTACATAATTTGAGAGTTTAGGGTCTTATAAAAATTAGTGGTAGATCCTCTTATTCATGCATTTGGGTCTACCCTATTTTTCCCCTTCACATTCTTTGGTGAACCCAACATATTGAACATTGGAATTTTATGATTTTTGGAGTCTCTCATTGATCTTAAGTTAGGTTTTCCATTCATTTACATTTACATTTACATTTGCATTGAATTAAAATTTCATTTATGGTTGCTTGTTTTGCATTGAAATCTTGCATATCATATAGGGTTTAAAGATTTGCATTGTTTTGAACTTCTTAAATCTAAAATTATTTTTAAAAAAATCAGTCATTTTGCATCTCATTTGAAAATAAAAACAAAATTACATTTCAAATTAGGTCTTGCATTTCACATTTTCATTGCACTTTTACATTGAATTTCTAGAAAATCTGAAGTCGAAAGTCATTGTCTCAGACTTGGAACTGAAAGATATAACTAAGAACTTGCAAATCATTAAAAAATAGTTTAAAAATACCTAACAAGGATCCATTCACCTTTACTAGTGAATAAGTCCCTGATCGGGTTTGATGTGAACCTTCTGGCAACTAAAAAAGCCTCAAAATTCACTCTAAAATCCATAGAAACATCTTAGAAAAACTTAACCAGGACCTATTCACCCTTATTGGTGAATGAGTCCCTGTTAGCTACTATTCTACATTTTCAAGACATTAAAATCTCAATTTTTATCTTTTGTGTGTTGTTGTTATCTTTCTATTTTAGTTTCCTGATTTGTTGTTTCATCAACTTCATTGCATTTAGCTTAAATTACTTCATGTTAGTGCATTGTTAAAAGTTCAAAATTTCATTAGAACATTTCATTTTCAACTTATTGCGTTCTTTAATCAATAAATTGCATTGCTTAGACTCTAAAAATTTCATTCTAGGTTATTGCATTGCCCCTAAATATTATTCTATGGTTTGCATGAGCTTTACAACTTGGTGTCCTATTCACAATACTATTATAAGACATAGTTTGAGGCTTATGTCATCCTATGATATCTCACTCATTGTTGATCTTGGGTTTCCTAACTCCCTTTTTGATAGTGTTGAGAATCAATCCTCCATGGCTCATACAACCAATGTGCCTCTTGTTACCAACACCATCCCTACCATTACCACTTCCACTCAAGCTTTGGAGTTTACTCAAAGCCAAGGTGAATTCCAATCCCATCCTCCACAATACCAATATCCATTCCTACATACACCAGTACACAACCTACAACAACATTACAACCTACAACAACATTTCAACCCACAACTACCATTCAACCCACCACAACAATCATACCTACAAAGACCATATATACTTCCATAGGAATTCTCATAGGAAATTCTTCAAACACAATAAAACTTCAACGATAGACCTTCACCAACCTACAATTCACTAGCCCTCCACATACATACACTACACCACCTTATTCCCCTCAACCTTATAACTATAATGACCCTCTCATTAACTCACTTTTGCAAACAATGACATCCCTTCAACAACAAGTGGCAACATTACAATAGAACAATAATGGTCAACCTTTGCAATACATCAAGTCCACCCCATTTTCCCTTGACATATTAAGAGCACAAATGTCACAAGGTATAAAGGTCCCTTTCTTTGAGAAATGTGGTTGGAAAGGAGATCATGTAAGCCATGTTTCCACCTTCACAACCTTGTGTAGTGATTTGATCTTCGAGGATAAACTGTTAGCTAAGTTATTCCCTAGATCTTTAAAGGATACTACTTTAGAGTGGTTTTCATCTTTAACAAAAAATTCAATTAGTTCATTCAATGAACTCATTGATTATTTTTGTACAATCACTTCCATATTCACATGGGTCCCAACATAACCCTTGTTGATTTAATGACATGCAAGCAAAAAGAGGATGAGAAAGTGATTGATTTCATAGGAAGATATCAAACACTTTATTCACAAGTGAACATTAAGATTCCTAATGAGACCTCCAACAAATGTTCATTGCCAACTTACAAGATAAACTCCAAAGAAAAATTGAAATGTTGATGTTTCCATCCTTCAAACAGTTATGTACAACCCTTTGTAACTATCAAAACTCAACTAGTAGTCGTGATGTGAAAAATCCCCCTAATCGTCCTAAAAAGTCTGAATCTAGACAACTCACAACAATTATCAACCATTCAAGAAATAAAATAAGGGATTTTTACAATTAAATCCTCCTTAGAAAAGTCAAAAAAATAATAATCAAGTGGATGGTATAAAAATGAGAACTCCTTGCGGGGATAGGGAGAGAGAATTCACTCCTTTACCTAATACCCTTCACAATATCATCTTGAAGCTAATTGACAAAAACATGCTTACCTTACCTCCTGTTAGAGAACATGATCCTACTATACCATTGCCTAAAAGTTTTCAAAAAATGCTTATTGTCATTACCATTAAAGAAATGGACATAGTACAAAATACTGTAAGCATCTTAAATATCTTGTGAAAGACCTTATCGATTCTAACCATTTACTAATCGAAGGTGTGAATGATCAAGGTAATAAGCCTATAGCTCCTCCTAATCAAATTTTTTAAATCTTTAAAAATCCCATGCCTAAGCACAATATTTCATTTTCTAAAGCTAGTGAAACAAATAACGACGTGATGAATGTAGACACGAATGATGACAATATGACTACCATTAAACAACATCTCACAAATGAAGTGATATAATTTATCGAAGCTATACCTCATAAGGGCCTGACTAGATAACCTCAAGTGTCATTACTTTCTCACAAAATGACATACCTAAACGTGCACCTGATGGTCCTCTTGACATAGCTGGTTGAATCAATAGTAATCCCACTAATGGGATATTGATGGATCCCATTTGTGGAGAGAATGTGATTATAAAAGAATTCTTATATGTGCATGAGCTATATGAAGACACATATAACAACCCAAAAGCATGGATCAAGATGAATAACATATTTTTTTTCTCTATGATAGGCTCAACAGATCTCCCTTTAAAGGTGGGACCGAAAGCATTAACAATCTCATTCTCCATCTTCCCACAATCAGACCAATTTCATGTGAAGCTAGGCTATCCTTGAATTTTCTCCATGAATGTCGTCCCTTCAAACATGCATAAATGTCTAAAGTTTCCATTTCGAAATGACATCTTTACTGTTCATCATAGTGGATTCCATCCAGCCTTGGCAAAAGGGAAATTTTCACTAGATTACTTTTGGCCTGATCCTATGGAACCTATCAAACCTCAAGAGGATTTCTTTTTCAAATCATATCAAAAATTCAAGGAAAAGATAATAGCAAAACTATCCCTTCGCAACATGCCTCAACCTATGACCGAACCAACTATCCTTTTTGAGACAATGATGAATCAAAAACACTTTTGACCATACAAGAACAATCTACAAAACAATCTCCTGTAATTTCCCACAAGAGACCACTAGATAGTATAGGCACTCCCATTGTCCCTCCTAGAGTCAAACAAGTTTACAAAGTCAATGAGAAAGCAGTTGAGAAACCTCCTAGTGTTTCTTCTAGTCCATTGAAGGAAGAGAAGGAACCTATGATTGACAAACCCACTCTTACACAAAAACAAATTGACAATAAACTAAAATATAAATTGAAGTGCTAGAGAGTGTAGATGTAGATGCCATGCTATTTCTTGTCAATTAAAAACTAAAAAAAAAACCATGAAATAGAAAATCAAAATCCAACCTACCTAAAACAATGCATGATGACTCTCAACCCTCTCAACAACATAAACAAGAACATTTCATGACCATTGTTATTCGACCTCCTGTAGTGATTAACTTAGATGATGACATTAATATTGCAAAAAATGATGAACAAGTGTATGATGAGTTGAATACATTGTTTTCTTCTTCCATGAGATTAAATGAAAAATCTCCTAAAAATAGTTTTGAACTTGGTGTGTGTCCTAGTTTGGAACTTGATGTTGTCCCTATGGCTATTTTACGCCTTCTATTTATACTGAACGAGATTGGGAGGTAGACAACCTACTTTAGGTTGACTCGCTTGCGCCTTACTAGTCTTTTGCTTTTTCATTTTTCTTTATGTGATTGCATGTGCGTAATGTGATCCCTCATGACATTTCATTTGATTTTCCTCTCTCTTTTGTGCATTCTTCTTTATGTACCTTCATTCTTCTCTATGTTGTAATCATTTTTCATTTGTCTTGTGTTTTCCTTTTAGGGATGATGCAAGGCATAGATACATCTATATCTCTTCCATGCTGACCCAAAATATTTTTCTTTATCTTTTTCATTTGTCTTGTGTTTTCCTTTTGGGGTTGACACAAGGCATCGAGACATTTATGTTTCTTCCATGTTGACCCAAAAGGTTTTTCTTTGTTTTCGCTCTCTTTGTGTCATTCTTCTAGTTCTATGAGTATTTTTGGAATGATGTTAGTTCCATTCTCTATGAAAACATTGTAGCACAAACATACTGACCCCAAATCCATAGATCCCTTATGTATTTTTGGGGGCAACCCTTCCTTATTTCATGACACAACTTATTTCTAAAACATATGAATTGGCATAGGGTTTTCTGAGGAAATCTCTCATTTCTTAGGATCAAATAATTGGCTACTTTAAAGCAATTTCTCATAGTAATGGTGTAGCAACCACTTTCAAGTGGGGGCATACATCGATGACATATTTTGGAAAGTTTAATGGTATGATTTTCATTTTTTCTTGTGAAGTGTCCTCTTCTTGGTGGTTTCATTGGGTTTGATGTCTTCCAAGAGTGTATGATCTACTGACATGGCATGATGTGAACGAGGCATCCCATGGGTGATGATATGACTCTTTGGGCTTATCCTCTTAGAGACATTAGGCATAATGCTCCCTAAGAGGAAGACCATTACACGAACAAAGAAAAATACCCTCTAACAAAAAATTTACATGACATTCAAAAGAATTTACATTGTGGTGCCTTATTGAAGTTATCAGGAGGATAATTTGGTATGGTTAGTATGATGGGAAGCCAATAAAATGACATGACTTTCTCATTATATAGTTAGAAGCTGACAAACTATAACAACCTTCTCGCTAAACCACCTCATTGGGATAACTCACCTAATGGAAAGACTAAGGTTCCACTACCCCAGAGGGAGCAACATATGTTATGGACAAACAACCTCATGAACTGCATCATGTTAGAATGGTTATGTTCAATCCTTTATTTTTGTTTAGTTTTCTTGCCCTTTGATAGGGTATGACCATCTATCTTTTTTATTGTTGCATACTTAAGTGTCTCAAGGATGTCTACTTTAGTGTGAGTTTGACATGGAGTCATCCCCTCACTAAAGTGGGGGAAAAATGTAGTAATGGAAAAAGTAATCATTTTTCCTTACTTGGTTTGATAAATGACACTAAAACTGAATTAATGATGTCTTGGAGTGGTGTTGTAATGTGTTGTACACATTCACACTATTCTAGAACCTTTATTCTCAACTAAAACATGCCTTAATGGATCCTTTACAAGGGTGTTGTAAAGTGTTGTAACAAACTTTCACACCTTTCTAGGGTTTATTTGCTACAATTAAGTCTTATGGGCCCCTTTCTGAATAAAATGTGCATAATTTGTCTCTTGTTTAAGTTTTGTAAAGTATTATAAAGCACTTTCACACTTATCTAAGTGGTCTTAATCAATTGAGGTTAATTGGAGTTATTAACCCCCTTTTAATTCAAATTTAGGCCTTGATTTTGACACCTCCTGAAGATCTATCTTGAAAACCATAATTTAATTAACAAAATATTTCATTCGGAAAAGTTTGGTCCTAGTAAGTTGAGCCAGGACCCATTCACCCTTGATGGCGAATGGGTCCTACCTTAATAGGATGCCCTTTTTTGGATGATCTAGAATGGGTTTTTATCCCTATTTCAATCCCCCGGGGTTAGGTCTTGGTAAATTGAGCTAGGACCCATTCATTCCCTATACATATGGTGAATGGGTTCTCCCTTAATGAGATCCCCATTTTTGAATTTTACTCTGGTGGGAATTTAATAATGCTTTTTTTCTAGATCTGGTGTTAGCCTTAATTCTTTGAATTTTGGGGTTAATCTCGTAATTTAGTGTAAATAAAGGTTAATTCACATTGTTTCACACACAATTTTATGAAGCATTCAAGAATTCAAGTTATCAAGCATTACAGCATTCCAAGAGCATTCATAAGGCATTTCAAGGTGGATTTCAAGTGTTTATTGTAGCAATTCAGGATCATATCATCATCTCAAGGGTTTAATACATTCATGGATGTGGATGAGCTAAGATAGTTAATGCTGCATTGATGATCTATTTACAAGCATCACTTCACATCCAAGATCTACATTCTTCATGGCCAGTGCATGTTAGTTTGCAGATTTTTTTCACAAGACATCATCCAAGGTGACATCATTTACATTATTTCATGTTTCATGCTTCGTTTCATCATTTCGTCATCTGGTTTCATTACCTACAAGGGGTTTGAATACTTGGAAAAAAAAAACAAGTTTTTCTACCCTTGACTATGTGATTCTAGATTTACAAATTGGAGATCAAGTTGAGCAAGATTTGGAGCAAAATTGTCAAAGTTGCAAAAGTTGTCATTCAAAGTGCAAGATCATAGAAAGAGCTCTACAAAACTGCATACCAACTTCTAGAACTTTATAATAGGGAATTTGAGATTGTAGAAATCAAGGAACGTGATCTTGAAATTAGTTTTCCAAAACCCTAAAAGGAACCATTCTCCACTGAAGGCGAATGAGTCCTCAATAGCTCAAAAACAACAACTTTCTAGTTAGGTACACAACTTTTAATACTCTAAAAACATCCCCCATAGTTGCTAAAACAGTCAAGTAGCATTTATGTTTTTTATTTGCATCTTATTTTATATAATTTGAGAGTTTATTGTCTTAGAAAATTCAGCGGTAGATCCTCTTGTTCATGCATTTGGGTCTACCCTATTTTTCCCCTAAACACTTAGCAACTATTTTGTAACTATACTAGTCATATGTTACTAAGGATTCAATTGATCACCAAATGAAGTTGAGAAATACTTGAATTTATCAAGATGTTACATTTGAATAATCAAACTTCAAATAATGCATTGTTGAACAAAAATTACTATCTTAGATCACTTACAACTAAAAAATATAATCTACATCACTTACAAAACTTATGCCTACAATACTGCCTTTAAAAACTCAAGGGATAATATTGGAAACTCCTAAACACCCAAGGATATAGCTTGATCCAAAACTTGGTCAATGGCCTAATCCTTCTAGATGCCCTAACTTCTGGTTTGGTCTTGTATGCATGCAAATGAAATAACATCAAAATAGAATAATTTAATGTTAAAATCAATGACATGTAGACCTCCATTAAGCTAAATGTTTTTTTTTCTCTTTGTGATGCAATTACTCAATTCAATAGCATAATATAAGGATTATTTAATTAAAAAAGTGATAGAATTTTGATGCAAAATTGAATTCCTTATGATACTTGATTGATGATGTGAGATTAGTTGTTTTATATATTTGTAGAAGGATAATTTGATAATGGCTAGGAGTCAATCTAAAACCTAAGATCTGATCTTTGATTTCAGGGATTGATGATGAGATGTGGCATGCATAGGTGAGTTGCATATTAGTTTAATTTTTTAATTAAAATAGTTCTAATTTCTCAACTCAATTTGATGGGATTTAATAGATCTGATTGATTAGTAAAAATTTTGTATGAAGTTAACTAAGTTTATGAGAGGATTAAGGGGAGTTGACTATTGTATGGAATAGTTAACTAATTACATGGATGAGTGGACTAGGACTAAGGGTATGTACAAGATCATGATGTGCCAAAAAGTGGCGATATGATGGGTATTTGTACGGTATGTGGCTGACGACTTTTTTTTACCCAAAATTGATGAAATGAAAAGGGTTTTTAAAGGAGATTCTCAGCTTTCCACCAATATAAATTGTGCATTACTTTGAATTTAATAAATAATTATTATCTATTTTCTATTTGAGTTACGACTAAAGTCCTGATTGATAGGCTGATTGAAAAACATCTATAGATTTCAAACGATATCACATTTTTGGAATTTAAAAAATGTATCACATTCTATGCTTCACATACTACAAGATTAAAAAAAGAAAAAATGAATTTCATGAAGTTTTTACCAAGTTAAGGTGGTCAGACATACGAGTTTTTATATTTTTTAAAAGTTGTAATAAAAATTCATAATTAATTATTATTTGGAAAAAATTACAAAAAATATGCATCACATCCAGACATGAGTCCTCTACTTATTTCTAAAATATTATCAAAAAGTATTATTATTTTATTGTAGTTAGTGTGGTCAGACAAACACCTACTTCTTATTTTTTCCCTGAAATTTAAGTACTACAACATTGAAATTTCAAATTTTCACCAAATAGATTTTTATTTTTTTTAAAATAAACCTAGTATTTTAGAAACTACATTCAATTTGCTAGAGATTCTATTCTTACATATTTTTGAAATAATATAGATAACTTATTCAAATTTTTACATCAAGTTTCCTAACTTTGATTTTTCTGAATTTTTTGCCACTTAAGGGCCTATTTTTTCCATGATGATCCTGCACATACCCCTAAGCCTAAGAGAACTTATTAGACTAGGTAGTAAATTAGATAAGGTGGAATTAATCAATCTAATAATCAATTAATTGAATTATTAGTGCACAAATGATGTTTTTGATAACAAAGGTAGGGGAAAGGGCCCCTGAACCTAAAAAATGGATAGAATTGGGCTTACAAGCCAATGAAAATATGAAAATAAAACAATAGGGATAGAAAAAATACCAACACCCTACAATAGAACAACCACCTCAGCCAAAAAACAATTGCATTAATCAACCAAAAGCCACCAACCCAAAAACAAAGCCAAGGCATACATAATCAAGGGCATGTAGGCCCAAAAATTTTCATAGATCAACAACCTAAAAACATAAACAAAAGAGACCTAAATTAATCTCTTAGACTACAAATGAAGTTTCATTCCTCAATCAGTTGCTTCATCTCCTTGCTGCACTGTTCCATCACCCCAGTTGTTCTCATCCAATTACATCTCCTTGTTGCACTGTTCCATCACCCGGGTTGTTCTCATCCAATTACATTTACTCAACCTAAGAGGAGTTCATCTTCCTATGGCCCTTCGTAACCTTAGTCAAACCATTCACAGTACCAAAAATAGCCTTCCACATGATGCCCAGAGTTACAGATGTTAACTTATTGAATATCATTTCCATATTGTTCACTTTATCATGTAGTTCCTAGAATTGTTTGAGATAAAACAAGGGCCTATCTTTCACTTTCACATCCTCTTCCATTTCCATCATGGCCTTCCCTTCCACATCTTTTGTAACTTTCATCACCAATTCCTCAATTCCCTTCGCCCTTTCATCATCATAGTCCTCAAAGTCTTCAACCACCTTTTGGTTAGCACCTTCGAACTCTTCATCCTCTTCACTACTAGTAGAGTCCTCTGAGAGGTCTTCACCCAAAACAACATACAACTCCTTTTTCTCAAATTAATAGTGGTCGGAGCCTCGTATTCAAGGTCATAACTAGGTTCTTCAAATATTAGTTTTTTTCCCTTGGCTGATTAGCTCATGTGTCTTGTAGATTTTATACCACCCTTCCCACTGCTAGTGTCATTCGTTTTTCCTTGTTCATCCTCATCTCTAATCTCAATAGTCACTTTTTTGGTAGCTTTTGGTTCAGTACTGTCAAGACCCTTTCTTTTAGATCCCAAGGGGATGCTTAGAAGGTTAGAGCAACTTTCCTTACCTTTCACATTTTGGGTAATAGCCCTTTGGTGAGGAAACCTTTAATAAAGGATTGTTTCAAAACATAGGGCACAACAAGGGTTTTTTGGGGGGAGGTTCAATAGAGGAAGTACCCTCGCCCCGAGAATTGAATTGAGAAGGAAAGGGGAGGGGTTATGATTCATTCACATGACCAACATTAGGATTGGGGTTATTCCCAAAAGACGGTCCCAAAGGGGAGTAATGGCCGAGACATAATTATAGAGGAACAAAATTAGGCCCTAGTGAAGGGGAGTACGGTTTCCTTGGCTTTGCATTGTTTGAGAGAAGATAAAAGAGAAAAAGGTATATTCTATTGGTATATGATGTAGTGGACATGGATTTTGGCTTTTAGTGTTGTCATTGATGGCAACTGGAGCCACCTTTTTGGTCCACAGTTATGCATTCAGTCACATCGGTAGAGGAAATGAAAATGGTATGCTATTGGCAATGTTATTGTCAGAATAAGGCATCCAGTTTGATAGCTTCATTGGATCACCATTTTGGGTTGTGGATCAATGAATTTGTTTTTCAACCACATGGAACATATTATTATTTAATCTCGTGAGGTTGTTTTTGTGGCTATATGGTTGAGTAGGTCTAGTTGGAAATTTTCTGTCTATTTTCCTGATTAAAGCTGACTCAGTGGAAACAATGTGTAGTGGATGTATAAAGTTGAATTATTTTAATTATCTTCAAGATCGGATATTTAATTATTGGTCCTAGCTATTTTTTAGCTGTCTTGTTCTGATCCACATCAAAATTATCCATTGTTTGGGCCGACCAGTTGCAAATTTTATTAAGTTTTTTTCAAGCCGACTTGTGGCGATTGATTCCTTGTGAGCGAATATATTTAGATGATCTGTCATATCATTTGGATGGATGTAGTAGTTGTGTGTGTATGTTGTGAATTTTTAAGTTGTGTTTGAGTGATATCATGTGTAGTTTCACTTGGGCATAAAGATTTTGTGTGCAAACTTGAGCAAAATAGAGAAAAATTTCTTTATCACTCATCAGGATAAAAGTTCAACATCATAGCTAAATTGGAACTATAATCAAGCATTGGTAGATGCTATTATCTCAGTTCATTTTCTTGTGGATCTATTCCAAACCTTTGTAAGGGCAGTAAGTCCCATTTTGAGCAGTGAGCTCCAGGAAGTGAGCCTGAATTCAAGTGCATTCCTATTTTGTAATACTTCTTTTGAGTATACTCAGAACTAATTATGGATCAGCCATCCACCATGGTTTTTCCCCTAACAGGGTTTCCACATAAAAATCCTTGTGTTATAGTTGTTTGGTTTCTTGTTTTCTATTTTTGCATACTGATTTTGATTAAATGTGTTAAGTGGATTAAAGATCAAGATAAAAAAAATATTTTTTGTAGAAAATTGATTCACCCACCCTCTCAGTGTTGCTTGTTTCCAACAATTGGTATCAGAGCCTGTTCCTCGAAAGAAGTCTAATGGCTTGGGGGAGATCTTGGAAAACATATTCAATGGATACAAGCAGTCTGCAACAACAACTCATGGTGGCCTTGGATGATCTTGACCAGTCAAAATATGAGATTTTGGAACTACAAGAGAGTCTTGAAATTGTAGAAAATTTCATCTAGTCATTGAAAGACAAAATCAATGAATCAAGGGAGAAAAGAAAGGAATTATGTGGTTAGCTCAAGTAGAAGCAAAAAAATGGAGAAGATGAACAACTCAGTCAAGCCCTGAAGGAGAAAACAAAAGAATGTGAAATTTTTTTGCAAGAGAATGTTGCCTTGAAGCATGAGACAAAATCCATCATGATGAATATGACCAAGGAGTTAGAAGACACAAATAAAAATGAAGAAAATCTTGCACAATCCTTGAGAGAAAAATTTGAACAATGGAGCCAACTACAAAATGAGCTGGAACAAACTAAGAATAATGAAGAGGAGCTTGGAAAATAACTTGATGATCTCAGAGATGAACTCGCTACAACAAATGATTTTAAGTACAAATTCAAAGCAAGCTCAGCCAAGCTTGATGAACTGATCAAAGGTCAAAGAACTAATGGTGATAAATGAGCTCTTGGATATGAAGAATGAGAAAGCTCCAAATCTGGACAAAGGAGATCTTATCAGAAGAATTTTGGGAAAATAAAATTCAAACAAGGAAACTAGGTGAATGAATCCAAGAGGAATCTAGTAAGGAAACCCAATGCTAAAAGATTTAATGGCTATTGTTATGCTTGTAAAAAATTTGGTCATATGGCTTCTCAGTGTAGGAGTAGGACAAACACAAGTAGATCATCATTTTCAGGTCAATGCTTTAATTGCTACAAGTATGGTCATAAGTCAAGTGAGTGCAAAGTTATGGTGCATAATTTACATAATGACATCAAATGTTATGCATGCAATAGATTTGGACATGTTGCTAACCAATGTAGATCAAAACAAAGCCAGTGGAATAATTGGATTAGACAAAGGAATGTTGTTTGCTACAATTGCAATACATTTGGTCACACCTCCAGATTTTGTTGGAACATAAGAGCTCTGGTAAAACAAAACATGCAACCGGATGTTAAGGGAAAAGGAAAGATCACTACAGATGAAATCAAGAAGCAGATGCAAAAGAAATGGGTGAGGAAAAACCCCTCTACAGAAACAAATGGATCTGCACCAAAAGTCTCTTCTGGTAATACCTCTGGAAACTAATTATAGGTCTCTCCCATAGGGGGGAGTTGTTACTGAAAATATTCTAAAATCCCCTACAAGTGGCTGGCACTAGAATTTGGATGAGTCTAGTAGGAAATTGGTTATTCTTTAGATTTTGTGAAATGAAGTTAAGAAATCAATGAGGATTATTAATGGTCTACACAAGAATTGTTTTCCCCGGAATATAAAAAGTCTGAAAACCTACATAACTAGGGCAAGAGCATTTATTGCAAGAGTACAAAGTTAAGTTCGATGAAAATAAAAGAACCGTTTTCACTCTCATTTTTCACATTGCATTCAAGTAAAACAAGTCTGAAACGCTCTAGGGAAACTCTTGCCAAGCAGAAGATTCAAGAACAAAAAAGGAATTTGTGAATCGACCTCCATTTCGTCTCCGAAAGGTATTTATGTCAATAACCTGTAAATTTGTGTTTTCTCAATCATCTCTACCCCACTGTTGGTTGAAGTTAAAGATAGGTCATGCCCAAAATTCAAGTGGTATCCATACAAATCAGTAGACACTAAGCCCCTAGGTGCATTTTCTTCTATGTCATACGGTGTCCTCCACAACAAGGATATTAGGGCATATGTGCATGTGAACATTAAGGATTTGGGTAGTGCTTAGCTATTGGAATTATACTCTAATCACATAGTGGAAGATGATTTCTCTGTGAAACCTGAATTTCAAACCCTAGTAGACAAGAAATTTGTACAACATGCAAAGTTTCCCATATTTGAGGAGGATGAGAGGGTTTGGTACATTTTGAGCAGAGTGCATGATGAATTCATGTGGCTAGATATACCATTTAAAATCTCAAAGGAAGCTATCTGTGTAGTGACGGGTTTAAACTCTTTTGGTAAACTCCTTGTACTGAAGTCCATAAAAAATGATGATGTCACTAAAGCAACTGGCTCTCATTGGGATAGAAGGGAAATGACCATAGATCATATTGTGGAGGTTGATGTAAAATTTGCATCCATGATCATTGGGCATAAAATCTATCACTCAAGTCAGGAAAATTCAGTATCTAGAACTGCTATCTATGTAGGCTATGACATGATTAAGTAGAATGAAGATTATGATTTATGTGAAGTGCTCAGAGGACAACTTCAGGAAAATTTGAAAAAGATAAAAAAGGATAAAAGGAATGTCTTCAAGTTTGGAAATCTACTGATTTTCCTATACTTCTACTTAGGAAAAGTACCAGGATTCGGTAAAGTTCAGTGGAGAGATGATACTCTAGTAGCAGTACAGATCTGGGATATACTAAGCAATCTTGGAAACCAGGAGACCCATAACACAATTCTATGGGGTCACTTCAAAAAAATTCAAAAATAGATGCATGCCAGAGAAAGGATACCTAAAGTTGTAGAATAGTACAAGGAATCCATATGCTTCATGATTGATATTGATCAGTATTACACATAAGCTGCTAATCTTATGTTAGTTTGGATCATATTGATGGGATATGAGGTAGATGGAAATATTTTGAAGATGTATGCAAAAAAATTGTTAAACTCACCTCTAGATCCTAATGAAGAAAGGTTCAGTACATATGCTAAGGAAAGTCTGCAAGTTCACTTATATTTAAGGAAACTAGTGTCCATCAAAAAAGTAAGGAAGGAAACTAAAGCCTTTCCAGTAAATATGGGTATTCCAGTTGAAAAACTGAAAGAAATAAGAAGACAAAGGGATGAAGTTGAAGCTGAAATAGAAAAAGGGAAGGAAAAAGAAAAAATAGTTGGTTAGGGAACATCTTCAACCAAAGCAACTAGGAATTTCCATGCACCCAACCAAGTAAGGCAGAAGCCTCCAAAAGAAAGAAGAAGAGAAAAAGTTCAAGAACTTACAAACTTGCATCCATGGAAGAAGAAGAAGAGATAGTAAGGGAATTGAAGGCTACTGGGACTCATGCGATCAAGCTGAACAAAAGGAAGCCCTCTGGGAAAAGTGAAGAAGCTCAGAAGAAGCCCAAAATTGTCAAGCTTCCCAACATGTTTGTGGAAGAAGTTGAAAATGTAGCAGTAGCTAATGGTAATCTCAAACCTCTCTATGATTTATTTGAGACTTTTGACGATTTTGGTAAAAGGATTCTTGAAGAAGCTGCAGTTAAGCATCTAAATGCTTTCAATAAAACTCTTCTTGAGATTATGTCTGGCTTGCCTACAAGCCTATACAAAGCTTTGGAGTCAAGAAGGGAAACTGCAAGGACTGAGGAAGAGAACTTGAGAAAAAGGGTTCTTGTTGATCTGTGTCCTGAGATGGGGATTGAAGAAATGGACTCAATTCTTCTAAGAGTCAAAAAGAAATTCAAAACCAAATTAAGAATAAACAAACTCATGATTGGTGACACTGAAGCTGTGATGAATGAGACTAAGGAAATTTTGGAAGAATTTTTGTCAAAAGATAAGGAAAATGTTGAAGAAGTCAATATTGAATAGACTAAAGGTCAAGAAGAAATAAATATGGAAGTAAAAAAATTAGAAGAAGAAAATGCAGATGAAGTGGTGAAAGAAGGGAATGAAGATGAGGAAGTAGAGGTGGTAGGAGAAGAAATTGAAAAATGTGGAAGAAATAAATGTATTTGATTCTTCGGTATTTGAAGAAACTCTAATTCCTCCCATTGTTGAAAAGTCTAAGACTCCTTTAGTATCTAAGGACCAAAGCGAGGAGATTGTTGAAGGAGGAGAAGTGCCTGTTGAAGAAAAGGAAACACCAAAAGCTATTCTGGAAGTTCAGTCTGAATCTGACAAGGATAAGCAGCCAGAAACCAGCCCAAATAAAGCAAATGAATCCCTATTGGTGCAACACATAGAATCACATTATGAATTTGATGAGAACTCAATCAATTTATCTACTTTATCTCCTATTCAGATGTTGAAAGTTTCCAAAATAGCTCAAGACAAAGAAAATGAGAAAATATTGAAATCCCAGATTGAAGATGGTGAACTATTAAAACTTGCCTCTAGAGTTCTTTAGAAACTACTACCTATACATGCTTTAGACCTATCAGGCTCCACCTCTGGTGAGTTAAAAAGGTTGATAAACTTTTTTTATTCTCATTTCAAATCTTTTGAGGACTCGGCCCTGGTTAAAGTGAGAAAGGAATTCAAGGAGGACAAATTTGGTAGCCTAATCTAGTTGATTTCCATAGACCAAAATTTGTTAGGAACTTAGAATTAGCACACTCAACATGTTGTAGCTGAAGGAGGGAATGTATACAAATCTTGCTTAATCCTGTCCAAATTTATAGCTACAAATGAAAAGAAGATAAAAGACATTGAGCAGCAATTGGCCATTATGTCCAACAACTTTGATCCCTTGGCTAGCAGTGTGTGTCATCAGGATTGTCAAGTAATATCCTTGCTTGAACAAATGAAGAATTTAAATTTTGAAAATGAAAAGGTCATTAGCAGAGTAAGTGACTTAAGGGGACAGATTAGTACTAAAAATGAGATGACGGCGTATGCTTTAAAGGAAGCAAAAAGTGTTGTAACTGCTCCTGATCCGATAAGTTTCGAAGCAGTAGAAACATTATCGTATCTTCTTTGTGGTCACATCACCATTTTGGAAAGTTTGAGGAGTATTTGGGACTCCACCCTTAGTGAATTGAAAAAGGTCTTTGAAGATATTTTCAAATTATTGTAAGTCTTCGGATAATGTTCATATAATTTTGTATCCCCAATTTTTTCATTGATGACAAAGGGGGAGAAAGAGTGTAGTGAAAAATGTCTTAATATTCTTAG
>VDFB02379711.1:162646156-162722803 GCA_007258455.2 Sequoia sempervirens
TAGGACTAAGTCACCTCGCTTGGTGTAAGTGTCCCAACTGGCTTTAATAATAAAATCTATAGGATTCTAGATCCTCTCTTCATCACATTCCAGTTTCCAAGTGCACCTCTCTAATATCTTTCATTTATGTTATGGTTTACTTGCATTCTTAGGTCATTTTTGCATATCACAATGTGTTTTCAAAAAACTTGCATTTCTTGTATTTTGCATTAATATGTAATTTCCTTTATTAGTTTATTGAATTTAGGTATATTCCATTCATATTTTCATTTGTTTTTTAGTGGGGAAATTACGCATTTTGGACCATATATATCCTTTTAGGTGAAAAACCCTCAAAGTGTAAGAGAACCTTAGATGCCAAAATGGGTGTCCATAATAGTGACAACTCCATCAGTATATTGATGCCTGACTGGTAATAGAGCAATGTCCAGGTTACTTTTGGGGTCAAAAAAATTGCATAGCTTGCCTTGACTCACTAAATGCTATATGTGCTAGTCTTTGAGGAAAGGCAATGAAATCACCATGAACTCACTCACTATGAACCATCTCTCCTTTCACCTT
Organism: Sequoia sempervirens; assembly: GCA_007258455.2. Lineage (NCBI taxonomy): Eukaryota > Viridiplantae > Streptophyta > Pinopsida > Cupressales > Cupressaceae > Sequoia > Sequoia sempervirens. Next base: position 162,646,718 of record VDFB02379711.1, read on the forward strand.
CCCTAGGTTACTTTTTTCCTTCGTCTCATTTTGCATGCCAATAATTCTGAGCTTAAAGTGGTCAGGAGCCCTAAAGTCATCATTCTCAGTTGACAAAAATTCACCATCCTAAAATTTTCTAAATCCTTGGCTCCTACGAAGGTTCCCGTGTAAACTTCCATTAGTATTTTTCTCTCGTGCCCTCTAGGTCCTACGGGTCTTCCCTTGTGGGATTTCTTTTATGCGAGGCTGTCATCTACTCATTGTTTAAACTTTAGCCAACCTAGGATGTTTGCCTACAACCTCCTCTACTATCCTCTTCTAGCTGTTTGCTAATGGTGAAACCCTTCATTCATCCTATATAGCAGGATCCACATTTCTCGCGTTGGTCTATCAAATTTTACACCTAGCTACCTCACAGGCCACCATACCTGCATTTCTTGTGGGTCATTAATGAATTTTTTCCTATAAATAGCCTCTAACCTCTCATTTTCATTGAACACATTTGAAATATATCACAAAGAAAAATGGATATTTGAACCACTGCATCTGCACAAGCTTTCGAAGGATCTGAAATGCGATTTGAACCAAAAATTTTGCACCCTTCTAGGTATGTCCACCACTAATCAATTAGAACTCAAATTTTGTGAATTAATTTTTTAAAATTAATTAAAAATATTAAGAGAAACCCCTCATAATACTCGATGAACATCTTTGCAACCTATTCTGCACCAAAATCCTCTAAAAACTTGTCTAAAACATTCAAATTGAGCCCTTAAAATGTGATGCAAAACTTCACCTTGTCAGTGTCATTCTTCATAGAGTGTCGAATCCCCTGTGGCCCACAACCTCCTTGTCACCATCCCTATTGAAACTCAAATGCCAAAATTTTTAATGGGAAAACCCAAGTCTACGAGGCCTCATGGGTCCACCTAAGCAGGCCGCTACCGCATGCAGATGACTCCCATTTCACCATTGTTCTCAAATGGCCTATTGTTTCCTACTTCTCACATCACGGGCCCCACTTGAGTTGCTTTCATTGAATTCCAAGGCTACTAAGTCTTGATGCTTCCATGTAGATCATCTTGTGTGAGCTTCTGCCCACAAGTCACCATTCTATGAATGCCTTCCTTTAGATGTCCAAACGAATGCTCCTCCCTACATCATGGATCCCACTACCCTATTGGTCATTTACCATTTACATGAGAAAATCCTTAGCCGAGTTTTTCTTGTGGGTCATTTCTTGTGAACATCCATCTTCTCTTCGCCATCGCCTTAATTTCATTCCCTAACGACTAAGCTATCATTTTTGCCCGCACTGTGGAATCCACAGTCCTCCTCACTATTCAAGGTTCCCAAACAAAAATGCAAAGTTGAGAGCCATACTTGCAGGGGTCCATCTGCAAACTACCTTGCCTTCATCATTGCTATGAGCAACTGAGTTACCTCATCTACTCATGCTACAAACTCCACCAAAACCATTTCCCTCTGAGACTTTAGTGAAAGAAACTAAGTTTAGTGTCGTTCAACCCTTTTCTTACAGGCTACCACCTGTGGCCCCCTATTACCTTATTTCCATTTGACAACAAATTTTCCATCCTTTTCACCCACAACCTAGAACCTACATCTTCCTCCACCATCAAAAAATATCTAAGGTAAAATGACTAAGTAAAATGTTTGGTAGGCCTGTCTATGTAGAATGTTGCATGCGAACCATCATCTCATCATTGTTGTTGCTAAACAACCTTCACATAACGGTCATTCACCAATTTTTTTCCTACATTCCTAAAAGTGACTAAAGCTAGAGGGAGTTAGCTCATGTCATCCTAACCTCTTCTAGGTCCTACACTATGGAACACCTCTTGCATGCCTGTGCTCCTTGTCAACTAATTATCTATAGCAAAGTCTAAAACGTCCATTAAGCCTCCTGCCTACATACTCCTCAAGCCCGCATAACTAGGATGACCAATCAAATGACTCCAGGGACCTCAAAAGTGGTGTTTTCACATTCCCAAATTCTTTATTGAATATTTTTACTACCAAGTCATTGTTGTGGAACTTTGTCTATGAGTGGTTGTTTATGGGTCGTCATGGCCCCGACATCATCCTGCTCCTAATTACTCTTGATGACTGGTAGCCTAGGGAAACCTACATCCCTGGGCTCGTATTCTTGTATAAATTTGATCCAAATGAGCTTTGAATGATGAATGTTGATGAATTTCATGATCTCCTAGTGATGAATTATTGGATCTAACTCTCATTTTGTAGGATTTGACTAATGATTCTATGATTTTCATGTGAATGCACTTACTACATATTTGCATATAGAATTTATGGAATCTGTTGTAGGTCCATCAAGAAAGAGAAAGTAAAGAAGCCTATAAAAAAATTGAGAGAAGGAGAAAGATCAGATGAAGTACCAATTTCATGAGGTGGAGTGTACCTCCAAAATCACCTCCACCTGGGATTCTATATCTGATACCAATCTTAGGCATGTGGATAGAGACGAGTTTTGATGAAGGGTAATGATCCACCCTACAACTAAGAATGCAAAGAACGTCAGAAAGAGTGGTCTAGCCAAGGCAGCTGACTTCCCTCCTATGCTTGTGGCCTTGGAGTTGGTCATGGTATTCAAAGAATGCAACCAAAGTAGTAGAAAGATCATTGATCATGATGGTAGATTTGTCTACTAGATCTAAAAGGCAAAACATTCTATATTCCCACATTTGATGTGATGGAAGAAACTAAGAAGGAATATGTTGAGAATATGTGGAAAGTGGACCATCTAGGATGCAAGAAATTGATCAACTAGCATTGGTTGAAGGAAAAGAGGGGTAGTGCCACCAAGGTGCCATAGGATCTATTCAAAAGTGACTTCTATGAAGAATACCATGACTTGGTCACTCTACTAATTAGGGTAATGGGCCTCCCTGCTATTGCCTTATTTCAGGAATGGATGTTCTACTTCATCAAGGAGATCATCCATGGTAAAACAAAGTTCCACTAGGCTAAAATCATCAGTGACAACATGCACAACCACCTTATGGTTGTGAAGAAGACATCAAGTATGTGTAGGATCATGATGGGCCAAAAAGTGGTGATATGATGGGTATGTGTAGGGTATGTGGCTGTCGACTTTATTTTTACCCAAAATTGATGAAATGAAAAGGGATTTTAAAAAGGATTCTCAAATTTCCACCAATATAATTTTTTTTCTTCTTTGATTTTAATAAATAATTATTATTCATTTTCTATTTGAATTACAACTAAAGTCCTGGTTGATAGGCTGATTGAAAAACATCTATAGCTTTCAAACAGTATCACATTTTTTGAATCCAAAATATGAGTCACATTTTATGCTTCACATACTATAGGATTTAAGAAAAATGAATTTCATGAAGTTTTGACCAAGTTAAGGTGGTCAGACACACGAGTTTTTATATTTTTTAAAATTTGTAATAAAAAATTTCATAATTAATTATCTACTTGGAAAAAAATTACAAAAAAACATGCATCACATTGGGACATGATTCCTCTACTTATATCTAAAATATTATAAAAAAATATTACCATTTTATTGTGGTTAGGGTGGTCAGACATACACCTACTTATTTTTTCCCTAAAATTTAAGTATTATTGCATTGAAATTCAAAATTTTCAGCAAATAGATTTTTTTTTTAAATATACCTAGTAGTGTAGAAACTACATTCAATTTTATATAAATTCTATTCTTACACATTTTTGAAATAATATAGATAACTTATTCAAATTTTTACGTCAAGTTGCCTAACTCTGATTTTTCTGAATTTTTCACCACTTAAGGGCTTGTTTTTTCCATGATGATCTACACAAACCCCATCCAAGCTCTACATGACCTTCTACTTGGTGTACCTGCTAGTAGAGAAAGTATTTTAGAATGGCCTCTTTGTTTCCAACTGATGGAGATTCCTAAAAATAATTTTAATCTCTAGGGATCCCATGGATTTGGTCTACACATTAAACTCTTATCCCTATGGTTTGGACAAGGTTTTATCTTTGAAAAACCCTCGGTCATTCTAATTTCACATTGACTTACCCTACCAGTTTCTAGTTTCCTAAGTCATCACTTGAGCCATCATATTTGTTAAGCCACCGACCTATTTGGTTGAGAGCGTTGGTCATCTAATTGGTCATTAAAATTTAATTTCTTCTTAAAGTTGGGTTTTAATATTTCCTAAATAACCTAAGTTAAGTCATTTATTCATGAGGGTAAAATCATCATTGGCCTAACAATGGCCCCATATTTAATGCTATCCTTGTCATGTGTGTAGGTTTAGAGATTCAAGATTGCAGGAAAAGATCCTAGCCATACCCCTCCAGCTCAAAAATGTTAAATGTCAGTCGATTATGCAATATGGGGATAGCGAGATGAGGACATGTGTCCTTATATAGATGTGGGGCTCAATCTCCACTATCTAGCCCACCACTCATGGTTCTAAGCCAATGGTGAAGATCAAGTATCAAAATCAATCTCCATCATTCCTTGTTGGCTCACAAGGAAAAGGTGAATACTAATTAAAGGCTGCAAGAGCGGAAAGATCCCGACACATGGATTAATCCACCAAGTTGTGGGATGGATGAAACCTACCGATGGGTGAGTTGTCATTTGATTTGGATTGACACTATTGGCTAGAGACAAATGAGTGATGTAGTGATGGAATTCAAACCTAGTCAGCCCAATGTGAGTTGTTTGATCTACCGTCTCATCAAAAGATCAATGAACGACATTCAAAATCAATAAATAGGAACATGATAGTTGTTTAATTTTGCAACCAGTAAGCATTTATGGTAAGCTCTCTGCAAGAACAATCAAACTAATCTCTATGCATGTGGAGACTTAATTGCTAGTAAACATAGTATGATATGCAGATTTCCATGCACTTGGAAAATAATTAGTTATAATATGCATGCCAATGAACTGCCACCATTTTGCACATGTGTTTTTTCTGGGCATTGATGGTTGTTATCATCATGTCACTTGATAAATACAAGATGGGATAATTGCTAGTTGTGTCCTTTGCATTGAGCAGTTGGAAATTTTATAAATTGGAGCCAAGTGAATATTGTTCAGTTGTACAATCAAGAAACTATCATGCAATGAATATGTGCAAACCCGTTTCCTCCATAGGACCAGTCAGAAGGTCATCCAGGCTAAATGTGTAGAGGCCCCACGCGATGTTCTAGAACATGTGTCAGCCACAGAGGACAAGTTTTCTATTAACAAGCCCATGAGTGTGCCTTCAAGCTGTAGTAGGAGATTGTAATTCCAGGGACCTGTTGTTGGAATGACAAAGGACAAAGGCAAAGGACTAGCATAATTTGCTGCAGGATCTTACAGGAGGGTGAGATATGGACAAGGTTCTTTCAAATGGTAGAACTCACCCATTGATGTCACAAAAAACTTGTCTGATAGTGAAGTAGAGATGGACTCTAGCTATTACTAGTATCTCGCTACCCTAGGTCAAGCTCCATCCCCTAGAGTGGAGGCATTGTCTGTCCCACCTTTGGTTATCAAGACTCCAAGTGTGTGAGATGGTGTTGCACTAAAAAGGGACAACGACAAAGAGGGAGTTGATGTTTCTTCTCCATATCTCACGATGATGTGAAATGGGTGTGTGTACCATGGACTGGGTGTTGGTGGTGGTAAGTCTTATGGTCGGTGAAAGGTGGTGTGTGGGATGGAAAATTTTATGTTTTTTGATAATTTTTGTGGTGGTTTGTCTTTTCCTATGTACGTGGCTGGTATTTTTGAGGTGCTTGATGTTGAATATGCACTTTCATGGCAATATGAACATTGGATTTGTTTCTTAATTGGTGGATAAGGAAGATTTTTATGGAACTTTACGTTTCCCTTTTGGTGGCTATTGCAATTTTTGTTTCCCCGTTTCAACATGTTACTATAGAATCAACATGTGGGGAATTTTGAAATGCAGTTGAAATTAAAGTAAAATGAAATTTTGTAATGTGGTATGCATTTCAAGCCAGAAGTTTGTCTGCTCCCTTATGTTATAAAAGGGAATTCAGGGCTCATTTGGAGGGGTTCTAGTCTTTTGAATCTTTAGGTCTAGTATACACAAAGGGTAGAAATTAGAAGGAATACCAGCAAATAGAATAGTAGAATTGTCTTGGCTCTCGAGCTATGCATATGTAAATCTTATATAGTCTTATAGAAATTAATCATATCAAATAAATTTCATGCATAAGGCATATACTCTCCTCTATAAATAATCTTGCAAATTTTGAATGAAATATCAAGCATATTTTTTTCATCTTCAAATACTTTATTTGAATGCATGCTCTTATTTCTGCTTTGGTTCAAGGAATCAATTAAATGCTTAAGTGAGGCCATGAATTTGTGATAATTTATAAGAATTTGCTAAGAAGTGATGCTTTATGTATAGTGAGTTTTCATAATGCAAAGCCTTATGAAAATAGTCCAGAATTATCAAATTTAAAGAATTTCTATATAACTGATTGTAAGATGTGTGACTCCATTGCCCAATGGATGAAGACACTAGTCTATTTGTCATGGTATTTGTCATTTGAATGATAATAATAGTGTCCCAGATTGTGGATTTAGGGTTAGAACACAAATATCTTAAAATTTACCTATCATGAGGCATATGTGTGAGATATCTCCTTGCTCCTGGTAAATTGATAGCTATTTGTTGAAAGATTAGCCAACCTTTAAGTGAATTATGTTATTTATCCCTTAGAGGAGCCCATCTGTGACTTGATGTGTCATTTATTGAGATAGTCAAGTGAAATTTTGTTAGGAACACCCTCCTAGGTCCCATAGAGCCTAAAGTGTAGAAGATTTCAGTTTTCAACTGAATCTTGTCAGTTGGCCATTCATTTTAAGGGTCTTGAGTATAGGAGTTGGTGAATCTTTAGAGATTCCTTAGGTGTACTAGAAAAAAACCAATAGAATGGTGACTCTGTTGGGGAAGACCTCACTCTCCAAACACAAATATGAAATGCAAAGTCAAATGGTGGTGTGAATCTGAATGTCTTGTTCAGGTATTGATAAATTCTTGAACCTGAAATATAATTTGAACACAACAAAGATTGAAGGATCTGAATGTGACTCTATTGTGGAAGCTAGCCCAGAATGTGTCCTATTTGTAAAGAAAATTCATCTCATTTAAAGTTTAGTCCTTTGAAAGGAGGTGGCAACTCTGACACAAAGAACCTGATAAAGTATATATCAATTAGTCAGATTTGCAATTTTAAAGACAAAGGATAGTCAGTTGCTACAAATTGCTAGGTACTTTCATAGAATTTGAATAAATTTGAGCATGTTATGGGTAAATCAGGGTAAATTTACCATGCTCAAGATGTAAATGATTCACTAATAGGTGAATTAGCACTAGATGAGGGAATATTAGTGATAACTTAGCTTACCTCTGTGTATAAGTTGAAGTTTATGCATCAGGGTAGATGGAGCATGTCATACTGTTAGATCTTAGGTAGCATTTATAGGGAATGTACATGCTAGGGACCGATGACAACAATTGCAAAAGGAATTGATGTAATATTGTATAATTGCATAGTAGATCTTAAATTCCTTTTCAAGAATTAAGGTTTAGTTGTCAATTTATGCCACTTGGTATAAATAGTGATAAAAGCATGCAAGGTGAAAATTCCTTGTCCCACTAAGGAAACTTCAATACCGATAGGTACAGGCCCTCAATTTTGAAAATATTGATGGTTATCCAAATATTGTACCACCCAAGATTAGGGACAAGATTCCAAAATTTAGTGGTGAGAGGTTAGAATCAACAAGCAAGCATGTGCAAGAATTTATTGATGTGATGGGCGATTCTGATATAGATTTTGAAGATGTAGTTATGAAATTATTTGTTCAATCCTTGAAAGGAGATGCAAGAGACTAGTTCTCTTTCTTGCCCATGTCTTTTGTACATTGTTAGAGTGAACTTAAGGTAGTTTTCATGGGACAATTTGGTGAAAGGATAAATCCAAGTGTTGCAAGGAATAATTTCATGGAGATCTCTAGGGGTAAGGAAGAGTTGATCCTTGCCTTTAACCTTAGATTTGCAAAATTCATAAGAGATATCCTTGAACACATAAGGCCAAAGGATGTAGAATGTTTGGTTGTATACTTAGGAGAATTTGATAGTAAGATGGACCTCTTGTTGAGAGATAAAGAGCCCGCTACCTTACAACAAGCTTACCAAAATGCCATGGATATTGAGAACAATTTTAAATACTCAATCATGAGGGGACCTATGGTTGCTAGTATGAATGGACCTAATAGAATTCAAACTATTGAGCCAAACAAATCAAGAGGTAAAAATGTCTATCAGGAAAAAGGGCCCTTAGATGTTGTATCCTCATTACTTCCCCGAAATGTAGAACATGAGCAAGCATGAACCTCATATCAACAAGGATTGGGAAGGGATGACTTAGTGTTTCTAATTAGAAAATTGTATGAGATGAAAAGACATGTAAATGAATCACCATATGACTTGTTTTCAAGATTCTTGGATGTTCTAATGGAGATACCCAAGAGTGTTAAACCTAATGACTTAATGAGCATTGCTTTATTTTGTGAAGAATATAAATTAGGATCAAGCCAATGGCCTGGAAATTTGAAGCCACATAGTCTTGATCATGTAATGGATTGGATAAGCATTGTGGAAAAAATTGGGCATAGTTATATGCCACTTGTTGTTTCCCATAATGTGGGAAATGATTGCGATAGTGAGGAGAATCAAGGGTTAGGGTTGATAGAAAAAGAAGTTGCATCAGAAGGAGGACAATTAGTTGATGATTGTTGTTATTTCACAAGTGCTCTAGATATGGGATTAGATAGTAGTGATGAAGATGAGGAGACTGAGTATGAGGATAAGGAAATAGTACCTAATTTTCCTCCTTGGGATTTCATAGGATGTGAGCAAACACAAGAGGTACATGGTGAAACCCCACAAATTTATTTAGTCAAGAACAATGATACACCAATCAGTGATGGGAATGCACTTGGTCTCAATTATATGGCACAAATGAGGAATCAAAGCTTGGTCAGTTTTCTATTGGATATGACTCCTCTTGTGAGATGGAGGTGGAGTCTCTTGCTTCAAGTAAAGGATATGCTAATAGGCTTGAAGGGGTGTGTTTCTTAAGCAATGAGAAATTCTCTTCATGTGAAGAATTCTTTGAATGTGGACCCATTGTTATAAGTGCAAATGAGGAAGAGGATATTTAAAGTGTTTCTCTTTGTTCTTTAAGTGATTACATTGATTTTGAATGCATTTATGATCAAAGATATTGGGATCTTGACATTGAGAAGGATGAGGTACATGTGACCATCATGAAGATATGGAAAAATCCTTTATTTGATGAACCTACATTGGAAAGTGAGGTTATAAATGATGAATCCTACTGGTGTAGGAGAAATCCTCTCTTTGAAGAGAATCCTGATGAGTACTTGGCAAGTACTACTAGTGAATGTGTTGTGGATGGTAAAAACAAGAGCCAAGGTGACACTGAGGTAGGTAACTTTGCTTTTGAAAATGTCAACCCTAACTTAATAGTTTCCCAACTGAATGGAAGATGTGGTGACACAAACACTAGTGAATTAGTTTACCAACATGTGATTGAGCAAATTATACCTGACAAGCATCAAGCGAATGACTCAGACTTGTTGAAATCTAAATGTGACAATGGCTCACATGATGAAGAAGTTCAAGACTTTGATGCCAACTTTGAATGTACTATTGCTATCAAAGGAGATATATATGATTGTGTTGATTCTCCTATGGCATCTAGTTATGTTCTTGAAAAGGTAGTTGAAGTGTTATCCACTTACGTTACATATGATGATATTTTCCCTAACATAAAAGGAAGTCCACTCTTGGGTGACCAAAAGGAAAATCAAGATGAATGCATTGATACTCAAGCAACATCATTTTATATTGAGGAGAAGAAATTTTTTGATGATTCTATAGAATATGCCAATATTGTAGGCTTACTTGATCCATGTGAGGAACAATTCAAAGGTGTAGATAACTAGAGGTATGATGATAGTTAGTATGAAGCTGCATTGGAATTTTTTGTAGATGCTCCCTACCTTATGGACCTTATTATGGAAATTATTTCATCCCATGAGGACAAAACTTATGACAAGTAGATGGAAGGTATGCCTAATTTTGTATTGCTTTTCCATAATTTTGTAAATGATTGGCTAAGTATGAGCCAAAGTGCTTATGATGTTTTCAAATTTGATGAACAAATGGGATGTGCTCCTACACATCATGACTATGTGGAATATGATGGTTTTATTTTCCTAGTTTAGTTTGATGAATCTAGAGCTAAGAAGGTTGATGAATGGGATAGTACTACAACAAATGGAATGGATAGTATCAATTGTGATGGTGCTAGTAGCCTAGAATTGCACAATGTCCATGTGGACCCATTGCCAATAGAATAGGACAAAGTGTTTGATAGTGGAAAGGGTTGTCCCTAAATTTTGAGGGCATTGGCCTCCACTTTGAAGAGTGAAGCCAATTGTGTAAAAAGGTTTCTCATGGAAATAAACTGCATTGTATATTCTATGAATAGTGTACATAGGTTGGTTGGGTGTGTTTGTTTTTTGTTATTTTTGCTTGCCTTGTCTAGGCATGCTCCTGGGTTTTGGTCTTCTACCCTGGTTTGCTTCTACCTGAGATATGGATTCTCACTACACCTACTAGGGGTATACATCCTCGAGCATGAGCCATTGATGGAGCTTCCTAAAAAAAAATTAATCTCTGGGGATACCATGGATTTGGTTTGCACATTAAACCCTTATCCCCATGGTTTGGATAGGGTTTTGTCTTTGAAAAACCCTTGGTTATTCTAATTTCAAATTGACTTTCCCTGTCGATTTCTAGTTTCCTAAGTCATCACTTGAGCCATCATATCCATTCAGCCACTCACCCCTTTGGTTGAGAGCATTGGTCATCTAATTGGCCATCGACTTTAATTTCTTCCTAAAGTTGGGTTTTAATATTTCCCAAATGACATAAAATTAAGTTATTCATTCACGAGGGTCAAATAATCATTAGCCTAACAATGGCCCCATATTTAATGCTAACCTTGTCGTGTGTACTGGTTTAGAGATTCGAAACCATGGGAAAAGATCCTAGTCATATTGTACCAACTCACAGATGTTAAATGCCATCCGGTTATGCAGTGCAAGGATAGCAAGATCAGGACGTGTCCTTATATGAACGTGGGGCCCGGTCTCCACTATCTGGCTCACCGCCCATGGTTCTAAGTCCATGGTGAAGATCAAGTACAAGAATCAATGTCTGTCATTCCCTGCTAGCTTGCAAGGAAATATTCAATGCTCATTAAAGGTTGCAAAAGTAGCAAGATCCTAACACATGGATTAATCCACTAAGTCATGGGATGGATGAAACCTTCTAATGGATGAGTTGTCATCTGATTTGGATCAACGCTATTGGCTAGAGACAAATGAGTGAAGCACTACTGGAATTCAAACCTAGTCAGCCCAATATGAGTCATTTGATCTACCATCTCATCAAAAGATCAACAAATGACATTTAAAATCAATAAATAGGCATGTGATAGCCATTTAATTTTTCAACCAGTGAGCATTTATGGTAAGCTCTCTACAAGAGTGATCAAATTGATCTCTGTGTGTATGGAGACTTAATTTCTGGTAATCATGAAGTATGATATGTAGATTTCCATGCACTTGGGAAATAAACAGTGATAATACGCATGCCAATGAACCACCACTATTTTGTGTGTATTTTTTCTTTAGGCATTGATGGTTTTATCATCACTTCACTCGATAAATATAGGATGGGATAACTACTAGTTGTGTCATTTTCACTTAGCAGTTGGAAATTTTATAAATTGGAGTTGAGTGAATATTGTTTAGTTGTGTGATCAAGAAGCAATCGTGCAGTGAATATGAGCAAACCAATTGCCTCTATAGGACCAGTTAGAAGGTCATCTAGCCTAAATGTGTAGAGACTCCATGATGATGTTCTAAAACGTGCCTCTACCACAAAGTTCAAGGTTCCTGTTAACAAGCCTATTAGTGCACCTTCAAGGTGTAGAAGGAGATTGCAATTCCAGGGACTTATTGCTGAAATGATAGAGGATAAAGGCAAAGGACTAGCACAATTTTTTGTAGGAGCTTATAGGAAGGTGAGATATGGGTTTGGTTCTTTCAAATGAAAGAACTCACCTATTGATGTCACAGATAGCCCATCTAACAGTGAAATGAAGATGGACTCTGGCTATCACTAGTATCTTGCTACTCTGGGTTGAGCTTCGTCCCTTGGAGCAGAGATATTGTCTATCCCACCTTTGGCTACCAAGAATCCAAGTGGATGAGATGGTGTTGCACTAAAAAGGGACAACAAAAAAGAGGGAGTTGAGGTTTCTTCTCCATCTCTTACAATGATGCGAAGTGGGCTCGTGTACCATGGACTGGGTGCTGGTAGTGGTAAGTCTTATGGTTGGTGAAAGGTGGTGTGTGGGATGGAAATTTTTATGTTGTTTGATAATTTTTGTGGTGGTTGCTCTTTTCCTGCATGTGTGGCTGGTATTTTTGAGGTGCCTGATGCTGACTGTGTGCTTTCATGGCAATATGAACATTAGATTTTTTTCTTACCTGGTGGTTGAGGAATATTTTGGTGGCACTTTACTTTTCCCTTTTGGTGGTTATTGCAATTTTTGTTTCCCTATTTCAATGTGTTACTGCAGCAACAACATGTGTGGAATTTTGAAATGCAGTTGAAATTCGAGTAAAATGAAATTTTGTAATGTGGTATGCATTTCAAGCTGGCAACTTTTCTACTCCCTTATGTTATAAAAGTGAATTCAAAGATCATTTGTAGGGGTTATAGTCTTTTGAATCTTTAGGTCTACTATACGCAAAGGGTAGAAATTAGAAGGAATACCAACAAATAGAATAGTAGAATTGTCTTGGATCTCGAGCTATGCATATGTAAATCTTAAATAGTCTTATAGAAATTACTAATATCAAAAAAAAATTCATCCATAAGGAATATACTCTCCTCTATAAATCATCTTGCAAATTTTGAATGAAATATCAAGCATATCCTATTCATCTTCAAATACTTTATTTGAATGCATGCTCTTATTTCTACTTTGGTTCAAGGAATCAATTAAATGCTTAAGTGAGGACATAAATTTGTGAGAGTTTATAAGGATTTGGTAAGAAGTGATGCTTTATGTACATTGATTTTTGATAATGCAAAGCCTTATGAAAATAGTCTAGAATTATTAGATTTACAGAATTTCTATATAAGTGATTGTAAGATGTGTGACTTCATTTCCCAATGGATGAAGAAACTAGTATATTTATCATGGTATTTGTTATTTTAATGATAATAATAGTATCCTAGATTGTGGATTCAAGGTTAGAACACAAATATCTTAAAATTTACCTATCATGAGGCATATGTGTGATATATTTTCTTGTTCCTGGTAAATTGATAGTTATTTTCTTAAAGATTATCTAAGCTTTAAGTGAATTACATTATTTACCCCTCATAGGAACCCATCTGTGACTTGATGTGTCATTTATTGAGATATTCAAGTGAAATGTTTTTAGGAACACCCTCCTTGGTCCCACGAAGCCTAAAGTGTAGAAGATTTCAGTCTTCGACTGAATCTTGTCAGTTGGCCATTCATTTTAAGAATCTTGTGTATAGGAGTTGGCGACTCTTTAGAGATTCCTTAGGTTTAATGGAAAAAAACCAACACTGACAATCTATAACCTAGGAGAGGAGACCTCAAAGTATACGATCACTACCCTTAGCTGCAATATAGAAACTTCAAGAAACAATATAGGAGGGTAAATGATGCCTTCATTGGGAATATCATTAGACTCTTGGGAGGAGACTTTGAAAGAAGAGTGTCTCATAGCACCAAATCCTTTATTCTACTATTCAGGTATGTGTTCATATAGTTCCTGAAGTTTACATATATCAAAACAGAGGGGTTCTTCGAGAGGCCTTATAAGTTGTGTTATCCCAATGATCGCATGATTCTGTTGGACATCTCTCTACAACTATAAAATTCCCATGCCCTACTGAGTGACAAACACAGAGTAGGGATCCCATATCCTCTAAACTTTGGGCAAGGAATATATGCCTGTCCCACTTCCTAGTGCATGAAATATTCAAAGAAGTAAATAGTGGATTACAATTTGGACCTCCACATAGCCTGAGAAAGAAAGGACCTATATGGGAAACTGAAGAAATAAGTCAGAAGACAGTATGCTCATCGGCCCCATGTTAAAGACTTCTAGTCCAACTATCAAGATGATAAAGAAGTGCAAATGAGGCAATACATGTGGATGACAATCCAATTTGTGAGGTCAAGAAATCTATTTCTAGTGCCTGATCAAATTGTAGAAGAAGAGGACACCATTAATGATGAGAGATTCAATGTTGTGGCCAACTTGTTGCTACCATTGATAGACTAGGATGAAGAAGAGGTCACTGACCTTGATATAGTAAGACGACTAGTTGAAAATAGAACAAGGCAATGGGTAGATGCCCAAATTTCCTAGCTTAAAGTACAAGGGGTTATGATGACATATGGTGAGCTTGAAGATGAGATCGAGAGTGAAACTGATAGTGGAGTAGTTGTTGTCCCAACCAAGGAAGCCCCTAAATCCCCTCCAACAACATGATTGAAGAAAAGGAAGGATGCACTCGAATGCCATCCCAAGCACAAGGTGTATACATGAAAGGTTGTGGAGGGAGAATCCTTGAAGAAAGCAAAAAAATTAGGGGGATTTGTCAGTGAGATTCCCACAATTGAGGAGCACCCCCAACATGAAGGAGAAGAAGAAGTTGAGCAACCACAATCCCCACCTCCCACCTTTGCTTCTGCCGCTACTGCTACAATTACCACTCCACCTCCTGCATCTCAGGCATTGCCTATTTCCTCCCCACCTGCTATGGACATCTCAGTCCACCTCACTTCCTCCTCACCAACAGCCTTGATAATGGTGTTGGATTCCCCCTTGGCCACAATGTCCCCACTATTGTTCACCTCACTACCTCCTCCCGTACCTACTTTCTATTCTAATGCCTAAAATTACCACTGCTACTATACCACCTCTCATAATGCCAAATGCCCTTGCAAAGAACATGTAAGGAATACTTGCTAAAATCTCTAGGGTGATAATGAATCCCACAGTTCAAGCTTTGATGGCACAAAATTCCACTGGCCTACCTGTTTCTCCACCACATACAAAGCCATCGAAGATAGAGGCTACCATGCAAATATCTGAAGAAATACAGAAATGCCAAAGGAAAGCTACAAAAGGAATAGTTGAAGAGCCTAAGGACCCTTTAAAAGATGATTACTTTGAACACCTGGAGGGAGGATTAAACATAAACTTGGATAAGGTGGCATCCGATGAAGAAAAGTCACAATCTTTAGAAGATGATATTGAGGCTCTCAATGTGAAGTACATAAAAGAAACCTCAAACCAGGATTTCAAAGCGGAGCTATCCCAAAAACTCAAAGAGGTAGGTGAAAAGACCGAATTTGATTTAGAAAGGAAACCCTCTAAGGAAAAATTTGATACCGATGGTAATGTGGAGATACTCTAGGAGCCTCCACTAATTGGCCAAGACAAAGGACCTATCTGAGAAGAAGAAGTTCCTCTTGAAAAGGAAGAAGAGAAAGAAATAGAAACTTAGGAAGAAGATAAAGAAAAAGATGCACCAAGGAAGAGCCCCAAGCCTGAGCATCATGTTGAGCCCGAGCATTCAGAAGGGAAAGTTCCCCAGAAAGAGGATGTCATTGAGGAAAATATAGCCTCTAACGAGCGGAACAAGGAAAAGCTATATGGATTAAGGACTCTAATGAAGTTGAGAGGAAAAATCAAGAAGCCCCAGGCGATGAAGACAAGCAACCCCAACATGAACAAAGAGAAGAAGGTGATCATGAATCACCTAAAGAGGAAACCAAAGTTCCTAATTGGCTAGAGAGGCAACTACAAAAGAAAGCCCCACCAGTCATTGATCCAAAGGCTAGGATTGAAGTAATATAGCTAGAGCACAAACTAAGACAAGAAAGGAGAAAATTCCTAGAGTTTGCTCTCACATTATAGTTGATACCTCAAAATCAAGAAAAATATAGATTGATATCCCCATGATAGACAAAGGTGAAGGAACTGACTATAATATCTCTACCACCAACTTGGGCCCAACAACCAAAGAAAAGAAAATTGATGAGTTCCAGGGGTTGATGGAAACAATTTTGTAGCAAATGAATAAGGATTAGTGTTCTAAGGAGGAGCTAAAAGAAAAAGTGGAAAATCTCACCACCTACATCCAAAAATGGACATCCTTAGAGGAAGATGCTCCAACAACGTCATTCTCACCCCTTCTTCTCTCTCAAGAAGAGCTCACTAGAATGGAGAAAAATGAAGAACTAGACTAAGGCCACAACAGATTGGTTCCAATGAGTGATCTATAATGGTGACATAGGAATATGCCACACTACTCAAATGTCCAATAAATTTTGAGATTTACAAAAGCATCTTGAAGCCACGGAGAGGACATGTCACAGGTTCACTGAGCTATACAAGATCATGTATCCTAAGCTCAAGGCCATTCTCAAGATGCCTGAGAAGACATGGGAAAAGGAACTAGCACTTGTAAAAGATGATAATTGGCTAGTGAAGACTTAGAAAATGGGCATGGATCAAAAAAGGGATGTCTTGGAAAGGGTGTTGCATGAAGTTGAGTTTGACCTTGAATGGGTTTTAGAGCACAAAACAGACAATGAGGACTACCTCAAGATGATGACAAACTATGACATGCCTACCCTAGAGTTGGATCTAGTGAAAATGAAGCCATTCTTCCATAACAAGATGGAACAAGGGGATCCATATGCACTGGCACTAGATTTTATGCAATACACTACAAGGGCATTCACCCAATATGAGCAAGTTATCAAGGCCATTTCTAGGTTTACCAAGAATTGGGAGTAGATCACTAGAAAATTCAAAAGGTTGACCTTTCAAATCCTCCAATCTAACATTATGGAATGTGACAAGATCTAGGAACTGATTGGAAAATTTGTGGAATATGCCACCCTTTAGAAGAATGAAGGAAAGCCAGTGATTGATGATGAGTTTCTAATAATATAGCTAGAAAAAGAAGGTAGTTGCTAGAAGACAAAATTGCTACAGTGTCAGAGCCACTAGGGGAAAAAATAGGGATGAGACAAAAGATGAATTTTATAATGTTATATTTTGGGGGTAGGTGAAACCCTAATGTAAAATGAATCTTGGCCACACAATGAAATTAAATCTTGGCCATTCATTTCACTTTTGGAAAACTATAAATAGGGGTCTCCTCTCATTTTCAAAGAGAGAGTTGAGTTGTTGCATAAAGGAATGCTGCCAAATTTTAATGAGAATTACATTGTTTTGGTGGATTCTTGTGTTTCTCACATGTTGCATGGTTCATCTTCTCAAAATTAGTATATTTCAAATTTTTTTTCTAAGTTAGTAGTTGCTTTAGTAGTTAGTTTATGTTTCACATTGATAGTGAATAATGTTATTGTGTTGATGCCTCTCATGTTCATGCTTTTTTTTGTTTGTTCATGATGAATAGCAATGTAAAGCTATTCTAAACATTATTTTTTTGTTGCACTTAAAATTCATCTGTTGTTTATGCTTTATGGTGAATGGACAGCTAGATATCTACAGACCCTAGAAGATAGCACTAGTTTCATGAGACTATTAGCTATTTTGGTTAAGTGGAACTTAGTTTTAGGAAGGTTTTCCACTATAGCATCCTCCATCATCACTGTTCATCATTAGTTTTAGGTCTAGGAACCCTTCTATCCCTTTTTCTTTTTGAATTTTATTTGAAATAGAAGTTAAGGTAAAGTTCTAGCATTATTGCAAAGTCGAACTAATGTCAGACATGGAGTTTTAGACTAGTGTTTTGAACTTGCAACAATTGCACCTCATTTCTAGAATTTCACAGAACTCCATTTAAAGATCCAATTCCTTCCCAACATATTAAATTTTAAGTGCCCTTTGTGATTACCAACAAATCACATCAATCAACTACGCTATTTTTGCAAGTCATGACCTGACACCCGAGAGACCTTGGGATAATTTTCTGCAAATTGTTTGTAGGAATTTATCTTTCAAAACAGGTAGTGCACTTGTCTGCTTCCTATGTTGAGAAGTGCAAAAACACCCATCAACATGTTGTACACTTGCATCCTTATATAAATTTTATCCATTCATAAAGAATAAATATTGATCAATCTTTTATTATCAAGATTTTTTCTCTTCTTGCAATTTGGTTAGTATATTGTGGAGATTCATTATGTCTTGTTTACTATAATTATGTCAATACTTGAGAGTAGAGGATAAGAATTGAATAATATAAACCATAGGGTCATAGCATAAGGCCCATTGTAATTGTTTCAAAGTTGGAAAATGAATTTTTTATTAGTAGTAAATTTTGATTAACTGTATTTATTATTTCTTATATATGTGTGTGTGTGTGAGTGTTTGCATGTGTGTGGAACATATATACATTCATTCATTCATACATACATACATGCATGCATGCATACATACACATATACATACATGCATACACATGCGTACATACATACATACATGCATAAATTCATACATACATACACACACATATTGTGATGAGAGAAAAAGGGGTCTAGGATATTAATCACACTTTCACCTACATCACATGGGGAAGGAACCAAAAATGATCACAAACACCCACTTGGGTACTAACCTCAATGGAAGAGCCAAAATAGTGGATCAATTTCTTGGTTCTTTCTTGGGGGAGATTGATGTTGATTGGCTGATTAATAATTAATTTGATTTGATAATATAATGTATACCTAGATAAAACATGAAGCTACAACAAATTGATGTAGTTTCAAAAAGACAAAGAATTGAAACACATAAATGAATCATAGAACAATATAGTGCAAAGATATAGGAAATTGGCATATGAATGCAAGTCACCCAAATTTGTTAGATAGGGGAGCTAACACCCTAGTCCTAAGAGGGTGAATCTTAAGAATTAAAAAACATGTCTCAAATGATCTCAATCCATAGGTCCTTCATTTGTGGACATAACTTCAAAACTTTGTCTATTGATGATTAATTCCACTTGCCCTAATTTGTTGAGGTGGGAGGCTTGAATACTTGACCTTGCAATCAGGTTTTTAATACTTTCCCAAATCCACTTTAGATCTATCACCTAAACCCAAGAGAGGAGAGAAAATGGTTTTTCCATATAGGGGCTTGCCTAAGTCGAACCCCATTTTGGT
This sequence comes from Sequoia sempervirens, assembly GCA_007258455.2. Taxonomy (NCBI): domain Eukaryota; kingdom Viridiplantae; phylum Streptophyta; class Pinopsida; order Cupressales; family Cupressaceae; genus Sequoia; species Sequoia sempervirens. The sequence continues at coordinate 162,666,095 of VDFB02379711.1, forward strand.
GTTTCCACCTCCATAATAGTAATGATGATTTAAAGATTGATTACCCTTGGTCAAGCAGAGAAAAATGGACAAAACAAGTGACAAATTGACAAGTACTATAACTTACCATATATATTTGAACTTTCCTTGATGGACTAAATTCATTGTACGTATCACACAAAGGAGAATTGGTTGCTTTATTGAAAGTCCTGCAAGTGTTAGTATTCATAAAACAAATAAACCTAAAACACAAATGAACTCACATATAAACTTGATGCATTGAAAATATGAACCTTGACTAATAATAAGTGTTGCCACTCTACTTATTCTTCTATTGATTTCTTTTTAGGATGCTCAATTATAATTTCAAATTGCTAGGATTTAAATTTGTGAAAAAGATGTGTGTTTATATGCAATAATTCATTTTCTTATAAAATTAATTATCAAAAGTAAAAAATGAATTTGAATTTATAAATGTTAAAATTCCAAAAATAACATATTTAAATTGGGGCCAAAATAGTTTGGACAAGGGTGGTTGTGCCCTAGTCTAGACCTATTTTGGGTCTTTTAGTGTCATTAAATAAATATTAAATAATATTCCCAATTTAATCTCAATTTCTTAAAAACAACCACAAAATGGGCAATTTAAGAGCATAAATAGGTCCAAGCACATAAGAGGGAGCTAAACCTAATGTGAAGTTTTTAGGGGTGAAAATTTATGATGCCACATTTATCCCCCACTTTAGTGGTGTTAGGGTTAGAAAGGAAGATGTCTAACAATTAAATGAAGATTTAAGTAATAAATAGAGAAACTAAAACACACATAGAATAAATTATAACATAGAGAATTTAACATGGTTCACCCAATCCGGGCTACATCCACCAAACCATAGCCATCCAATGAATTTATTATCCAGTGCAACAATCTATTACAATCTTGCAAATAATTGAATTTTTCATCATATTGTAACACCCATCCAAACCCCTTTTTAACAAGCTTAGAAGCTTCTAGATTTTGGGTTCTACAAAGTCAAATTTTTCCTTTTTTGTTGATTTTTTCTTTTGTTGGTGATGATGTGAAAAAGTAGGAGGAAAATTTTTCTCGGGGGCTGCCACCCCGAACCCCCACCCAGGGCCTAGCAAAGATACATCCTAGGGTGTACAATATAGCATGATCAATCACAACATACCAAAAATATCCCACTTGGAGATTGATCAGGTTCCACACCAACACAATCTCCCACTTGGAGACTGATCCTGGACAACACTGCTACACTTATAGCTCCTACTAGAAATAAGTACATTGGACCCTGCTGCTCTGTTATACTTGAATTCAACCTTGAAGGCCAACCAAAGTTGAAGAGGAGCTCAACTTCTTCCTTGTCACCACCTTCATAAACATATCCACTAGATTGACATCTGTATGTATCTTGTCTAGCTTTACCTATCCATCCTCCTACACCAACCAAATGAAATGATATCTCAATTGTATGTGTTTTGTTTTAGAATGCAAGGTAGAATTCTTTACAAGATGTATAGCACTTTGACTATCTGTAAACAAGTAATTTCTAGCCTGTTGTTTGCCCAACTCATCCATGAAAAGTTGTAGCCATATCATCTCCTTTGCCACCTCTGTTGCAGTGACATACTTTGCCTCTATGGTGGATAAAACAACCACCTTTTGCAATCAAGAAATCCAACTCATTGTTGTCCCACCAGCTGTAAATACATAACCTATGGTACTCCACCTGGTATCTATATCCCTTGCCAAATATGAGTCAACATAGCCTTTTAAATTAGTATTAGAGCCCCCAAAACATAAACATTTATTGGATGTACCTCTCAAGTACCCGAGAATCCATTTTACTACATTCCACTGCTCAACTCCTGGATGACTCAAATACCTGCTAACAACTCCTATGGCATGTGCAATATCTGGTCTCGTGCATACCATGGTCTACATTAAATTTCCTATAGCTGAAGCATATGGTATCTTTGGCATTTTTTCTTCCTCCTCTTGTGTCTTTGGACACATATCCTTAGTCAATTTAACATGACTAGGCAAAGGTGTGCTAAAAGCTTTTGCATTCTCCATATGAAATCTCTGCAACACCTTTTCAACATAATTAGCCTGAGATAAAAACAATTTTCTATTTTTCCTATCTCTACAAATTTTCATACCAAGGATTTGTTTTGCTACCCCTAAATCCTTCATAGCAAAATATTTTGCTAACTATTTTTTAGCTCACTTATGTGATCCATGTTAGACCCTGCTGTAGCCTTGCTCAACCATAAAACTATCAAATTTCAAGTACCATTGCCGAGGTGCTTATTTCAATCCATATAAACTTTTATTCAATCTGCACACTAGTTTCTCCTTACCTTTGACCTCAAATCCTTGTGGTTGGTCCATATATATTTCCTCTTCCAAATCACCATGGAGAAAGGTTATTTTAACATCGAACTGTTCTAAATGAAAATCTTTAGCAACCATAATACTTAAAACAATATGAATAGAATTCATTTTAACAACTAGAGAAAAAATCTCATCAAATCAATACCCTTTTCTGTGCAAATCCCTTTACAACTAATCTTGCTTTAAATCTCTTCTTACCTCCATCATCCTCTTTCAGGCTATAAACCCATTTGTTTTGTAAAACTTTTTTACCTGCATGAAACTTGCATAATTCCCAAGTCTTATTTTTTAGCAAGGAGTCCATTTATTCTTCCATTCCATGCTCCCACTGAACCTTGGTATCCACCTACATAGCTTCATCATAATATTTTGGTTCACCAGCATCAGTTAACAAAATAGTATACAAAGAGGGAGATAATCTTTCTAGAGGTCTACTTATCCTTGAAGATCATTTAACAGGAGTTTGTTGTATTTGTTGTTGTTGTTGTTGCCCAACATGAAGAACCACTGAAACATCATTGTTTGAAATATCATCCAACACTGCATAATCATTTTCTTTCTTCTTATGCTATAGCAATATATCTTTGTACAAAAATTTCTCATTGAATATGATATCCCTACTTCTCACAATTTTTTTATTTTCAAAATCCCAAAGCCTATAACCAAATTCATCAATTCCATATCTAGCAAATATACATTTCTTTGATTTTGAATCAAGCTTGGTTCTATTTTCAGAATCTACATGTGCAAATGTTTCACAACCAAAGGTTTTGAGAAAAGAATAACTCACCTTCTTACCTTTCCATTCTTCCTCTAGAATACCACAACCCAAAGGATTAGAGGGACCTCTATTAATTAAATAAACAACAATGTTTACAATCTCTGCCCACATTTTTAAAGGCAGCCCAATATGCAATCCCATAGTTCGTGCATGCTCCATTATTGTTCTACTCATGCACTTAGCCACTCCATTTTCCTGTGGAGTCCTTGGAACCATTTTCTGCCTATGAATACCATTAGAGGAACAATAATATTCAAACTCTTTGCTGCAATACTCACCACCATTATCAGATCTGAGACATTTTAGCTTTTTACCTATCTCATTCTCAACCAAGCTTCTCCATTTTTTAAAAATTTCAAATACATCAGATTTCTACCTAAGGAAATAAATCCATACCTTCCTAGTTGCATCATCAATGAATGTAACATAATACAAAGAGCCACTAAGAGAAGATACCTGAATTGGTCCCCATACATCTGTATGTACAAGCTCCAATTTCTCATCTTTCTTTTGCTTCCCATCCTTGAGAAAAGTTACTCTCTTTTGTTTTCCATACACAGAACTTTCACAAAAATCCATATTAAGACATTTTAGACCTAGTAAAACATTATTTGAATGAAGTAATTTCATACCTTTTTCACTCATATGCCCAAGTCTATTATGCCATAGTGTTGATTTAGAGTCCATAAAAACTGTATGATCTTCTACCTGCTGAACTGCAACAACTATTCCTGAACATTGACCTTTTTCCATAACAATTAAAGTAGAAGGAACATTATGACTTGTAAAAAGATATAAGGTGTCTAATTTCAAAGCTTTTTCTACCACTAAGGCACCCTTTGTGACCTTCCAATTTTTATCACTAAATGTAACAACACAACCTTCATCATCTAGTTTCCCTGCTGAAATTAAATTTCTACTTAATTTTGGAACATGCCTCACCTCATGTAGTAGCCAGTGATTCCCATTTTACAATTTAATCTTGATTCTTCCCTTTCCAACAATCTGATAGGGTTTTTTATCTCCTAAATAAACCAGCCCAAAATCCCCTTGGACATAATCAAGAAAATAACTTCTATGGGGGGTAGCATGAAATGAAGCCCCTAAATCTAACACCCAAGAATCATCAGCATTATCAAGGGAAAGAATCAAAGCATCCTCATTAGATTTATTACTTACCACATTTTCCTCTTTACTTCCTTCCTTTTTGTCTCTTTTATTTTTTTGAGACCAATAATCTTTCTTTAAATGACCTGGCTTACCATAGTACTACCAACAATCCCTCCTGTCTCTAGATTGGGACCTTCTGTCCTTTGATTTTCCTCATGACTTCCCATGATTTCTACAATTGTTTCCTCTCTCCCTTTTTTTGCCCCTACTTTTTGCATTCAAAACACTACCTGATGTGGATGTTCCACCTAAGCTTTTCCTACGAATTTCCTTGCTCAAAATAACACCAACATCATCAAATTTCAATGTATTCGAACCAGAAATAGAATTGCTAATAGCCATTACCAAGCTATTCCAACTTTAAGGCAAAGAATAGAGAATCAAAAGAGCCCTAACTTCTTCATCAAAGTTTACTTTTACAGAAGTTAATTGACTGGTGACTGTATTAAACTCATTTAAATGATCAGTAACCAACCCACCTTCTACCATTTTCATATTAAATAAATGCTTCATAAGAAATACCTTATTCGAAGCGGAAGGCTTTTTATATAACTTTTCTAGGGTTTCCATCAACTCTTGAGTTGTATTTTCTTTTGTAATATTGAACACCACCGATTGTGCCAGGCATAAACGAATACTGCCAAGAGCCTTTCTATCCAAAATATCCTAGTCTTCATTAGACATTGCTTGTGGTTTCTTGGTTTTCCCTTCCAATGGCCGCCATAAATCCTTCTGATAGAGGTATTCCTCCATTTGCATCTTCCATAACTAATAGTTTTGGCCATTAAACTTCTCAACCTTCTTACCTGTGTCTGTTATTACTCCCACTCAACTATGAGACCTTCCTATAGACAATAATCAAAACACAACCTGCTTTGATACCACTTGTTAGGGTTAGAAAGGAAGATATCTAACAATCAAATAAAGATTTAAGTAATAAACAAAGAAACTAAAACACACAGAATAAATTATAACATGGATAATTTAACGTGGTTCACCTAATCCGGGCTGCATCCACCAAACCGTAGCCATCCAATTATTTTATTATCCAGTGCAACAACCTATTACAATCTTGCAAATAATCACATTATTCATCATATTGTAGCACCCATCTGAACCCCTTTTTAACAATCTTAGAAGCTTCTAGATTTTGGGTTCTACATTGGAGGGGCAGGATGTCATCAAATCTAAGGGATGTGCTAACCCCATTTCTCAAGATCCTTTAGAATAATAATGTAAATACAAAGGAACACAGAAACATGACGTGTAATGTAGTATGAAAAATGCAAAGCATACACAATGAAGGCACGAAACTAACATAACGCAAAACACACATTATGCAAACATGAAAAGGGGGTATGAAAATCACAAACTAGCAAGCTTTGCAAAAATTATTACTAGGATCCATACCTAAGGAATCCATAAATCACAAGGCTATAAAAGTATTACATTTCCTAGGTGACCCATGAATGAAAGCATCATAGGCTACTGAAGTTCAATATATTCACTAGGTGATCTTGATAAGAAACAACACAAGCTAGTTAAATTTGATACTCACTAGGTGAGTTTATGTAACAATAGCAAATGGAAACACACAAGGGAAAGTGAAGTCCAATATTCAGTAGGAAAGTTCTCATGTCAACCATACCAAGAATTATAGTCCCAATAATTCTGATAAGACATTACAAAACATGTTCTGTTTTTCAAAAATGCATCACAAATCTCAACATGTGCAAACAAAGTGAAACACATAATGGAATGTATGACCCTACCTTAAATAAATTTCTAATACCAATTGACATCAATTTACTTTAAGGTAGAAAATGATATTTACAACATGATAGGCCATGAGGGCTTATTGGAAAACCCTATGCCAATTATATGTTCCCTAAAATGTTGACTCATGATAAGGGGTCATCCCCAAAACAAAACCATATAATTAACAAGAAAAAAATAGTACATAAGGGATCCATAGATTTCGGGTTAGTATAGATAAGAGATAATGTATAATATGATTGTGATTGGAATTTATGTCATTCCCCAAATACTTGTGGAACTACAAACACAAGGGAGGACTGTCATGCATTAAAATAATATAAATATTTATTAGTTCAGTATGGAAGAGACCTAAATGTCTCAACACCAAGTTGTAATTTTCAAAAGGGAACAAAAGAAAAAAATGTTCACAACATAAAGATGAATGGAGATGAATGTCACAATAGATTCATTTCTTTGCATCCTTGTGCCAACAATAACAAAAAGGGTCATCCAATGAAAAATAAAAAACACAAAGACAAACCAAGCAACACAATATGGGTAAACCACATTAGACACAAGAAAAAACATAAAGACACACAAAAGGGTACTATACATACTAGTTGATCTATAGCAAATCTTCTGCATCCCAATCTTTCTCCTCATAAATAGAATGTGAAAAATCAGATAAAGTAACTACAAGTGTGCTACAAGGAGAAGAATTGGATTGAATGCATGGTTGGTCACTCACACTAGGAGCATCATTATGGTTGTCCCCATATAGATTCATTGATTTTGAGAACATAAGAGATAATTCATTATGATCTTATTTTTGTCCTTCTATTTTATCTTTCGATTCACAATCAGAATGTATCACTTGATGGGTTTCATATTATTTTTATTAGCATGATTTTGAACACTAACATTTATATTTGTATCTAATGAGGTTTTTTTCTTTTCTTTGGCTAGGATAAATAATGTTTGACTTCATGGATCAATGAGAGTGGTGGAGTGGAGTCAAGTGATAACACAGATGGATGGATGGGAGGTATTTCATCAGAATTTGGTTGGATGGATTGATGGTCATTAGGTAAGGTTTTGCAATCTTCATCAATTTGATGAGCCATAGCTCGATGTCTTCATTTGCATTCTTTTGCACTTCTATTTCTTCTTGCACAAGCTTCAACTTGTGAAGGAAGGATTGAAGTATTTCCCAACATTGGCCCCTTTCCTTCCTTTGTAGGAGGAATCAAAGGAAACATCAATGGTTCAGAACCCATAGTTGTTTTAGATTTTTACACAAAAAATTATTTTCCTTAGGAGGCACAAATTTAATTCCCAAAGGTATCATCAAATGGTTTTCTTGTAGTCCTTTATAGGATGGTGGAGGTAGAACCATGGCATATCTACTAGAATATCATGGAAGAATACCTAGTTTAAAGGTTGAGGTTCATTCACTACCTATGAAGTAGGAGGAACAATCATTCGGGCCACTAGAGACCACAAAGCCTCAGGTTGAATATTGGTAAGGGACAGTTGGGCTATATAGTTAACTTTAAAATCTTGATATGAAAAAAAACTAGTAATCTTCATGAGGTTTAGTAGGTTAGAATAATTGAGGCCAAAAGTAATATAACAAAATATTCCATGAGAGGCCAAAGGCTTAAATCCATTATGGTAAATTGTATGTACATTTTCTTCAAATTGTAATTTAAGACATTTATGAATTAGCGATGGTACCACATTCATAGAGCTTAGCCATGGATGACCTAATTTCACACAAAAATAGTTGAATGTCAAGATTATAGTAAATGAAACATCCAATTATTTGGGTCCAAATTTTACTGGAATATTTATAGAACCAATGATAGGGAAAATAGAACCATCACGATCCTTTAATAATGTTTTTTATTGTTCATAATTATCTTGATAAATTTCATGCACATACAAGAAATATTTGATGATCACATTCATAGCACACACAGGATTAGTGAGTATTCCCCTTGTGGGTTTATCATTGCTTATACCAGTGGTATAATGAGGATCATCGGGTGTTGTTATAGAAGAATCAATATATGTAAAAGAAATATTAGGCAATAGATTGGTTTGACCCTTATGAGGTTGAACATTAATTGTGTCTACAAAGTTGAATAGATCTTCATTATCACTTGGTTGGAAAATTTTAGTTGAATGAATTGGTAATGGCTTTGTAAATATTTGAAAGTTTTGATTAGGTGGTGAAACCAATTAAGTCCCTTTGTCATTTACACCAACCAACTAGATGATACTAGAGTCGATGAGGTCTTGCACTTGGTTCTTAAGACACATACATCTTTCAGTATCATGTCTAGGTGTACGATGATATTGACAAAAGGATTTTTCATTAATGTTTAGTGGTAATGGTTTAGTTGTTTCAATAGGTATAATTAGAGGAAGTTGAATCATATTCTTACTTAACAATTACAACATAATATCATGGAGAGAATAAAAAAATTATTAAAACTATCTATCTCTTGGCCTAAATTGATATGGCTTTATCTAGATGTAGTGGTAAATTTGATTTGAATGTTATTGGATGATTGAGGATTGTCTATATTTATAAAGTTTTTTTTTTTTTTTCTTAAATGATTGATAGTTGATGTAAGGCATAACTTCAAATTGACCAGTAGGAGTCAATGAAGGTATACCTTCATAATGGCTAACTGATATTTGATAATCATGAAGGGCCATACATAAATGTGTAAATGAAGGATATTTCATTAACAAGATCTTATCTTATATCTAATGTTAGGTTGTAAATTTCCAATGAAAAATATTTGAATATTGATATCTGAGAGACAATATGAGATTTGCTAATAAAGGTCTTGGTATCATCCTATGAAATCAATTACCTTCCCTTTAGGCCCTTGTTTACAATATACTAAATCTATTAATGTAACTTGAGGTCCAATGTTTGCTTGAAAGTGTTGAATAAATTCATTAACAAGTTGTGTATTTAACATAATCAAGTTACTAGGAAATGAACAAAACCAGTCTAAGACCAGGTTCTTTAATGGATATGGAAAATATTAGCTAAGAGGAAATTTTCAAAAAGGAACATAGAGTGGTGAAAGCCGATACATTATTAGTGGGACCTCCTCTTCCAACATACTTCTCAAAGAGAGGTATCTCAATTTTTTTGTGGTATGGGTGTCTTAAGGATAGAAAATGAAAATGTACTATGTGAGATATGTTGGAGGATTAGCATTGGGTTGAATTTAGTTCATGTTTGATTTTTTTTGTTGTAGTGATGACATGTTTCATAAAATTTGGTTTATCACAAGATCATTTGTTGCCATGTTTTGAGAATGGGTTGAATATGGAAAACTATTATTAATGATTGGAGAGTTATTTTTTTGCATGTTTATAATAGGTGAATAACATGGAGGTATTGAAGATGAAGGGACAAAGCTATAAGGATTCCCACAAGAAAGCCCTAAACTAGAGTTTATACCATTACTATATTGTGTGATTGATGCTATGATTGGAGTAAAGGTAGGAATAGAAGGCATGTTTGTGGGAGAGAAAACTTTTCTTCCTAGTTGATTTTGAGCATTCGTAAAGGCTTAAGCACAACTAGCTACTATAGGAATGTTTACATACACTATAGGAGCTAGGCTACACAATACTTTTATCTCTTTTGAATCATTGATTAGCTTCCTAGAAGGTTAACCACAAGAGGAACTATTTCTCCAACCAAAGACTCAATACTTAAGTATTGTTGAAGGCCTTCTAGGTCTTTTTCCAATTGTTTAAGTTTATCTTTAGGGACATGGGCAACAAGAACCTCTGAGCCCACATAAGTTTTAGTGACAATGAAAACATAGGTAACATACGATTAGGAAGAGAGTCAAATATATATTGAGTAGATGTAACACCCTAAGTGAAATATTTAGAAGACTCGGGCTCAACACGGGATGTGATTAAGACACAAGAAGCCATAAGTATGAAACTACATCTCATAAGGGTATTAGATATGGAACATCAATTCATGAAGCTCATAAATTTATTATAAGATTCAAAACACTTAACTTCTCATATAATGAAGAAATAAAATAGATGACAATGAAAAAACTAACACAGTTTTTAGAAACAAAACATAGATCTTCACAGAAATCACAGAGATAAAATTGTGATCCAAATTTGGCTTGAAATCAGTTGGACAAGGGTGGTGGCACCGTAGTCTAGATATACAAGGTTTGAATAAATTCAAAATATGGAAATCACCTAAAATGTCTAAGTATTTAAACTTGTGGAGATTTAGGTCTAGACATAAATATTTTTTTGGAAATAAAACCCTAATTTCTTTATATGAAATACACAATTGTGCATGAAATTTTATATTTTTAAGGTAATACAATATGATCCAAAGACATTTTTCAAACTAAAAAATTTAATAATTAACTAAATCTATCTTAAACACACTAAAAGTGATACTTTTTATCTTTTGAAAATGATAAAACTGTGCAAATATTTAATTTTTCAATATTTTTCCCCAAAATATGCATGCATAAATGACAAATTCAAACAACCTAGAAGATTTTACCTCATATTTGAAATGATAAATTTAATATTTTCATAATGTTTTCAAATGCAACAAACACTGGGTTTAATAAAATGTGATGTGGTAAAAGGGATCTAGGATCTAAATCACATTTTCTCCTACATCTCATGGAGAAGAAACCAAAAATGATCTCAAACAACCACTTGGCTACAAACCTCAATGGGAGAACCAGAATGGTGGATCAGGGTTTTGGTTCTTTTGGGAAGGATTGATGTTGATTGGTTGATCAAGGATTAATTTTATTTGATAATGAAAATTTGTACCTAGGTCAACTATGAAGCTATAATAAAATGATGCAATTATAGAAAGGAATAGAACTGAAACATAAAATGAATCACAAAAAAATAGAGTGTAGAGATAGAGGAACCTATCATATGAGTTTAAACCCAAATTGGTTGGATAGAAGTGTTGACAACCTAGTACTGAGAGTGTGAATCTCAAGAATCAATAAATATGTCTCAAATGATCTTAGTCTATAGGTTCTTCCTTTCTAGATATAGCTTTGAAACTTCATTTATTGATTATTAATTTTAGTTTCCCTAATTCGTTGAGGTAGGAGGCTTGAAAGCTTGACCTTGCAATTAGGTATTCAATACTTTCCTAAATCCACTTTAGATCTATCACTTGCACACAAGAGAGGATAGAAGGGTTGTACCATATAGGGTATTTCCTAATTCAAACCCCATTTTGGTGTTTCCACCTCTACAATGACTATGATGATGAGTGCTTACCCTTGGTTAGGAAAATGGAAATGGATAAAACAAGTGACAAATTGAAAAATTAAGCAACTTACCACTCAGATCTTCTTTCCTTGATGGAATTAAATCATTTTACTCATCACACACAAGGATAATTGGTTGCTTGATTGAAATTCTCGCAAGAGTTATTACTCACAAAACAAATGAACATAAAACATAAATAAACTTGCATATAAACTTGATGCATTGAAAATATGAATCTTGATTGATAATAAGTGTTGTAACTCTACTTATTTTGCTCTTGACTAATTTTTAGGATGCTCAATTATGATTTCAAATTGTTAGGATTTCAAATGGTGAAAAATACTTGTATTTATATGCAATAATTCATTTTCCCACAAAATTAATTATCAAAAGCTAACAAATGAATTTGAATTTATAAATGTTAACATGTCAATAATAAGATATTTAAATTGGGGCCAAAATAGGTTGGAAAAAGGCAGTGGTGTCATAGTCTAGACCTATTTTGGGTCTTTTAGTGCCATTAAATAAACAGTAAATAATATTCCTAATTTTAATCTTGATTTATCAAAAAAGACCATAAAATGGGAAATTTAAGGGCATAATTATGTCCAAGCACATAGGGGGGAGCTAAACCTAGTGTGAAATTTTTCAGGGTGACAATTTATGATGCTACATATGTATATATATACATATACATAAATATTTTTATAAAGTCTCTTAAATTATAAATATTTGTTATGACTTGATAAACTTATACATATATAATTATACGTGTATAAAAATATGTACCAAAGATATATAGATATATTCATAAATATATATAACATGATATGAAATCAGGGTTGTATTATCTTATATTCTTTTACATATATGTATATACTTGCATATATATATATACATACATGTAACTTGAATACAATGTGTGTCAACATTGAAGAATTGTCTAAGGTTAATAAAATATTTCATTTCAAATAGTTATTATGTTATGCTCCAAACAAGCATAGTAAAAATATTAGAGTGAGTTATATATACATTAGATTTTCTTATCTCTATCTATGATCTTATGGAAATGTTGAATATAAGTGGACATAACATGGTACTTTCATTTTAGCAAGGTTATTATAATTTGAATTTAAACTAGATGCACTTGATTTTAATCGGGAAATTTCATATACCTATCTATATAATAGAATGAGAATTTACAAAAATTGAGAATGGAAATAGTAAAAAAACTTATAAATTTTGTGATCAATGATAAACCTTTGTGGTTAAAATTTGATTAAAATATTATAATGCACAATAGTGCATAGTAGAAACATTCTTTTACTTCTTTTATTTTATCTGGTATTCTATTACATAATTGTTTAAATGGTTTTAGTTGGCATTAAATCATAATCATCTAACACATGCTTTAGATATGAGGACTATACATTAAGTCAATTGTCTCTATCTTCCTATGAATGCTTGAATGCAAAATAATAATTCCTAATAACTAGTTTGAGATAGAGGCATGCCAACAAATGACCTATGTTATTTTAGAATGTGTTATTTCTTATCAAATTTTTCACCAAAGTAATGAAAAACAATGATTACATTGTCAATTCATAGTGTCTTTTTAATTGCAAAACAACCAGAGGTCCAAATTGTGTCATACTTAGCTAGAGGTAATCTAGAGTTGTACAATAAATTATTAGTAGTTAGACACAACACTAGTTCTCAAATAATAAGATGTTCAAGTGGTGTTTCCCTTTATTTTTACCCTCTTGAGGGGTTGGGTCACTTCTCAATGGAAGGTGTGTGGGGGACCGTTTGTCTATGGTTGGAGGAAAAAAACTTAGGTGATGCTCTCCCCCCTACAATTGAATATTGCCAAAGAATGGATTACTGAAAAAAATTATTTATATTTCATGTGACCATTGTAATATTGTAGACTTTTAGATTTGTAAAGTATGATATCCTAAATGATATTTGTAGATATATAGCTTGTAAAATAGAATACTCAATTTTGGGATGTTTAATGAATTTATATTGTTGAATTATTATGATTGAAATTAGAAAAAATATTATTTGGATATATGTTTATTAATTTAATGAAAATGATTTTTATAATGAGATAATTCTATATTTCCTTCCTAGAAGTAAACATGAAAAAAAAGTCAATTTTCAAAAAATATATAGTGTTTTGTTATTAAAATTTGATTATGTATTGAATATGAAATTTTTTTCCATCACACATGGTATTAGACCATTCTTTGAACATTAGGAAATATGAGCCTACTATGCAAGAAGTCAAAATAAAGATAATCTTGTGTTTAGTAACCACATCTTAGTGGTGGTGTTCTTTGAATGTAAAAATAGGTGGATCAAATATAAAGATAAAGAGGAAATTCAAAGAAATATAAGCAAGATAAAACCATAACCAAAACTAAAACAATTATGAATTATGAAGGAGAGGCATGGCTCTCTAAATCTGAAACTAAAAGGAAGTTGGGTATTTGGAATATCTTCTACCATGACCCCTTCATGCTAGTGCCTTAAATTTTTTAAAGTGGCTAATTATGAGATTATTAAATAAGGATGATAATTAATCTTGAATTAAAAAAGGAAAACATAAAAATATTATAATTCAAAATTAAAATAAATAAATACATGAAAAAGGTTAAATATTCTTTTTTGAAATTTAAATCATCTTCATAATTTATCTTTAATAAATTATTTTCTTTGAAGTATCCTTATAGAATAAAATATTAGGAAAAATAAAAGAAGATAATTATCTTGATTTGGATTGAAATAATCTTTAAAATTATCTCTAATATTATTTTATAGTAATTATCAAATAATAAAAATAATATTTTTGAAATATCTTAAAATGAATTTGTAATTATCATTTAAATGCTTTAAATTTTATATTTATCTTAATTATGTCCTATAGAATATTTTGATTTTTTTTAATTTTTTTTGGTAAGTGCTACTAAGGGGGTAGCTCCCATAGTATAAGATCCAAACAAAAGAACAATTTAAAAGTATACCCTTGCCAAAAGGGGTGCGACATGTCTACAACTGTGTTGACCAAATATCCTACTTGACAAACAGACAACCGTGATGACCAAATATCCTACTGACCAACAAACAACCATACAAACACAAGAAACAACACCCACCCAAGTGGGTGTAAAAGATATCACATGGTTTCAGTTTTTCACTACGGCAAAAGCAGATCCCAAAGACATTGAATGTTTGAATTTAGCAAAGGAGATTTCTTTCGCTTGACCTCCATCCAAGCTAGATCAGGAAAACGTGTGGAATTCAGATCCTTGAATTTTCCTTCCGTAAGCGATCCTACAGAAGTTGAGTCTGTAGGAAACACCACAAACTTAGAGGACTGTAGGTATGAAATCATAGGAACAATTTTTGGCTTTGCAGCAAGAGAAGGAAGGGCATCACCAACCATAGAACCCACACCCGATGAACACCCAAGAGCAGGGGCAAGTAGAGCGGAAGGGGCAGAATTGGGAGACACCACAAGAGTGGCCTTCGAGCAAGATAAGTCATCCTTTACATTTGGTTCAATGACATAGTGACCCGAATCAACCCCTATCCACCAAGTGGGAGTATTGATGTCTCCATTACTACGCACACAAGCATGCTTCTTGTTGCATTGGAAGGTACTATGAGCTATTGAAAAACATTTTTTGCATCTGAATGGGATCTTTTCATAATCTAGAGGCTGCCTCCAACATCAATCCCCAACTTTCAAAGAGATTTCCTCTAGAAGGCATTTGTTTAAATCAAATTCAACACATAAGTGGGGGCACAGGTGGAATTTTTGAAATTGATTGTTTCTTTGGAAATGCAGTGGTATTTGCCCAGACCATTGGCAATTGCTTCCAGACATGCAATTTCCCAAAATTGCAGAGGTAAGTAGGGCAGTCTTACCCAAAGAAAAGTAAAGGAGAATGACTTTGACCGAGGATCGAAGGAAGGAAACCATGGCTTGATGCATAGGAAGTCGCCTTGATAGAACCATGGGCCAGTGTTCAGAATCAAATCCTTGTCATCCAATGATTCAAATTTGAGAATGAAGAAACCCTTCACACAAGGATAAATGCAGATTTCATCTTCCATGTGTTCTTTCTAGTTTTTGCTTATCCAAGAGTGCAAGTCACATAATTTCGGCCAAAATTTTGTGAATCTAAAAATTAGGGCATGCTCCTTCAAATAATCCTCTCTATCACAAGCAGTGGCTTCAAGACAAATTTTCGGTACAGATTCTGAGTGGTGGAAGACAAAAGGGGATGAAATGGCACAAGCAGGGGCACCTGGCGGTGAAAGAGAATCATCTGTCACAACCAATCGTCGTACCATAGGCACAAGATCCCAGGGCAGCCTTAAAGTCAAGCCGTTGAGACGTAGGTGAAGACTCCGAAATAGGTTTTCCATGAGCACCCGCAGCCAACACAGATCCCCGTGCCTGCAAAATGGATGCATCCAGAGACTGACGCAGGAAGGATTAACCACCTCGACAATCATTTTTCGTTGCACCACCGGAAGGAATATTGCCAATAACAGATGCATGAAGGGTTCTGGAATTTTTTGGAGCAGTGCGAGCCATTGAGAAGAAGCTAATTATAAATAACTTTGAATATTTTGATTATTATTCTAACATATTTTAGATATTGAATATTGATAGATAATGAATGAAATAATTTTTAATTTATATTTTATTTTTAATTATCTAGAATTTTTTTTTAAAGGATTAAAGAAAATTTTAAAGAAATTAATTTATTATAAAATAATTCAAAAGAAAAAACATTAGGCAATAGTATAAATTGAGGATCAAACAAAGGTAAAACAAACTCAAACAAAGAATTGGAAGGATACTACGAGGAATCAGGAGCAAGAAAAAAATTCAGGCTTCATCAATAGGGATAGCATGTTTCGGGTAAGTCTACTATCATAATAAGATAGTTATTGTTGATTTTTTTAATAAAAAAAATGATCAAATTATAATGTTACATAAGTTTTTAATTAAAAAAAAAAGAGAAGGATTTAGTTAGTTTTAGTTTAAATTATTCTCTTCCAAATTTTTTACAAATATTATATTTTCAATTAAATTTGATAAATAGATTTTATTTAAGAAATTAATTAATTAATTAAATTATATTTAAATAAATCAATAACAATTGTTATATTATATATAATATAAGTAAAAATGCAGAGCTCGCAAGAGAAGGCCGAGCACAAGGAATTTGTATGCTTCCACATTTTCCATACATGTCTATCATAACATTTCCAACTATAATATTTGACAAAATTCCCCCCTTCCATTATGCTTTGATGGATGTCTATACCGTGTTCCAAAACTCCCATTTTCACACAGGCAGGGAGAATGTTGGCTTTACAACTACCAATTTCATTTGTTTGAAAGTTTCTTAATCTTTGCAATCATGGCATTCCATGAGACCAAATTTCTTTTGAGGCACATTGTCAAACAGTTCGCATGCCTTGTCTATGCTTCCACATTTTGCATACATGTCTACCACTCTGGTTAAAACTACAACATCTGACAAAATTCCTCTATCCTTTACGTGCTTTGATGGATGTCCATACCCTATTCCAAAGCTCTCATTCGGCACAAGCTGCGAGGATCTTCGCAAATGTTGCAGAGTCTGGCTTTACACCCGTCAGTTGCATATGCTTGAAAGATTCTAAAGTCTCTTCAACAAATCCATTTTGTGAATATCCTGCAACCAGGGTCTTCCATGAGAACACATTTCTTTGAGGCATTAAGTCTAACAGTTCATGTACGTTGTCTATGCATCCGCATTTTGCATACATGTCTGCCAGGGCAGTTGCGACTTCATCATCTTACAAAATCCCTCTATCTTTTATCCGGTTAATGGTGCGCATAGCCTATTTCAAAGCTCCCATTTCAGCACAGGCAGGCTGGACGCTGGTAATGGTTGAGGACTCTGGCTTTACGCCTTGCATTTGTCTGAAAGTTTCTAAAACCTTTTCAAGAAACCCATTTTGTGCATTTCCTGTTTTTTGCATACAATGAAATAGTGCGACAAGCTCGGGAGGAAACCCATGTCTTCTTACGCAGCAGTAGCTAACTTGTGCAGTGCAGGAACTTTGAGGTATGTGCGGGTGGCCAAGATATAGTTTAAAAAACTTAAATTGACGACCAATCCACAAACAAACTTTAGAGATTTTTATGGCTGGGCCCCACATCAGCCATTCTAAGCAGTCAATATTTAGAGTGATGGTTAAGTTCAGTCGTTCAACAAAATAATTGAGATCTTAAAATGGGTTTGGAGAAGTCCATATTGCGATGGCTTATAGACATAATATTTTGAGAATGAATGCTTTTGAACTAGTCTATATTAAGTCGTTTTCTATTTCATAATATTTTGAGAATGAATGCTTTTGAACTAGTCTATATTAAGTCGTTTTCTATTTCATATGAAGATTGAAGGAATTAAGGTATTAGTGTTTTTGTATTGTTCAACAGAAGTAATTGAGATCTTAAAATGGGTTTTGGAGAAGTCCATATTGTGATGACTTATGGATGTAATATTTTGAGATTGAATGCTTTTGAACTAGTCTATATCTTGATGAATTGTGTAATGAATATTTTCAATTTATCTTTAGTATCTTTATTATTATATAATTTCTTAAAAGAAAGAATCCATAATTATAAACAACTAAGTGTGATAATTTTGCATAAATGAACATATTAACCACTACATTCTCACATGGTGACTTACAACCATTAAGCCTTTAAGAAAAGACTAAAGTCAAGAACATGAAGAGCTTATATGCTTCAAAGTGTGCTTATGAGTCCGTTGAGGGCCTGAGCGATAAGCTACTTTGACATATCCATCTTGTTGGGTGGTTGTCAATCTATACAAGACAAATCATATGGTCACACACCACAAGATCTCTCAACACTTGGAATAAGGTATACAGAAAGGATGTGAAATTAATGTAATTAGATTTAAATAATTAAAAAAATAGAAGAATGATGTCTACAGTAAAACCTTAGGTGGGATGAGATCACAAGTTCATCAAAATTAATGGTAAATAAGAAACACACTACAATAAATTTAGAATTGATTTTAAAGACAAATCAATTGATAAAATTAAATTAATATGGGTTGAGATAGTAAATATGAATTATAATTGAAAGTGGTTGGAAGGAGCTTAGCTCTATTTCTATTTGTGAATGTCTATGATAAGATTCTATTGTGTTTTTTTCTTGACAACTAAAATCAAACTTGGAATTAGAGTTGAGATTTTTCAATTTTCACAAATCAAAACTACGGATTTTGGCTTTCTTTGGACTTGGTCGCACCTAGAATTTAGTTGACTTAGACACTTTTACTCTACAATTTGACCCTTGATAAAATATCCTTCGATTTTGTTTACCTCAACTTGTGCTTGTGTTGAAGAGAAAAAAGGTGTTGAAATGCACACGTTGGAGATTTTTATAAGCAAGGGGAAGTATAACACTTGATAGTGAATCAAACCCTTTTGCTTGTTTTGCAATGATTGAATATAGACAGGGCAAAAAATGTAAATTCCTAGTGTAGTATTTGTGAATGATGATGTTGAAGTATATATGTTGCTTTTGTCAAGTTTGCTTTTCAATTCGATTGTTGATTTCTACCATGTGATTTCTTTTCTAATAAATGAATTTTGATCATAGTTTTTTAAAATTAAAACACAACACTAAATACACAATATTTAATATACAAACAAAAATATAACACTAATAAAATGAAATAATAAACTCAAAGAATCAAGAATTTTTTAATTATAAAGACAAAATCTTTAGACAAAATTGTCTCCCTAACTTTTTAATATAATTAAAATATGAAATAAGTAAAAAAATATTTTAAATAGATCAATTTAAAAACACCATCTCTAAAATAAATATATTTAATATTTTGTCTACTCTTAAAATATAATTCTTACATTAAAAAATAACGCATGCCGCGGGAATCTCCGGATGCGTGAAAGACCAAGATAGCCGGCGCACCGACTCAAATCTTGAAGTCCACTCCATAATAATTTATATGGCAGTTTGTGAAGAACGGAATTTAAAAAAAAAAACTATCGTCTCCATCAAAGCCCTTTCAACTCTACACTCCACGCGCTGCCCATTCCTTTATATCAATCATTCATTCTTTTCATCTTCACAAATTATCATCCATCTCTGGACCGGTTCTCTAGTTAGAGATGACAACACTTTGTCTCTTACTTTTTCTGCTACTGAGCTGTGGCGTAGCTCAGACCAGTAAGCTTTTAAAAGTCCGTCCATTAATATTCAGTCGCGAGGACAGAGAGGAGAAGGACTGCTCTGCAGCTCAGCCAAGGAAATCAACCACAATCTTTCCTCTGATGCACATCCAAGCCAAGTGTTCCCCTTTCCGCAACGACAATTCAACATGGCTGAGCACGATGTTGGAGACAATAAAGGGCGACATCCATCGCTACCGTACAATAACGCGAGTAGCGACCAGGTTTACCACACAAGAGGACGCTGACGTTCCGTTGGCTGTAAAGAGCGGAAACTACATAATCAATCTGGGCTTCGGCACGCCCCAGCAGAGCTTCTACACGACCCTCGATACAGGCAGTGATATCTCTTGGATTCCTTGCGCGGCCTGCACCAACTGCGCAGGGAACGTCTTCGACCCATCCAAGTCATCCACATTCAAATACCTCAGCTGTTCTTCGGAGACGTGCCAGGCACTGGGCAGCACTCCAACCTGCGGGAATTACAGCTGCAGCGTTACACAGACCTACGGCGACGGGTCCCAGGTGAACGAACTGCTCTCAACGGACTCGCTGGCCGTGGGCTCGCAGTCCATGCCGGGCTTTATCTTCGGCTGCGCCAAAGCTAGGGCGAGGGCTCATCACCTCCACGCCTGGTTTGGTCGGCTTTGGCAGGGACTCGCTCTCGTTTCTTTCACAGACGGCCAATCTGTTCGGGAAAGCCTTCTCTTATTGCATCCCGTCTTCTGCATCCACGGGCTGCCTTGCGCTCGGGAAAGCCGCCCTTTCATCCTCCGGGTTACAGTTTACGTCCCTGTTGACTAATGCGGCTAACCCTTCGTTCTATTACGTGGGTTTAAACGGAGTCTCGGTTGGGGAAGATCGGGTGTCTGTGCCGGGGATAGAGCAGTCGAGCGGGAAAGGGACAATTATAGACTCGGGAACTTTTATCGCTCGGCTGGTGGAGCCCGCTTACAGTTCTGTGAGAGATTCTTTCGTCCGCCATCTCTCTAATTTGAGTCGGGCTGCTCCGTACTCGATTTTAGATACGTGCTTCAACATTCCTTCCGGAGGCATCGAGGTTCCTCAGATTACTTTGCATTTTGATAATAAGGTGGACGTCGCTCTGCCGCCGGATAATTTTTTACTTGTGGTGAATGATGAGGGCTCGGTGGCATGCTTTGCTTTTGCGCCTCCGCCTGGGAACTCCTCGGTTTCCATAATATCCATATTAGGGAGTTACCAGCAGCGCAACTTCCAAGTGGCATATGATATTCCTGGCGCTTGACTTGGAATCTCTCCTCAAAGCTGTAAAAGTTGTTAGATGATAGCATTCCTCTGTTCTGCCGCTTCCAAACTTTTTACGGCGCTATGTTCGCTCCAATAAATTGTCTTTGCCAGAGTGTGCCGAAGTCACTTGGTTTGGCCATATTCGTAATTTAGGGTATGGTTTTCTCAATAACTAGTATTACATTAATTAAATATATTGACTCTGCCTTTAAATAAAAGGTTCTAGTTATATTCATCTGTCGATGGGTGACTCTAGAATGTGACTTTAAATATAATATTAGGTGCAATGGTGTTATCTTTTCAAAAGTGGCCATACAAGTTAAATAACAATTAAAATAAGCAAATATAATATTAATATTAGTTTGTCAAATTAAATTAAGTTTTATGGAGTCAATTTTAATAATCAAGGGTATAATTTTTTAATAATATTACCATTTTAATTAAATATATGAAGTATTATTTAGAAGAAAAAGTTTAGTTATACTTATTTGTCAATTGGTGAATTAAGATGTTGATTTTAAATATATTCATGGTCTTTTCAAAATCTAATGATGATATCCTTTCACAAGTCATAAAAAATAAATAATTATTAAAATTCACTATAAAAATATTTAGGATGACTCATTTTTTTAAAGTATTGGCTTGTTAGATTATAATAATACTTAGGAGAATCAAGCCTAATAATTAATCTAGAAGTGTGGGTAGGACCTACTTTGGTTATAAAAAATAGATGATAAAAGATTAAAGATGTTATGACAAAACTTTATTTCAAACATGACAAAAAACATGGTTATACTATAACCATAGAAATCCTTACAATAACTTAAAGCTAGGTCCCATTAACAAAAATGTCAAACATAAATAGAACCTAAACCTTTCATCTTTGGACAATTTCTCCCTTCTTGACTTAGGAATGAAGAATCATATTATTTTAATTCCTATATTTTTTTGGAAGATTTTTTTTTTCTTTTTCACTGTAGTTTAATTACTCGTATCCTTGGGTACATGATAAAACATAGTAGATTCTACAAGAACCCACACAAATTCTCAAAGGTTGGGGGGTCATCCTCTCCAAAGCACACAAGGTGTGACTAGTGATGTGGGGGCCACCCTCAGGAAGATTCTCTAAAATTGAATACTCATATAGACCCTAACTTATTGAGTTAAAGGAAAATGACATAATTTTTTAAAGAAATTAGGAAGAGTGGAACACCTTTTTAACTTAGTTTGGATCAATTTAATAATGATGAAGCTTTTCCTCATACCACCAAATTATCAATTTTTTATTATTGTTTTATTTTGAATTTTTCTTATTGAAAGCTCTCTTTAAACACTAAATTACAAAATATCAATGTTTAAAAGACCTTCAACACATAACGAAGATGTTAGCATTGCCATATCCATTTCAATAAAAATTTCAACAATAGATGGTAGACAATTAATCTTTAATGTCCCTAAAAGGATGCAATAATTTACCTATTGAAATATTGATTTCCCTTAGTCTACGGTCTTGCAAAAATTGTAGTGGAAAGTAAGCAAGGCAAAATCACTTTGGGATCATGACAAAGAATCTATGTTAGAAAAGAAGGGTATTGGAATTTAAAACACATAAAAATTTTATTCTAGAACCACGGCCCAAATTACAAAATCACATTTTTATTTCATCCATCTTGCAAAAAAAATAATGAAGCTACTCTTAATGGAGATTTAGGCCAAAACTAACTTCCCTTAGTTCCTGATGGGAAGACACTATTCCTAGAAGACCCCTACTATTTCATGGCCTTTTGCACTAGTATTCTCAATGACATTCTGCTTAGGGAGGAGGAAACCATGCCTCCTAGCCTTACCAAACTGTGCAAATAAATTTAACTCAAAAGGAAAGGGCCCAAGAGAAGCAAGAACTACTCATACCGTCCCTTATGAGTATAGCGAGGATTAAAGCAGTCTTTCCTTCCTATTAGAAACTCCATCATTTGAAACGTTACCTAGGTACCCTCAAAAATCTTATCTGTAGCAAAAACATCCCCTAAAGTTGCAATAATCTCTTTAGAAAAGGTGCTGCAAGAATGAAATAGATTGCAAGCATTTCTACACCCCTTCAAGATATGACGCTCAACAGTATTACTTTTCTCACGTTTCTAGCTCTTCTCATGAGAAAACCACCTAGCATATTTTGGAGAAGAGGAAGCCAAAATATCAATCAGAAGTTCATCTTCTGATGCACCCAAAAAATCATCATGGAATACAGTCAAAACAAAATTATACTAGAAATTTATTTTCCTTAAATATTTGTTCGTGTAAATGTAGTGTTGATTGAAAGTGACAAACTTACAACTACTACATCTTAGAAAATTTCAATTTCAATTATGCTCTAATAGATGCCCAAGCTCCACTTAAAATTATTTAAGCCCTATTTACAAAAGGTGTGTTCAACACATCTTACAATCATGGCATTCCATGAAACTAGATTTATTGAAGACATTTTATCATTGTTAATGTTCCTTGTGTGCTTGTATATTTTTCATACATGTCTATGTAGGGCACTTAAAACTACAATATTTGACAAAAATCACCCTTACATTATGATTTAATGGTTTCCCATATCTTATTCCAAAGCTCCCATTTGTATATAGGTTGGGAGGATGTTGAAAAAGATTTTTGTGCTTAGTTTTACACTTTTCAATATATTTTTCTTTAAATTTTCCAAAGTCTTTTTAACAAGTATTTTTCAATCATTGCATGTCACGAGATCATATTTTTTGAGAAATCTTCAAAGTTGCACAAAATTCCAAATGTAAAAAATACAATATAGCTCATATTCTATATACATGCTTCTATATTTTGTATACATGTATAATAGGGTGTAACAAGTACAACATCTAGTGAAAGTCTACTATCCTTTATGTTTTGATTGATGTCCATACCCCATTATAAATATTAAATTTTGGCCCAAGCTAAAAGTATAATGACAAATGTAATTTTGATTCAATTGAAGCCGTATTTGTTGCATTTGATGAAATATATATCTACCTACTTCCAAACTTGACATAAATATTAACTAGATTATGTTAACAAATTATGCATGCAAGAAATATAAATTTCCTATATTTAACTCAAAATTATATTTCATTGAAATATCCTATTAAAACATAATTGTAAATGCAATGGCTATTCTTTCTTATCATCTTTCCCCGCTATTGCACAAATCAAGACATGGCAATAACATACAAATAATGGCTTGCAACCTTAGTCATTGAAATATCATGTTGCAATCCATCTTGTATCTACCTCCTCAAAATTCCACTACAATTTCACTTTCTATATACCTTCTCAAAATCCCACTCCAAACATGCAACCTTTGGTAGAGACTATTGTTGCTCCACATTCCTTGTAATTGATATTATATAGTCTTTAAGAAAAAGAATTCCACTAAAATTTTTAGTTGTATGTAAAATTGAGATAATAATTAAAAGACACAAATATCAAATTTAAATTAAAACAAGAGTTGTACGCTAGCTACACTCCATGCCTTTTGCAATATTGTGTTTTTGGGAATTTTCTTTGTTTTTCAAGTTGTGCAGCATGATTCTTGGCATTGCTTGAATCAAACAATCTGAAATTCAATCATGTTGTTGGCACCTAGAGACATGATGGCTATGTTGGAACCTAAATAATAGTGTCTACGGACTAGAACATAAACAACATATTAGTCATACAAATAAATAATCTAAAAAGGCTATTATAAAAATTGCACATCCATTCAGAAGACAATAAAAAGTAATTCGTTGACATTTTATAAACCCTTGCTACTCTATTAGGGTCCATATATTATGTGAATTAAGTGACAATTTATACCCAAAAATGAATAAATGTTGATTACTATACAAAGCATAAAAAGAAAAAGAGTTAATAAGATAAAAAAATGTTTCACTGAGAAATTCCAACATTTTTATCTCAAACATAATGATATGGAAAACCTTGAAAAAACATTGATGAATACCCAATACCCTTCCACAAAGGAATGACAAAGTATAAGCTGTAGCAAATAGAATGATTAGTTCAAACAACAAGCATATAGCATGGAAAAAATATTTTGCATATAGTTGAAAGGAAAAATATATAGTTCAAATTCTTTTTCTATGCCTCAACATTTTCTATACATGTCTACCACAATAGTTGCAACTACAATAGATGATGAAATCTCTCTATTGGTAATGCTCTGATGGATGTCCATGCCCTATTCAAAAGCTTCTTTGTTCATATCATTTATTGTAAAATGTTCTTACAGTTTATTGCAAACTTTTCTCTATTTTGTTTTGGACCCCCAACACCCTCCAGAGGAAAAAAAAAAGAGAGAAAAAAAGAAAAAAAAAAACAACCTCCCTATCATGTTGAAAGTCCTTGCCATAGGCTCAAATCTATCAAGTGTCCTTGCATTATTAGGGAAAAATAAAAATCTTCATGATTTAGTTAAGAGAACCCCAACTACATAAGTTTTTTATATTATGACATCTGATATATTACAACCATCAAACCTTGCATCTGAGATAAGTGCAGTTGCTAGTGATTTGCCCCTCAAATTAGTTTTTTTGTTTTCCAAGTCACAAAAGTGAAGGTCAATGAGTTTTTCATAGACAGCATTTTCCTAACCAATAGTATTTCCTACAAATTTCTTTTCACACTATTTGGATCATTTGGAAATGGTGGCAACCTCTTCAAAAAGAAAAGAAGAAAAATGTAATTTAGTCAATAACTAATCATAAAGTGATTGTAAGACTTTCAAAAATAACTTATTTTAGAGAAATAAACTACTGGATTTGATGGTGCAACATATGTAGGGGAGTCAGTTGCTACTACCATACTACACAAAGGCTACGAACAATGCCCACGAATCTCTCTATTGGAGAGGTTTTCAATTGAATGGAATTATCTTCTTTGATCATATTTGTAGCAACTCCAACACAAAATATTACACCTACATATGCAACTAAATTTAAAATTTTATGCCATTTGAAAAGAGTTAAAAATGACACAAATATTTAAATAGATCATCAAAATATCTTGATGTAGTACAAAATGCATGTACATCTTGTGAGGGTGAAGGGGGCCGAATGGGGCAAGGACGAGAAGGAATGTGAAACAAAAACATTGCAAGTATCTTGGAAAACTAATGGTACATGATCATAGTAAATTTTACATTCCAATAAATTTAAATGTCTTTATCAGGCATCAAGTTTAAACTGCCAATACGCAATATGAAATTGCTCAAGATATTTTTGTGAACCCACCAAATAGAACCTTACAAAAAGCTAAAACTTGTGCTTGCTTTGATTGTTATATTAAGAATTATTCTTTATTTTCAATGCAAAGTAACAAGAATCATCTCAAGTTGATCATAACTAAGCTACACGAATTGGGAATTGAATAAAAGAATGGAATTTTTTTCCCAAATTTTGGGGACAACAACTAAAATAATATAAAATTAAACATTTGAATTTAAAAAATTATATAAATTTGAACATTTGAATTTAAAAATTGGAAAAAAAAACAATTTCTTTCCTCATTTTTTTGAAGATTGTTTAGATGGGTGACACCAATCTCTGAGTTGCCTATGTCATACAAGACATACTACTAGACGGGGTTATGGAAAGTACTTGCATAATCCTGTATTAAAATAGAGTTTCATTCATTAACCATGAAAAAGGTTTTGAAAAGAGTTTGTTCATCAATGTTGAACTAGATAGTCCTGCAACAATCAACTCACAATGATTGCAAATAAAATTTTATTATTCCACACCAGAATCTCTATGTGTTTTCCAATATTCACATAATTTTTAATCAATTCATGACATAAAAGGGACCTAATAAGTTGAACAATGTGAAATCAAATTAGAAGATTGTTGAAGTAAAAATTATAGAGGCTAGAATTGCAGTGTAGATAAAGATAATAAACTTGATTTATCAATGACAAGGAAGTCTTTGGCCATCAAATGACAACTCTAATGAACTTGATTATATCTGATAGTTCATGTAAATTGAGAGAGGTTCTAAATTGAGGAATCCATATCAACACAGTAGAATAAGTGGTCTCAAGCATTAACCTTCAGCCAATTTTTTAATACAAAAAACTTCACAGTATGCTAAATAGGCTTAAATTCCAATAAATGCCAATTTTCATGTATTGATCCCAACTACATGTGAAGCTAGCATTGCATTATTTATGATGAAACAATTGTATTTGCAATTTAATTTGTGCACATGGCCAATGGCTAATTTCTATCGACTAAATAATCTATATCTTCTTTATTTTAAAATGGAAAATATTTTGAATGAAAATTAAGAACATACCAACAGTAAATTCCACAAGCATGTATTTCACCAACAAAATTACATAATTAAAGCTCTCATGCATAGAGTGATATAATTTTACCTATTCTTGCTATGATGATCATATTAATTGAAAATTGTCATGTGACTAAATTGTTTAGGAGTCAGAACTATTCCAAGTTTTTCAGATTTCTCCTCTTAAAAACAGATGTTCAATAAAAGTCACTTTCTAGGCCTACTATTTTATAAGTATATCAAATAGCCAATAACCTTGTGTTGATCAACCAACATTATGTAATACTTTAAACCCAAAAGCTTCTCACGTAAATGTGTTTTCATGCAGATACTTTGACCTAGAAGAAAATTTCATAAAAGGCATAAGATTCTCAACCAAGCAATATATGCCACTCACACCTATAATGTAAATCATAGAGAAGGATCATCATTGTGTGTTTAGAAACTTAACAAGTTCAATAAATCATATAAAATATTCAACACTATCATAAATTTGAAAATCGTAATTTCAACTATCCTTTTGTATTTTGCAATCTTGGGGATATATGATTTTTACACATTTTTGATGAATAGAAAACCTTGGGGATAAATCTCAATGCATTTGAATAAATCACAGTCCTAATTGTATCTATGTTGTTGATGGGTTCACCAACATGTCAATTCAAACTCTATGTAATAAAGGCATCTCAACAAAAGACGAGGAACCTCCTCTTCAAGTACATCTGCATTCACTTTGGAATGCCAAAGACCATTAATTAGAACAAAGAGAAGTTTTTGGATATCATATGGTCCATTATATGGTCCAGTAGATACCAAATTGACTTCCTTCCATTTGAAAATAGATGGCTAGAAAGGTTGTCAACCACATGATCATAGAGCCCCCTCAAGATACACCACTCAAAAAATCCACACATGGTAGAAGCCTAGCGATCCATCCTCACTATACTAGGAGGTTAGAGCTAAGAAGGCTTTGATATCATGTTAAAATTTAGAGATATCACAACAATGCAAAGTTAGAGATACACAAAAATAGAACAATATATATATCTATATATATATATATATATTCACTAAAGAAAATTACATGACAAATATAGCTTCTCCACCTCTCAAATGTCTACTATCATCACTCTAATAGCATATGTTTTATTCATTTATTCTAACAAGATTTGTACTAGCACGGTAAAAAATAAGAGATATTGAACTCAACAATAAAATTATAGACGTGTCAAGTGAAAATAGAAGAAAATAAGAACCATACAAAAATAGTAAAGGGCACTCCCTAACATTTGTAATGATGAGAAACTGTCCAGAGCACTGTTCTACCCTCCTTCCAAGCTTAAGAGAGATAACAACAGTACAAAGATATGGGAGAGATGGTGAAAGTTAAATGAAGGAGTTGTTCTTGATGAGATGCAGGTTTTCCAATTATTTTGTACATTCATTTGAATCTTGGAATTGCAAAGGTTAAGATTTTCTTCTTGTGACAAGATGGACACAACCTGCACAAAGTATGCTGTCTTCGAGTTCTATAATTTTTTTGTTTAATAATCCATTTTTTGCATATTGTTGTTTGGTGTAAATTAAGTGCATTATAACAAAATTCATTGTGGGGAATAAAAATCTATAGTTACTTTAAATTTTAAGCACTGAAATATGAAACTATTAAAATGGACTATTGCCATATGGATAGGTTAATACTGTATGATGAGCATAAGGTTCTAGCCTAGTGTATCATGGCATTCCAAAAGTAAACCTACACCTGCTTTAGCTGGATTTATAATTACTATCAAGTTTGTCAAATAGAGTAGGCTTGATTTCTTAAGCTTGATGCAATTTTATGTTTATCAAATATCATTTTCAAAACTTGTATGTATTTTGTAGCTAAGGCACATGGCTTTGCAACTAGCTAGGTGGCATTTTATTCGTTATTGTCATTAGGCTACATGTAATTGTAGTATACAATTTCAATACATAAAGAGGCTCTTGTGCACTTTTGGATTACATATTTCAACTTCATAAAATTGAAAATATCCTTGACATCTATGAATTTGTCCATATTGAAAAACCCAATTTCTATGTTTATTGTTAACAAATAAAATTGTAAGAAAAGCATCTAGTACTTTGATTTATTGGATTGAATTGATAAAACACAATTTCCTTGGATCTCTAACTATCGTAGTGGTGTCTATAATGATAGACACACATATGACTAGGGACTTACATATGGGGTATAATTGTTTTGACAAAATTCCTTAATGAACTGTGGCCTCATGCTTTGCATATCTAATTGTATATGCACAAATTGGGCTTGGGCTTGCCATTAGAAACCACAATACATCTAGAAATTTGTGAAGTTGTGTGGTTTCCCCATTACATGGTATCATGGGTAATGGAAATAAATTCAACTTGGGGAAGAAGCAACTTTTGATTATCTAAAGATAATCAACTTGGCACTGGTATTAACATTGCTAAATCTACAACAATCTTTCAAAGTGGAGGTGAATGCAAGTGATTACTCCATGGCTATTGTTTTGCTTCAAGGATGAAGATCATTATACTATCACCTAAAATTTTTAAAGGGGCAGTATTAAATTACAAAACATACAATAAAAAATTATATGCATTGTTTTTTTAGTAGTTCAAAAATGGAAGCATTATTTAATAGGCAAGGTGACTATTGTTCATTTCCATCTAGTGATAAGATATAAGTGTATGTTTTCTAGCTTGCCATCAATTCAGTAGATGGAACATTGGTATTTATTCAACCATTTTATAGAGAGGTATATGCTATTGTTTATGTCCATGATGAAGATTTTGGGGAAGCATATAAATTAGCAACTTATGGTATGCATGACCAATTTGTGGCTAAATCTAATTATAAAAAGAAAAGAATGGAGATTATTGTTCATAAGAGAAGCACATACCTCACAAGTTGTTGGTCATTTTTGGAGAGGCCAAAATAATTCTAAGCCTTTAATAGTATGTCTATTGGTCGTATTTGTAGCTAGATCAACACCATAATGTATAAGGAGATGACTATGTAATCGATGATATTAACTCACAGACCTAACCCACATCTATGATGCTTTCCATATTTGGTGATCATGCTCGACACATTTATCTTGAACATATACTTAGACCATCAACTCAAGCCAAAATAGGATTTGTACCAATAGAAAACATTGCATGTGGGTTATTTTCTTTACTAAGAAAAGGCTAAAGATGCCTAGGGTTAACGGACCCTAGACCAAACAAAATTGGTAGAGTTACTAAAAGCCACCTAGTATTAAAATTGCACATTGGATAAAAAATGAGAAGTATGTAGGCTAAGAATAATGTGAGAGATCGTTATTAGGCACTCCAATCTAGCTGGTAGAGCTCTACTTGAAAATTTTGAAAATTAGAGATAAATCTCAAGTCTTGTCACTATTATGAGTTTTGTATTTAGGGTAGGGTCTAGGGTTTAATGTTTGAAGCCCTCTTTTAAATCTTTTTCAATCATAAACCTTGAAGGTTTTAATCTTATGTTGACCTGTCTTACCCGGTTCTCGGTCATCTAAGTCACAAGTTGAGCCTTTTGAATCATGCTTTTAACAGTCCCTTTTTTTAAATTCATTGATTTCCTTGTCTACTTTATCATTTTAATATCTCTTATAGTTGGGTGGAAAATATTTCATGGTGAAATATGTCGGTCTTTTCTTTTGTTCCTAAGGGTTTGAGCCTCGTCAACTTAGTATGGCCCCTTTTCAAAACATCTTATTTGCATGTGGGAGTTCTTATTACTTAAATCACCATTCATCATTGAAGTTCTCTTCGTTGGCGGGTTCTTTTCAGCGACGACCAATGGGTACTATTTTCCTTTTACATCGCTCATCACCAAATTTCTTTAGACCTTCAACCTCACTTTAGTGACGAGCGATGACTATTGCAGTGTGTTGTATCACACCATCACTGAAATGTTTTAAAAAAATTTCTAGCTTCAGCAACGAGTGATGGAAGAAGAGCATAAAGTAAGCAGTGTAGTAGCCATGTGTCAAATTTCTATTTCATCACCACATTTTCCCATCGCCGAAGACATTTCCAACTTCAAGTTCATTACAATGACATGCGATGGCTTGGGATGCTCAAAGACATCGCTAGGAAGATCCCATTGTCAAAAATTCTAAGCATATCTCCCACTCTTCTATGATGAGCAAGACAACCCATGTTTTATTACATGTTAGTGGATGGCTACATGGAAAGTTCTTGGGATCTCCTTGCTGCTTTAAATCATTGTTGTTAAAAGCATCGGTGATGGTAAAAGAGGACCATTGATTATGTTTTAAAGCCATAATATCAACGGTTGGGATTCAAACAAGAACAGTTATCCATTAGTTCGCTCACACGAATGAGCTAGCAACCATTAATGGGGAATGCACCCCAACATTGGGATATTAAAGAGATTGTTTGGTATCTTCTTTGAGTAATTTCAGTTGGCGTGGGCATAGGAATTCATTGAGTCAAGAAGCGATAACACCAAAGCACTAGATAGAGCAAATTCTGAAGAATAATGAGTTCTCTCCCAGGTAAGTTAATCTTTTGGCCCCTAAACTAGTTTTTTTACTAGGTGGTTTGGAAATTTTATAAGTGGATAGGGTTATTGTGTTTAAAGATGCTAATTTCATGTACTGAGAGTGAATTGAAACTATTATTCATAAGGTTTCAAGTAAGAAGGATAGAATTGTTGGTTTCATTGCAAACCTTGTGATTTTAAGTTGCTTAGGGTGATTTATTAGTATCTTGAAAACCCTAGTTTTGTTGCTAAGTCATAATGAGTGAACCTAGTGGGTCTAGAGCTAAAACTGATAGAAAACCTGCTAGTGCTACCACAATAGTGGTTTACAATTTCTGGGAGATCCTGATTTTTGTTGAAATCACATATTTTTTAGAAAATATAATGATTTAAGCCTTGAAAATTTCCATTTAAATGATTCCAATTGAAGAGGATTTGATAAAACCACCTAGACCAAGCCCCCTTAGATAGAACCCCTCTAGTTTTAAAACATACCCATAACAGAGTCTCCTTTACACCTATCAAAATGTTGATAAAAAACCACTTTTGATTTACCTTTTTCGGGATGAAATGAATTCATTTAAAATTTATTTTTTTGTAAGTATGTATTCCTTATTATAAGCTTCCAAAAAAGTATAATCTTAATTAAATTAAATTTGATTATTAAATTTATTTTTTATTTCTTGTGAATGTAAGTTTTTCACTGAAAATCAAGCTCTTTGTTCTAAACATGTGGAAAAATAGTAGATTATCAAAAAATAAAATTGAAAAATATGATTGCACCTAATATTGAAGTCCTTAATCCAACAAAAAAAATAAAATTGAATTTCGATACATGCAATAAAATTTATGCATTATATGGTCTACCTATGTCTGAATTAAGAAAAAATAGTCAATAAAACACTATCTAACCAAGTGGAAGCACTAGATATCAAAGTCACAAATCTAAATTCAAAAAAAATAAAAAATTATCCTTCATGGAAAAAAAGTTATGCGTTATACGGTGAGCATCACTCCTTAAAAATGTTGTTTTCTGAAAAAAACTAGTTTTTGAGGGAGATGGAAAAAGGGGTGCAATCTTATTCTAAAATTTTTGAAAAAAATATATTTAGAATCTATATAAAAAATTTCATGAAACTATAGTTTGCATTATCTTCAAATTCCTCATGGTTTAGCCACTATAGGTGCCCAAAAGTGAAGATTTAGTTAGAAAAAAATATTTTAGTGTCCAGTTTCGCCAAAAATTGTAAACCGTAAACCTTATAGTGACCAACCTCAGCTCAAAAATAGGTTAGAAAACTTAAACCTTATAGTGACCAACCTCAGCCTAATGAAGCAAGTACACCCAAAAGGAAAAGGACTGTTAAGAAAGATCATCCTAGGTTTATGGAAGAACCTCCTCAGGACCTAGAGAATGAAATAAAGAAGAAGGTAGAGAAGACAAAGACTAGTGAGGGTATCCTGACTCCTCATTTTGAGGATGCTACCTCTAGAATCTATGATATTGTGGTGCCACAAAGTGGTTGGGACTTATTCTACTATGCTTTCAAAGGAAGATAAGCCAACCACCCTACTTGCAACATATGGGTTTGTGACATAGGAAAATTGGTGTATCCAAATGTATTTGTGGAGGTAGATTTTATGTTAGCATAGGCTAGGTGTTATGACCCAAATGATAGAACAATCAAAAGGATTCCTGACCTTTTTCCCATGCTAGAGATTTCTATGAGTCAAATAATTGAGGCTTTCCAATTGAATCTGCCTACCTTTGAACCCATTAATTTTTGCAAGTTATAAAAGGAATATGAGAAGAATAAAATTTGGTACAAAAAGGGTGTGTTTCCTATTCATAGGAGGCGTGACTTGAAGATGAATGGTGTGCCTTCTATTGCCTCTGAGGTGGAACCTTTTGATTGTGTTGACTTTGAAGACTATTTCAGCAACACTTATTATGCCATATGTCAAGTTTTGCATAAAGAGTATGATATTAAGATGGAAATTGCCCTGATGACTTTGGCAATTGATGTTCAACAAAAATATTAGAATAGGGTTTGGGATTATGCCACTTACATTGTTGAACACTTGCATGAGGACTTGGTGAAGTTGAAGGATGCCACTCATCCACTATCCTTTAGGCATTAATATACTCTATATTCATGCATTTATTACTATGGAAGAGTATGAAACTAATGAAAAATTATATAAAAATGAGAGAATTTGATGACAAGGACAATGAATTGTTGGTGCAAATGTGAAAAAATATTTGGGATGTACATTGTCTAGATTCTGATTATAACATGTTTTGCAATATTTTCAAATTCTTGGTGCTTGACCAACTTGGTTTGAAACCTGTGCAAAGGATTTCACAAGGTGTCAAGGAGATGATAAGGCCACTAGAACATAAATGGGACACCAAGCACTAATTCAATTGGGGGGATTAGTATTTGTAGACCAACTACACCACAATTAGGATCTATGGAACCCCATTTCCACCTCACAAATTTCCCATTTATGTGTTAGATAGAGAAGATTTTATGGAAATAATATGGAAAATGGATGTCATGGATAAAGAATATTTTAGAGGTTTAAAGAAGGCTTCGCTTGTGAACCCTAATGTGCAGTTTGCATACTTCAATTGTACCTCAAAGGAGGGTATTAAGAGGTTTGGTTCTCTTCTAAGAAATTATAGGTCGAACCAGGATGTCCGTAGATTTAGTGATCTTGAAGGGATAATCTCGGCTCAAAGAAGAGTTGGGTCATTGGGAGCAAGAACTCATCATTTCTATTTTCAAGAGGATATAATTAGAAACTTATTCATCGATGAGGAAGTCAATGCACTTGAAAGGATGCATGGAGAAGGATATGTGCAATAGAGGATGGGATGGTGAAAGATAACCTTCTGTATGTAAACAAAGATGAGATTGATGCTAAAGTTGCTAAAGAAAATCATGATACTCAGATAAGGAGCCAACTAGCTTAATATTCTACTCTAAGAATCCATGTAAGATCAAGTAAGACTGGTGGATGGCCTTTTGTAGGCCCATTAGTGGATTACCTAGAAAGTGAGCAGCACATTGGACAAGCTCAGGTCCTAGAGGAATCCAGTGAGCACAACCCAGTGGAGCAGGAGGTGGATTAGGATTTCCTTAAAGAGAGAAATGATGCATTCAATATTAGGGTATCTGCAGGATCATGATGGGCCAAAAATTGGCGATATGATGGGTATGTGTAGGGTATGTGGCTGACAACTTTTTTTAACCCAAAATTGATGAAACAAAAAGGGTTTTTAAAGGAGATTCTCAGCTTTCCAATACAAATTATGCTTTACTTTGAATTTAATAAATAATTATTATTCATTTTCTATTTGAATTATGACTAAATTCCTCTGAAGGTTGATTGAAAACATCTATAGCTTTCAAACAGTGTCACATTTTTTGAATCCAAAACATGCATCATATTCTATGCTTCGATACTATAGGATTAAAAAAATGAATTTTATGAAGTTTTGACCTGCTAAGGTGGTCGACATACAAGATTTTATATTTTAAAAGTTGTAATAAAAAATTCATAATTAATTATTTACTTGGAAAAATTTTACACAAAATATGTATCACATCCGTACATGAGTCCTCTACTTATATCTAAAATCTCATAAAAAAATATTATCATTTTATTGTGGTTAGGGTGTTCAAACAGACACCTACTTCTTATTTTTTCTCCTGAAATTTAAGTACTACTGCATTAAAATTTCAAATTTTCACCAAATTGATTTTTTTATTTTTTAAATAAACCTAGTACTTTAGAAATTGCATTGAATTTTCTATAGATTCTATTCTTACATATTTTTGAAATAATATAGATAACTTATTCAAATTTTTATGTCAAGTTGCCTAACTCTAATTTTTCTGAATTTTTTGCCACTTAAGGGCCTATTTTTTCCATGATGATCCTACACATACCCATTATGGTTCTACCTAGTAGGGTTGTAAAATGGGTATATAATGAGGCTAAGGGTGATGATATAAGGATAAAATCTTGTGTTTCAAGTTTATGTGTAATGATGCTTTTATCTAGTCTAAGGAATCTAGAGAGTTTGTCATCCATGTTAAAAGTGTTGACATCAAAAGAAGGATTGAAGAAGCAAGAGAAAAAGTTGACCCTTCTTTGCAAGAAGAGGTTGGGAAAGAAGAAAAAGATAAAATAAAACAAGAAATAACTAATATGTCATTAGAAGAGGCAATGACATTAGTGAAAGGAAGAGGTGCACTATTGCTAAGGTCTAGTTGTGATATATCATCTACCATTGCATTAGATGCAGTTAGGAAAGACCCTGATGCTTCTGTTTCTGAGGAGGCTTTTGACAATAAGATCTTTTATTCAAGTTTCAGTCCCCAATTGCATACATTGGTTGTTTGGTCTATGGATCCTAACACATGTAAGCCTAATCTCATACAATCTAAAGAGAAAGATATTGGAGCAGTGATTGTCAAGAGAACAACATAGATGACAACTACTGTAGCTACACAACTAACAATTTGTGTTGTAATGTTGACTGTGGATACTACTCAAATCACAGAGGCCAACTACCAAAATTTGTTGGATAGATACAATAAGTTGATTTATGAGCATAATAAGGTGTTGGCTACTGCACAAAGATGTTTACCATCCCCAACTAGTTCTACTTCAAAGTTGTCTACACAAGACAGAGAGACCTTGTTCCTCAAGATTCAAGAGTTGAACTAAGATTTAAAATCAGAAAGGGAAAATACCAATAAATCCAAATTGGAGATAGTTAAGGTGGCTAATGAAATTTTTGAGGATGTGTTGAAGCATAAAGTGACAAAATTGGTCAATAAAGAAGACGATGTATGTGCAGCTTATAGGAATATCCATGACGCTAACATTAAGTATCTACAAGTTCATAGGGCTTTCCAAACTGAATGGAGTTAGTGGAGCACAAGAGTGAGAACCTTGAAGGAGATAATGCCTAAAGAAAATGAGTATCCTAAAGCACCTACTCATATCCCTAAGATACTAAAATTCCTTGACATGATCAATGAGATAACAACATTTCGTGGGAAATTAGGGATGCAACTAGACAAAAAATTGAAAATGTTCAGGGACATGGAAGAGCATGGTATGCCAAAAATATTTTATAGTAAAGATGAATTGATGGATTTTTCCAAGTGGAAGCATGAGTTGGAAAAATGGTTACCTCAGGCTAAATATATGTTGACTGAACTTGATTACTCTAGGTTGAACCTCCACATTGACAACATGTATTTAGTGGAGATGAAAATGGATGTGTTTATCAAAGAATCCAGAGTGTTAGTTGATTCTAGGTACACCCAGCATAGGGGTATGTGCAAGATCATGATGGGCCAAAAAGTGGTGATATGATGGGTATGTGTAGGGTATGTGGCTGACAACTTTTTCTTACCCAAAATTAATAAAACAAAAAGGGCTTTTAAAGGAGATTCTCAACTTTCCACCAATATAAATTATGCTTTACTTTGAATTTAATAAATAATTATTATTCATTTTCTATTTGAATTACGACTAAAGTCCTGATTGATAGGTTGATTGAAAAACATCTATAGCTTTCAAACATTATCACATTTTTGAATTTGAAACATATGTCACATTCTTTGTTTCACATATTATAGGATTAAAAATAAATTTCATGAATTTTTTACCAAGTTAAGGTGGTCAGACATATGATTTTTTATATTTTTTAATTTAGTTGTAATAAAAAAATTCATAATTAACTATTTACTTGGAAAAAATTTATAAAAAAATATGCATCACATCGGGACATGAGTCCTCTACTTATATCTAAAATATTATAAAAAATAATTATCATTTTATTGTGGTTAGGGTGGTCAGACAAACACCTACTTGTAATCAAGGGAAAATCAAATTTGTTAAAGGGGTTAGCACAATAACATTAAAATCCATTGAAGTAACAAAGTACAAAGGAAATCAATATGAAAATAAAAGAAACAATGTTACCATAAATCTTCATCTTCCATGCTTCACCTTTGTTACACCTTCTAGTTTGCAGCAAATCGAATGAGGCCCTCAGATTTCAAATGAGCACCTAGACTAATGTCAAAGCCCTATGCAAAGGTTGAAGGATTTATATAAAAGAAATGATCTCACAATAGACTAAAATGACAATAACTGCAGATGACAATAATAATAACCTAAGTTGACAGAATGAGCATGAGATCCCCTAAAATAAGAACAAAATTTCCATTTTATAAAAACTACAATTTTGAATGTGTGGCTAGGATGAGAAGGTGACAAATACCCTAGGATCAATGATCAAGATTGAATGTTGTAGTATGGACTAGGGTTAGGTCAAAATTAGGGCAATGACAAGAAATGAATGGCCAAGATTGAATTATAAGATAATTCCATCAAGGGATGAAATTAAATGAGATGTCAATCAGATTTGATTGGCACGGACAAAGAGGTTGTTGGAGAAATTAAATAATAAAATTATTTAATTTAGGTGACCAATGAATAATTAAATAATGAAGATATTATTTAATTATAGAGGAATGTGACAAAAAGAATTATTTTGAATTAAATGATGATTTAATTCAAAATTCAAGAGAGTGGACTAAATTAAATATATAAAATTTATTTAATTTATGAGAGAAGTGGCCACTGAATAATTAAATAATTAAAACAATTATTTAATTATAGTGGAAAATGGATAAAAATTAAATAAATAATAATTTATTTAATTTTAAAAAGAAGGGGACTTAATTAGTGACGTAATTAAATAAATAAAATTTATTTAATTAATCAAGAGGAAAATAAATGACAAAAGGGGAATTAAATAAATTAAGAAATTTATTTAACTAAAGGAAGACTTTAGACAATTAATGACGTATTTAATAAATAAAAATTATTTATTTAATAATCACGAGGAATAAATGACATGAATTAATTAAATAATTATGAATTATTTAATCAATAGTCAAATGTGGACCAAGGACATAATTAAATGACTTAATTATGCTAGGACGAAAGTGGTAAAATGAAGCTTGCAGGCCTAGGTCATTTTTAGGTGTCTACACTACTTATTTTTTCCCTAAAATTTAAGTACTACTACATTGAAATTTTAAATTTTCACCAAATAGATTTTTTTTTAAATAAACCTAGTAGTTTAGAAACTATATTCAATTTTCTACAGATTCTATTCTTACATATTTTTGAAATAATATAGATAACTTATTCAAATTTTTACATCAAGTTGCCTAACTCCAATTTTTTTGAGTTTTTTGCTAGTTAAGGGCCTGTTTTTTCCATGTTGATCCTGCACATACCCATAGTATGAAGATGCAGATTCTATTGTATACAAAGTGACCCAGTGCTAATGAATATAATACATGGTTAGAAAATTTTATTGAGTAAGTCTTGTGCATGAGTGATGAGGAATGTGGTGAATAATGGACAGAAGAAGAACAATACATAGCCTGGAAATAGTGCAGATTAGGCTTTAGTTGAAGTATTGCAGAATATTATTTTATTCTTATCAAAAAGGTTGATGACACAAGTGATGATCTAGATGAACTAATTGCTTTCTTTCTATTGTTTTTTTACTCTTTTCTTCTTTGTTGACTAGGAATGGAAGTGGTTAAATTTTGGCTAGTAAAGAGGAAGTAATAAGGTTGTTATAACATGTGAAAGTTCCTTTTGGAAGGTGGGTCTATCCTCTTTGGCGAGTAGAAATAATTTGTCTCATATATATATTCCCTCCAATTGAAAGTGTAAATATAACTACAAAGGGAATACATGTTGTGGTGGTCAAATGAAAATATGACAAGTGTAATTTTGGCCTAAAGCTTTGTTTTCTCCCTTGTTCGTATAAAAGAGAATTGAAATACCATTAGTACTGGTCTCTTCTTAAATTCTGGATCTGAATTATGCAAATTGTGAACATAGAGAGAACATTTTTGAAGTCTATATCTTAAGTTTTGAGTCTAGCAGGTGATTTTTTTCAATTGTATGGTTTCTAAACATGTCTGAACAATAATGCAAATCCCTTGAGTTTATGATCTCTCCATCTATACATTGTATTTGAGTTATTAATGAAATTGTGATCAAGAAGCATTTCATTAATCTTTATTATCGCTATGATTTGATGTTTGTTTTAATTTGGGCTCTCGTTCAATGGATCAGTTAAAATGCTTTAATTAAATCATGAATTTGTATACTTGTGTAGTGGATCTGATAAGTAGTAGTGGTAAATTTTGAGTATTAATATGTGAATTGCAAGGAAATCTCACGTGATTAGGGATGTTCAAGATTAAATTCACCTTATAGTTCAATTTACCTTTTTTTGACTCCTAGCCCAAAAATATGACACCAATCTTAAGTATTGTATGCATTTCCCATGGTTCTGATTACCCAATTTGAGAAAAAAATTCATAAATAATCTTTAATTGATCTACCTTTTGTTGTGGTCAGTGTTACAGTATTGTAAGCTCGGCTTTAGGTGTTTAATTCTCTTAAGGAATTGTCAATTTCTTGAAGGATTTCATCTACTTAGCCTCTTATGGGAATATATATGCTTTGTTGTACAATGTGTGAGTTAATTGTTTAGAAGAGTTGTTGGATATAAATTGTGGGATCACCCTCTTGAGTCTTACAGATCTCGAAGTGTAGGAGAAGAAGCATTATAGCTTCATCTTCTTCATTGGTCAATTATCTCTCAAGTATTCGAGAATTGAGTTTGGCAAGCTCATAGGTGCTTGCTGAGATCTGATTGATTCTTTAAAAATAACTAGCAGATTGGTGACTCTATTAGGGATGTAAGTTTGGTAAATATTTTTTATCCAGTGTAACGCCCGTCGTGCAAACCCCAGAGAACACACACATAGCAAATAATTTTTTTTTTTAAAACAATACAATTAAACATGCAAGAACATTAACCATATTCACATAACACATTACATTGCACTATTACGCTTAGCTCTCTGGGGCATGCGAGGTTACTTCACAAAAAACTAACAACAAAAGAAAAAGATAACAACATAACTATTAATATTATAAACCATGAACAAGAATACATCTAATGGCCAAGAGTGAGAATATTAATACATCACATAATACAATCATAATGAATCTATTTTAACAAATTACAATTGATCCTAACTATTACATCATTTTAATATTACATTACAAGCTCTTGATTAATAATTACATCAAATTTCCCAAATGTGTGGGATAATATAAATACAATGAAATATGAATTACAAAGGAACATTGGTGCAACACCAACTGTAGAAATGATGAGAAGATAGACTGCAGATGGGGAACCCAATAGGTGCGGAGCACGTTCCACCCAACCATGTAAATTATAATATAACTCACCCCCCGTGCTCAGAGGTGGCAAGGAAGAGAACCCGACCATGAATGCCAAATCGACTCATGAACAACATAGTACAAACACAAATACAACTTAAGGCATACAATGAAACAACCATCAACGTTCATGAATCAAACATGACAAGATAAATCTGTGAAACTCACCACAATTATGTAAAGAATTATCAATTAAATAGGTAACTAAATAACAACCATAAATCAAAATTCACAAGACTCAGATACAACATAACGTTTACTGTTCCAGAGGCAACCAAAAACCAAGTGCAAGGGTGTCTAGTGGAGAGTGTCATCGCTTAGCTCTCCCTAAGACCCCTAACATAAACCAAAATATGGCAAGGGTTGTACCTTCAAGTATAAGACATATGACACAACAAACATGCGAGGAAAATCCATCTCGCGACAACTCGAGTTATAGTGACCACTATTCTCGTACGACCCATCCAAAATTTAATGCTTAAAAACATGTAATATTCAAATCCCAAAAGTACAAGAATAAACATCCAACAAAAGAAATCATGCCTCTGGAACAAGGGTTTGTAAAGCAACAGGGTTCCCACATAGATGCCACTAAACAAAAACCATAACATAAAAGAAAACTCGTATTATAATTTGCAAGGTTGCACCATTAAATCTAATTTCATTCCCAATTAAACAATTAAATTAGTTTACCAAATGACTGATCATTAGAAGATTCCAAACTTCAATGTAAACAAATACAATTCTTTCGGTATAAAGCACACAATGAATTAAGACATATATATTTTTTAAATTAGTTCAACCCAAACAAATAATAAAATAATGTCCTCACAAATATGAATACCTATTTATAAACATAATTTAACATTTTGAATAAAATACAAACATTACATTTAAAAAATGTAATAAAATAATATTACATCAAATAATTATAATTACATTTTAAAATTAAATAATATTAAATACAATAATTATAATTAATTTTTTTTAAATAAAATAAATTATAATTATAATATTTAATAAAATGAAAAAAAAATACATACCAAAATAAATAAATTAATATATATACATATATATATATTAAATTAAATAAAATTAAATTTAAATTAAATAAAATAAAAATTAAAAAAAACAAAATACAAACCTTGCCGTCTCAGTCCTTGCAAGGACTACGCTCGGCGGTCCCTGCAAGTACTACGCACAGCAGTCCTGGGGACTGCTGTGCACGACAACCAAGGCTGCCATGCACAATAGTCTTCATGACTATTGTGCGGCAGTCACTGCGCCGCACTAGGTTAGGGGGGGTACAGCCAGTCCGTCCCTTCTCCAACCATTAATAAATAAGGCTTCCATGCACAACAGTCACTGTGCCGCACTGGGTTAGGGGGGGTATGGCCAGTCCGTCCCTCCCCCAACCATTACTAATTTTTTTTTTGTATAATAATTTTTTCTTTTAAAAAAAACATTTCATTCCCTAAAGAAAATATCAATTCGTCCTGGCACAGATTCCAATGGCCTTATTCGGCCCTTGTAGCTTTGCATGAAAATCAATATATTTTTATTTTTTTAAATACATATTATAAATTTATATAAATATGGATATATATCAATTTAAATATATATATATATCTATATATATTTAAATATACATAATTATAAACAATTATAGAAAACACAGTTTTCTGTATAAATACATAATAGCATATTTTTACAGTATAAATATATATATATGACTATTAAAATAATATTTCAAAACCATCCAAAATACGAAGATTAATTTATTTTCCCATAGAAAAATAAAAGAGAGAAGTAGGACATATCTAAACGAAATTCAAAGAGTTTCTTTTCAATTTGTTTACAAAACTTGATTTCTAAATTCAACATGTATTTTCTTTTCAAAGAAGACCTATTTGTTTATTCATTTTCTAATCTCAAAGAAATCATTTAAATCTAAATCATAGAATGGTTTTATTTTCAACAGAGATTGATTCTAAGACACCTCTTTATTTCTTTTACAGATTTAAAACAATTAAGAGAAGAGAGTGGAACCTGGAGTCCCGCGCTCTCGAGAATCTGATGAAGCTGGTTTTTGACGGCCTTTACGAAGAGCTCCTCCTTCCTACTTTGAATCTCCTCTCAGTAACCGTGCTCAAATCTTGAATCCAAATACTTATTCCCAAGACTCTTCTCAAAATATTTCAAACAAAGGAATGGAAAAATCCTTTAAGAAAACTTCAGAAAATTCAAAGATGCATATCCCCTATTTTTTCAACTTCTATCTCCACAAAACCTCTGTGTATGTCCCCACTTCCAAAAATTTCAATTCAAAATAAAAGATATTACCCATCCCTTTCAAAAGCTCTCCAAAATCATAAATAAAAGAAATTATGTTTTTAAAAGCAAGCTTTTCAGTCAGATCTAAGTTCTCATTCGTTCCCACAACTTTTTCATTCTTTTATTTATTTATTTGTTTTAATTTCTGATTTTACAACTTTACTTGCACAACACATTATCTAATTAATTTAAATAATCTATTCTAACAATTATCCTCCACAAGATAATTAATTAAAATGATAAACATAATTTAATATTTAATTAACATTTAATAATATACATGACTTTTAAAAATAAATAAAACATTTAAATATTTAAATACAATTTAATCTAACATTAAAATAAACAATCATTACCATCATTTAAATAAA
Source organism: Sequoia sempervirens (assembly GCA_007258455.2). Classification (NCBI taxonomy): domain Eukaryota; kingdom Viridiplantae; phylum Streptophyta; class Pinopsida; order Cupressales; family Cupressaceae; genus Sequoia; species Sequoia sempervirens. The sequence continues at coordinate 162,710,077 of VDFB02379711.1, forward strand.
ATAAAACACAGCTTATAAAATACCAACATAAATAATGTACGACATAACACAACCACAACCACAATAACGACAACTACAAAAATGTACAATACCAATCAAACAAGATAGTCTAACATCATGGTATGGGATGACTTCCAAGTCATCTCTGTTTCAACATTATACCATTGGGTTATAGGTGCTCGCCCTGTCTTGCTGAAGTAGGTTGAATCAAGACTATGTACCTGCAATCCTACATACAAACAATGTTGTGCACAATATATCTATTTAAATACAAGCACCTCGTGAGAAGGAATCGCAGTGTAGCAAGGCACCCGCAAATGAGTGGTGCTACACTGTCCTTCATCACATCTATCCAATCAATATAATATAACCGATAAATTAATCATTTCTAAACTAACAAATCATATCATAACATAATTTACTAAACTAATGCATCGCAATGTTATTGAAATCAAACTAATATCACCAATTAAATGCAATCATAATGTAATATCATACTCACAAAAATAACATTAGAAGCTTTTGTCCCATCTTTCTCTTCTGATTCCTTAGCTAGACTACCTGCACATCCCAGATGAGAATGGAGGTGTACTACATCCTCCCCCCCTAAAACTCGACTTACTCCTGGAAGTCACATGGCTCAAAATGGAAACATAACCACATTAGTACCAAAATTTCTCTAATCTATAATTGATGTACACCCTCTTTCTGCATCATTACAATTAGAATCACTAACCGGCTTCATATTTGAAAATAATATCTTCTTAACTACTTTTATTTATAAATCCTTACATCTCTTACAATAACATACTTGGTTTCCAACACTAATAACAAAGCAAGTGCTCCTATTAACCCAATTTTCCATTTACACAACAAACATTTTCAAAATATCATACAAGGAAAACACATCAAAAGATTACTTGAAATTAACAAAAATACACACCATATCATGTTTCAGTAACATATTTTAAGTCACAATTTATGATTCTCAATAATATCCAATCTATTTTATACCACAGAGTCACAATATACCCACATTTAAGACAGCATGGTTATCCCTCTTTTACACCAATAGGCACAAAATATAAGAAATATTCTTCTAACACATACATACACAGTCACATCATTGGGAACCACATAACGAGGCTACACAAGGGTCCATCTGGATGCCGGAAAGTAGCATACTAAACCATGAAACAAAAACCATGAGCCAAGAGCCAATATCCATCTCACAAAATCCATACCTCACACTTAGTGGCTTGATGGTGTTAGGCCATACACACATGGCAAGACCATCCAAACAAGACCACTATGACCCATCTCTTGTTGTACAAGGTGGTTAGCCTCCAAGAGATAGTCATCACACATAGGTGGGTAGCGGGTCCTAGCTATAAAATAGCCTCACATACCCCCATCCTCAAGGTTCCCTACATCTACTTCCTCGTATACACTCACCCAGTCCGCCTCATACGTCCTTGGAGAGGAATCACAATACAACATATGGCCGACCTTGAAAACAACAAGGATAAACTAGTTTAGCCACCAAAGTCATAAAACAACATCAAATAAGATTCAATTTCAACAGTAAAGCAAGAAATGTGCACAATGTCAACACTAAATCAAATGTAACCATGAGGGCTACGAGAGAATAAGTCACAAAGTGTGTCTAAACCATTACAATCAAACATAAACAAAATGTCAGCCTTTAAGGTCAATTGAAAATTATCAACAATCATATAGGAAGTCCTCAATCTTCAAAATTGCACAATACAACACTATGTGACTAAATACTAGCCACCAAACGAGGAAGGAGGGAACATCGTCTAGCTATAACAATAGCCCCCATGTGGTGCAGAGTGAGCATGCCATCCACATGACCCAGAGTGTGTTCCTCGGCTACACTCCGCCTCGCGTCGTCACGTGACAGGGACTAACCAAGTGGCCCACAAACTCCTTGGTTGCCCGCATAGGGTGTGCACCTCGGCCTCCATCCCGCATCACATCATAGTGTGGCATGGTCATACACTAGTCGGAGAAGACACACACTGGTCGTATACCACATGGTAGTGTGTCTGTGGCTCCACGGAAGTAGGCACGCGCTAGACACATCCCACATAACGATACCTCGTGGAGAAGGCACATGTAGGTACTCGCCGTCGCTAGAGGTATACATGGATAGGACCTACCCATATGCTAACCGACACATACACTATCGAAAGCAAACATGAGTATCCCTCTACAAGTGTGTGAGGCTCCATTACACTCATCACACAAATAGGCTATCATAACACAATCTCATAGTGCACCTTCACGTATCTATGCATGTGGCATCGTGTCCTTGAGCCCAGCTCGCTACCATCAGCAACACGGCATCATCACCAGCACTGTGTCAGAACATCAGTGGGGTGTGGCATCGTATCCATTGCATCATGTTGGAACATGTGTAGATACAGTGTATGCAATACATATATGAGCATATCAATATGAGCTACTTGAGCTTCACCTCTCATATAGATGAGGTTGACTCACTAATGCCAACTCAATGTCCCTATGGATGGCTAGACATGCACTAACAAACCAATGCTGCTATACTCAAAACTATGGGGATTAGGCTCACACATATGGATCAAGTACCTTGATCCATCATAAGAGGAAGTAGTGAGTACGTTTCCTCGGGATCAGTTGAGTTAAGACTACTCTACATCACAATATGCATACGCTACACACTCTGGCCAAGGAACTTTGTGGCTGCTACTACCCCTTCACAGATTGAGGGACTGGAGAACCAAAAGAAAAGAATCTACGAAACTATCTTTTGGCTACTCATATATAAATTTCAACCACACGTTGGTTGGCCCTCAATCAGGTAACAGGCATGTAACACATGCATGGTATGGTTATTTCCACACCAAGGAAAAATAATAGTTTCCCCATGGATGGGTACATAGTATCACCATCACATGGCACACAAGGCAAGCACAGGTTTAATACAACACACAAACATTGCACAGATACTGGTTTCCACAAAACAAGGAGTACATTCATACCTACTATTATAGAAAACAAATTTTCCCTATTCTCATATGCACATACATGATTGATGCCACATATCAAAAACAAGTACTCCCAACATCCTCCATACTTTTCTTCTGAAATTATAAACTCTTTAATCACTTTTACAATTCCTTAAATATCAACATTATTCTCTTCCTCAAGTTCAAAGATCAATTTTATCAACTCCCTTAAATCTAGAATTAATACCATAAGCCTAAACAATTCTCACCCGCTTTCTCCTAGACAAACATACTCTCATTTTTTTATCACATAATAATCTTCTTGATTCAAAAAAAATATGTTTATCACCATTTACTACATCATACACTTTACGAGAGATAAACATCAGTGTCTTTCAATTATAGAATTCCTATTTGCTTCCCTCATTCATAATAATACATGCATAAATAAACTTTTATTTTCATGTCATGAAACAACATTTTACCCAAGTTATATCATTTACATTTGCAGGGGAGAGTGCACTTAACATAGAAACACATCATATACATGTCAAAATGCATTGCCTTTCAACACAAAACATTACCATTTATTTACATACTAGATTCAATAACAATTAAGAAGAATCGTCAATCAATTACACACCACAACACATCAATTTTGTATTAATTCAAGATTTCATTAAATGAACATACATCATCACATTTTCTCCTAAGGTAAAACATTTATTTGATCAACACAAGGCCTTTAAACACCATCCAAGTACAACACTTTTATAAAATCAAAATATTTAAACTTTTTTTTTTTTTTTAACTTCATGAAAATACCTAGGAGATTGTTTTACCCATACCGCTAATCACACACATACAATGCAACATTCTTACCACACTTCTAGCACTCTACGAACTTCAATTCTATAAGATTTTTCCCTATACACTAGTGCAAATAATATATGATCAACTTCACCTAAGAATTTATACTTATAAAGAAAATTTTGAAAACTCAAATTTATTCCTAAACTTGTTATGCACAACTTCCTTTCATAAAACTTAAAATTAACTAACATTTATAAGCATTTAATAACCAATGTACTCCTAGATCATTCCATTAAAACTTATGCATCCAAGAACATAAGGAGATAGAGGAAGTGATTTATTTGCAAGGCACACACTAAAAATAAGTTTGTTAAATTAATTTTGAAGATTCACCCTAAACAATATTTCATACACGTTACATGATCAAGTCACTCACTTGCACCAATCGTAAAGGAACCATCATAATTATTTTAACGGATCACTACTTGATAGTACGATTATACTATACTACATTCCTTTTATACTTATATAGTATAGTTCAATAAAAATAAATGCAATCTCAATCTAGGAAAACACTAAAGTCATTCTTTTATCTATTTCTACTTCTAACCTTCATTACTCATAATGAATTTTCAACACATAGCCTTAAAATCACATAGAATACAATCAATGCCCACATACATCAAAAAGGTAGAATGAGAAAAAAAAAAAAGAATTCACATAATATAAGGTCAACAAACATACACGCAAAGAGAAGATGCACAAAGATAAGACAATATAACTAATTTCAAAGTCACCTTGACCTCACTCAAACTCAAAGTTAAGAGAACAGACAAGAGAATGTTGAACAACATAACTCTCACCTCAACAAGGTAACCCCCCCTAAGCTCATAGCAAATATATATTTTTTTAAAACAATACAATTAAACATGCAAGAACATTAACCATAATCACATAACACATTACATTGCACTATTACGCTTAGCTCTCTGGGGCACGCGAGGTTACTTCACAAACAACTAACAATGAAAGCAAAAGATAACAACATAACTATTAATATTATAAACCATGAACAAGAATACATCTAATGACCAAGAGTGAGAATATTAATACATCACATAATACAATCATAATGAATCTATTTTAACAAATTACAATTGATCCTAACTATTACATCATTTTAATATTACATTACAAGCTCTTGATTAATAATCACATCAAATTTCCCAAACGTGTGGGATAATATAAATACAATGAAATCTGAATTACAAAGGAACATTGGTGCAACACCAACTGCAGATATGCTGAGAAGATAGACTGCAGATGGGGAACCCAACGGGTGCGGAGCATGTTCCACCCAACCATGTGAATTATAATATAAGTCACCCCCCGTGCTCAGAGGTGGCAAGGAAGAGAACCCGACCATGAATGCCAAACTGACTCATGAACAACATAGTACAAACACAAATACAACTCAAGGCATACAATGAAACAACCATCAACGTTCACGAATCAAACATGACAAGATAAAGCTATGAAACTCACCACAATTAAGTAAAGCATTATCAATTAAATAGGTAACTAAATAACAACCATAAATCAAAATTCACAAGACACAGATACAACATAACGCTTATTGTTTCAGAGGCAACCAAAAACCAAGTACAAGGGTGTCTAGTAGAGAGTGTCATTGATTAGCTCTCCCTAAGACCCCTAACATAAACCAAAATACAGCAAGGGTTGTACCTTCAAGTATAAGACATATGACACAACAAAACATGCGAGGCAAATCCATCTCGCGATAACTCGAGTTACAGTAACCACTATTATCGTACGACCCTTCCAAAATTTAATACTTAAAAACATGTAATATTTAAATCCCAAAAGTACAAGAATAAACGTCCAACAAAATAAATCATGCCTTTGGAACAAGGATTTGTAAAGCAATAGGGTTCCCACATAGATCACACTAAACGAAAACCATAACATAAAAGAAAACTCATATTATAATTTGTAAGGTTGCACCGTTAAATCTAATTTCATTCCCAATTAAACAATTAAATTAGTTTACCAAATGACTGATCATTAGAAGATTCCAAACTTCAATGTAAACAAACACAATTCTTTCAGTATAAACCACACAATGAATTAAGACTTATATATATATTTTTAAATTAGTTCAACAGAAAGAAATAATAAAATAATGTCCTCACAAATATGAATACCTATTTATAAACATAATTTAACATTTTGAATAAAATACAAACATTACATTTTAAAAATGTAATAAAAAAATATTACATCAAATAGTTATAATTACATTTTAAAATTAAATAATATTAAATACAATAATTATAATTAATTTTTTTTATATAAAATAAATTATAATTATAATATTTAATAAAATGAAAAAAAATTACATACCAAAATAAATAAATTAATATATATATATATATATATATATATATATTAAATTAAAAATTAAATTTAAATTTAAATAAAATAAAAATTAAAAAAAACAAAATACAAACCCTGCCGTCGTAGTCCTTGCAAGGACTGCACTTGGCAGTCCCTGCAGGGACTACGCACAATAGTCCTGGGGACTACTGTGCACAACAACCAAGGCTGCCGCACACAGTAGTCTTCATGACTACTATGCGACAGTCACTGCGCTGCACTGGGTTAGGGGGGGTACGGCCAGTCCGTCCCTCCCCCAACCATTAATAAATTTTTATTTTTATTTATTTTTTTATATAATAAATTTAAAAAAAAAAACATTTAATTCCCTAAAGAAAATATCAATTCGTCCTGGCACGGATTCCGATTGCCTTATTTGGCCCTGGTAGCTTTGCATGAAAATCAATATAATTTTATTTTTTTAAATACATATTATAAATTTATATAAATATGGATATATATAAATTTAAATATATATCTATATATATAAAAATATACATAATTATAAACAATTATAGAAAACACAGTTTTCTGTATAAATACATAATAGCATATTTTTACAGTATAAATATATATATGACTATTAAAATAATATTTCAAAACCATCCAAAATACGAAGATTAATTTCTTTTCCCACAGAAAAATAAAAGTGAGAAGTAGGGCATATCTAAACGAAATTCAAAGAGTTTCTTTTCAATTTGTTTACAAAACCTGAATTCTAAATTCAACATGTATTTTCTTTCCAAAGAAGACCTATTTGTTTATTCATTTTCTAATCTCAAAGAAATCATTTAAATCTAAATCACAGAACGATTTTATTTTTCAATGGAGATTGATTCTAAAACACCTCTTTATTTCTTTTACAAATTTAAAACAATTAAGAGAAGAGAGTGGAACCTGGAGTCCCGCGCTCTCGAGAATCTGATGAAGCTGGTTTATGATGGCTTTTACGAAGAGCTTCTCCTTCCTGCTTTGAATCTCCTCTTAGTAACCGTGCTCAAATCTTGAATCCAAATACTTATTCACAAGACTCTTCTCAAAATATTTCAAACAAAGGAATGGAAAAATCCTTTAAGAAAACTTCAAAAAATTCAAAGATGCATAACCCCTATTTTTTCAACTTCTGTCTCCACAAAACCTCTGTGTATGTCCCCACTTCCAAAAATTTCAATTCAAAATAAAATATATTACCCATCCCTTTCAAAAACTCTCCAAAATCATAAATAAAAGAAATTATGCTTTTAAAAGCAAGCTTTTGAGTCAGATCTGAGTTCTCATTGGTTCCCACAACTTTTTCATTCTTTTATTTATTTATTTGTTTTAATTTCTACTTTTACAACTTTACTTGCACATCACATTATCTAATTAATTTAAATAATATATTCTAACAATTATCCTCCACAAGATAATTAATTAAAATGATAAACAAAATTTAATATTTAATTAACATTTAATAAAATACATGACTTTTAAAAATAAATAAAACATTTAAATATTTAAATACAATTTAATCTAACATTAAAATAAACAATCATTACCATCATTTAAATAAAATAAAACACAGCTTATAAAATACCAACATAAATAATGTACGACATAACACAACCACAACCACAATAATGACAACTACAAAAATGTACAATACCAATCAAACAAGATGGTCTAACATCATGGGACGGGATGACTTCCAAGTCATCTTTGTTTCAACATTATACCATTTGGTTATAGGTGCTCGTCCTGTCCTACCGAAGCAGGTGGAATTGAGACTATGTACCTGCAATCCTACATACAAACAATGTTGTGCACAATATATCTATTTAAATACAAGCACCTCGTGAGAAGGAGTCGCAGCGTAGCAGGGCACCTGCAAATGAGTGGTGCTACACTGTCCATCACATCTATCCAATCAATATAATATAACTGATAAATTAATCATTTCTAAACTAACAAATCATATCATAACATAATTTACTAAATTAATGCATCGAAATGTTATTGAAATCAAACTAATATCACCAATTAAATGCAATCATAATGTAATATCATACTCACAAAAATACCATTAGAAGCTCTTGTCCCATCTTCCTCTTCTAATTCCTTAGCTAGACTACCTACACATCCCAGATGAGAATGGAGGGGTACTACATCAAGAGTTCCTTATCAAACATCTCTATAACATATGGTGATGTTTATCTATAGAGTTGGTTTATTTGAAGTTTTTGCTAACCATTGCTTGAGTCTTTGCCAACTGTTCGGCCAAAGTCTATGTTAAGTTTCCCTTCATTTTGTGTATTGAAAGGTTTGTGCTCAAAGTTCATTTAAAATCATTTCAAATTTGTCAAATTTAGTTTGAGTTTACAAGGATCTTGTGAAATTTGCATAAATTGTAACACAATTGCTACAAATTTGTCCCAAGCAATTTGGGTGGCAACTTTGAAATCTTTGCACTAGTGCATGTTGATATTTGAAGATATCAAAGAAGTGAAGAAGAATAGAAAGAAATTTAAAAGGATGACAAACATGAAAAATATTCAAGCACAACTACAAGGAGCTCATGGCCATATGAAGAAGCATCCAGAGCAAAAATTGGATGGAGAATTTCCCAAGAACACTCATGGAAAGTGTAGACACTTGAAATATCTTGATTGTTATCATGCACTTGATTCTAATTAACTAACTTTGATTCTTCCTTGATCATTTCTTTACTAACCAATTAATTGAATAATCTTTATTTAATTAATTCATCAAAATTCCTCCTTTAATTAAATAAATCAACATTATTTAATTAAATCCTAATGTGCTAGATCTTTGATTAAATAAATCAACTTTATTTCATTAAATCCTAATGTTCTCTCTTTGATTAAATAAATCAACTTTATTTAATTAAATCCTTATGTTCTTCATTTAATTGAATAAATCAAATTTATTTAATTAAATTACTAATCTTCCAATATCCTCTCATTTGATTTAAATAAATTCAAGCATTTAAATTAAATGTCACAATCAACTAAGTTCATCTAGTTAATTAATCCCAAATTAATTAGTTCCTAACACTAACCCTCCATTCCTCTAGCTTTTGCAAGTTGCACATGTAAATCAATTTATTTGATTTACTAATTCCCTCTATTTTCATTCAAGTATGGCATATTCTTTTGAATATAACACCCACTTGACTTTTCCCTCCCAAAGGACTTTTTTCCTCCACCTTTGCATTGAAAGCTCTTACATGTCCTCTCCTTGAGCCAACTTGGCATTAATTCCTCTTACATCCCCTCTTGCACAAATCACCTCTTTAAATTAAAATTTCACCTACATGCATTTAACATGCACATTGTTCAAAATATGCTTCACTCTCCTTCATTAGCATGTTGACAAGTGGCACAATGCCATTGGTCCAATCTTTAATCCCACATTCTCCCCATTATTCATTCTTCAAACCTTCTTCATTATAAATAGAGGCCTTCTCTATTGATTTGAGGATAGAACTTTATGCAAATACATTATAGTCATTTGAATTCAAAACATCCTCGATTTCATCTACAATTTCATCCAATTTAGCACAAACTTTTATCACCCATAGCTAGGTTATTGACATTTTGCATCAAGAATCACACATCCATCATCAAACTTATCAAGGGATTGGGAAATGGCTTCTTTCCACATAAAAGAAGCACCAATTCCCTCGTGGGATGCTGGTTTGAGCATTTAGAATAGAATTTCATTAGTAGTTTATTTGATTACTTTACTTTGATTTCATGTTCTTGTTTTTGAATTAATTTCATGGGGAATGCTTGTTTACACTTGTTTAAGGACTAATGTTTTCTTGTTTGTCCATTTTTTAGTAGGTCTAGGAAAAGCATTCTAGAGAAAGTGGGTAAAAGAAAAGGATGCAGGAACAAGTAACTATACCCCTCATCCAACTCCCAAACATAAAATTCACTCTAGCTCTAGTTCTAATTGTGAAAGGAACTTGTTAGATTTTAGTGATCATACTTCTCGTAAAAGGGGAGAAGTCATAATGAAGAATGTTGTGAATGAGAAACCCTCATATCAAGGCTTGAGAGCGATGCATAGTAGGGAGAGGGATAGAATTAAAAAAGATAACATAAATGCTAGTCATGCTAGAGATGCAAGGATCTTTACCCTAGCTTCTAACATAAATACTCCTCTTCCTTATAATCTATTGACTAGTTTTGAATGATTAGTAGTGCAATCTACCCAAGCAAAGAGTCATGTTGTTACAGATATTATAAAAAGGGAGTCCATAACTGCTTCAGCTGATAATGCTTGTGTAAATTCATGGACCAATGTTGTTTTAAAGGCTTCCATTCTAGTTAATCCTCCCCCTAATAATACAAAATTTTCTTCCAAAAATGTTGATAAGGGAAAAAAACCCACGGGGAGAGTAAAGATAAATGAGGGAAGTCCTCCTAAGAAGGACATGTATCACAGAATCATTCTATCTCATTGGCTAATAAGTTAAAATAAAATGAAGAGCTAGAGGGGTGATCCTACAATACTAGTTTACAATTTTTGGCCAAACTCGACAGGGTATGTGCAGGATAATCATGCAAAAAATAGGCCCTTAAGTGGCAAAAAATTCAGAAAAATTAGTGTTAGGCAACTTGATGTAAATATTTGAATAAGTTATCTATATTATTTCAAAAATATGTAAGAATAGAATTTGTAGAAAATTGAATTTAGTTTCTAAAATACTAGGTTTATTTAAAATAAATAAAATCTATTTAGTGAAAATTTTGAAATTTCAATGTAAAGTGACTCTTAACTCTCAGCGGAAAAATAAGAAGTAGGTGTCCTATTCAACCAACTTTAACCATAATAAAATGATAAAATATTTTCTTTGTAAGATTTTATATTATTAGTAGAGGACCTTACGTGTCTAGATGATGCATATTTTTGTAATTTCCTTTTTCCAAGCAAATACCATCACAAATTTTCATACAAAATTTTTGTGAAAAATATAAAAACTGCATGTCCACCTCCAATTCTAACTTAATAGTCAAAACTTCATGAAATTTAATTTTTCTTTTTTTAATCCTATAGTATGTGAAGCATAGAATGTGACACGTGTTTTAGATTAAAAAAATGTGATACCGCTTGAAAGTTATAGATGTTTTTCAATCAGCCTATCGATCAGGACTTTAGTCGTAATTCTAATAGAAAATGAATAATAATTATTTATTAAATTCAAATTAAATCATAATTTATATTTTTGGAAAGCTGAGAATCTCCTCTAAAAAACCTTTTTCCTTTCTCTAGCTAATTTTAGCGTGAAAAATCGCCAGTCCCATGATGAAGCATCAGCACTGCCAATATTGCCACTTTTTGGCGCACCATGATCCTGCACATACCCGACACTGAAATAATTTATTCTAACTAAATCTTCACTTTTGGGAACCTATAGTGGCTAAACCATGAGGAATTTGAAGATTATGCAAACTAGTGATTTCTGACATTTTGGCTATACATTCTAAATATATATTTTTAAAAAAAATTATAATTAGATTGCACTTTTTTTTTTGTCTCCTTCGAAAGATTTCAGTAAACACCATTTTTAAGGAGTGACACTCACCATATACAACATAATTTTGTTTCCATGAAGGATAAAATTATATTTTTTTCAAGTTTAGATTTATAACTACGATGTCTAGTGCTTCCATTTGGTTTCATAGTGTTTTATTGAATATTTTTTCCTTAATCAAGTTTTGAAGTCAAACTAATTGCAATTCTGACATAGGTGGATTGTATACAATGTAATTTTTTTGTATGTATCGAAATTATTTTTTTTCTTTTTTTGGATCAAGGACTTCAATATCTAGAACACTCATATTTTTCAAAAAAAAAATTGATAATCTACTATTTTTCCACATGTGCAGAACAGAGAGCTTGATTTTTGGTGAAAAACCGATGTTTAATAAAACTAAAAAAACAAATACATAATAAAACCAAAGAATATTAAAATTATATTTGTTGGATAGCTTGTTCTAAGGACTACAATAATCTAGTTGGGTCTATGAATTCTCCTCCATTTTCATCCTCAAATCAAGGTTTGAAGGGAAAAATTCTGGAGTTTTTTTGGTGTCAGAGGGAGAGAAGGGGAAAAATGGGGGTTTGAGCGAACCAACGGGGTTCAAGTGAACCCCCTTTCCACATAGGTTTCTTTTGGTTTTTTCTTGGGAATGGTGGGACCCTACATATGGGTTCGCTCAAACCAGGGTTCTCATGAACCCCCTTTGGGTTCACTCAAACCAAAAGTTTGTTCGAACCCCCAAAAATCAACTTTTTTTGCATGGGGTCATTTTTTACAGCTTTTCCTTCCTCACTGGAATTGTAAACCACTTTTGTGGGTTTACCCAGAGAAGAGAGTGAAAGAGATGTAACTATTAGTTGTAAACACTAAGATGAAAAGGAAACTAGGTTTC
>VDFB02379711.1:162722903-162930806 GCA_007258455.2 Sequoia sempervirens
TGAATCTAACAAAATCCATAACCTTCAATGGAGAATGCGGCATGCCGCCTCCACGGTCTTTGAGAAATAGCCCTTCAAAATTGTTTCCTTTTAGCGCTTTGAACTCTTAAGAGGGAAACTGAGTGAACAGCAGTTAATTCTTCACAAACTTGGTTTGAAGTAATTTCATTATTTTTTGTGCATTTGAGAGACATTTTGACTAGAGGTCAGTCTATGAGCCCTGTTCTATGATATTACAAAAAGGTATTGTGGACCTATATTAAGCTACCACTCTCAATATCATACAAATTGAACCTTGGCATCAATAGACTCTGTATATCAAGCTACCATAATTTTGTTGATGTTAGTAGCTTCATCGATCTCTTCTAGCCATTCTAGCAAATGGCAGAGCTTGGAAAAGAGAGAAGGAAGTCCACTAGCAAAGAGGAGAGTAGAGTCTGCTTCAAGAGTAAAACATGGCACTTACTAAGACTAAGCTCACCCAGCCATACAAAAGTGGCATATAATATAGCCAAGTCTGCTCCAAGGAAATAATCAATGGCTTGGTATAAAGCAAAGTCCACTAGCACTACATAAAGGAAATTTTTCCCTTGTTTCTTGGCACAAACACTCAGCAAAGCTTGCCCATGTTAAGAAAGGGATTTGTCAAACATGATTGAAGGGATTTGACAAGGTCTATGCTTACCAAAGAGTGACATGGCATAAAAGATGGAATCTTGCCAAATCTGCTTCAAGAGGATAATGAGTGAGGATAATGAGTGTCCGCACTTAGAAGAATATGAACATGGAAAGTGAATGAGTGAAGTCTGCTTAGCATGTTAAGTCTGAAATGGCAAGAGAAAAGAGGAAGTCTGCTAGCCTTAATGTGAAATTGAGCTTGCCCCTCATTTGTAAAGGGTGGAGATAGTGTATAGAATTTTTGTGATAGACTATTTCTGATAATAAAAGCTCTTATGCATGATTTTATTTGAACCACTTTTATTGTCAAATAGTGTGCATGGTTGCATAACTTCTTCCACCATAGATTGGAGATAGATTTGAATTAGATTACACTTGGAATACAATTTGCTTTGAAAGTTTGTTAGATGAATGCAATATTTGATAAGCATTGATTTATGGTGGAACTTATGCTCATACTTTCTTTGAATGGATGATTTTCGTTCAATGCGTAAAGTTAGCCTGAGCTTACTCTGTGGATTCTTAACTTCTGTCTAGATAAATATTGTTCAATTGGAAGGTAGTTATTCATGATATGAAAAGCATAAGAACATTTCCTTGAAGATTGCAATGGCTTTGCGTAGTTGGTGTGATTCCTACGTGGTGAAACAAAGTTTGGTTTCATTTCACCAAGTCAATACTATCTCTTGAATTCTTAGGAAGTAGATTAGAACTTCTGACCCCTTGTCTCCTTTTTCAGTTTGTTTGATCTGCAACCCAAAAAAAGAGCTTCATTTTCCAGACCTTCATTGTGAATTGAAAAAATCTAGCGTAAGTCCCCTTGTGATTACTAGCAAATCACAACGCCCATTGAGCTTACCACATGTCAGGACCTGACATAAGAAACCTTGGAATTGCCATATGATCTTCTTGTAATCTTAGCATACGGGGTGGTTTTTCAAGAGAGGATAGGGTGTCTCTGGGCATTTTTTTTCTGATGTACGATTGTATCATAAAACACGCATCAATAGGTTAAAGATAAGGATTTGACAATGCTTGCCCTCAACGGTTTGCCATTGTCATGGGATTCCTATATTCAAAGAATTAGTACAAGGTCCAAACTCTTGAAGTTCGATCATTTGAGGGCCGATTGCATTCATTATGCATCAAGATTGATGGTTAGAGGTGTTGGCCAAAATTCTACTAATGAAGAGATTCATGTTCTTGCCGCCCAACCTTCGAAGAAGAAAGGAAGAAGTGGAAAGAAGGGATTCTTCAAGAGGAATCAAAACAAAGGAAATGATGGTGCTCCCCCTTCCAAGAAGAAGTGAGACTTGTCCAAGATTCAATGCTTTAGGTGTGATAAGTTTGGTCACTTTTCCAAAAAAAATTTAGATAGAACTAAGCATCAAGCCTCCCTTGCAGATGTAGATGATGTTTCTCCACAAAAGAATGAATATTTTTTTTGCTCAACATTGTTAAGCAATGTACCCACTGACACCAACACTTGGCTGATCGATAGTCATTTTCTCAGAAAGAGGGAGTTGATTATGAAGAAACATTTTCTCATGTTGCTCGTTACACTTCTGTCAAAACTATCATTGCCCTTGTTGCATCAAGAGGATGGAAGATTCATCAAATGGACGTGACGATAACTTTTCTCAATGGCATGATTGAGGAAGAAGTTTACCTCGAGCAACCTAATGGTTTTGAGGTTCATGGGAAGGAGTCACATGTGTAAGTTGAAGAAGGCCTTGTATGGTCTTAAGCAGGCTCCTTGTGCATGGTACGAAATGATTGATCGGTACCTATCTAGTTTGGGCTTCTTGAAGAATGATGTTGATTCAAATCTCTACTTCAAGTTAATCAATGGTGATGCATTAATATTGGTACTAATTCATGCTTCTAGGTTGCATATATATATATATTATTTTTACATGTTTTTTCCATTGTTCGGCCCCTACAGCGCAAGTAAATGGTTGCATAGTGTGTGGAATGAGGGGGCAGCAGCCTTGTAATTGAAATATTTTCATCTATCAGCATCTAGTTGTTACTTATGCAATGTGAAGTAATGCTTTGAGTTTGAAAGATGTGCAATGCAATGTAATCAATAATATGAATAAATTTTTAATTATTAGTTATGTAATATGAAGTAATTGCACAACTGCTTAGGTTGACTTTGTAAAAACTATATTGTAATTGAAAATTTTCATCTATCAGCATCTAGTTGTTACTTATGCAATGTGAAGTAATGCTTTGAGTTTGAAAGATGTGCAATGCAATGTAATCAACAATATGAATAAACTACATAATATAACCATTCTTTTTATGCTATTGTACATCAAGATATTTAACCATTGCTCACTTGATTAAATTTTCAAAGATTTTAATTATGCACATTAGGAGGCAATTATATTCTGATTGTCAATTTCTATATATCAAATTATCCAATAATCAAGTGTATGTCCATATACAAAAATGGCATCAACGCCAACTCAATTTTTTTTTTACAATATGTGGCATATGCCATCTCGGTATCTATTCAATATTTACATGCCAAAATGTCTATCTCATCCTAAACTACTGGTGGATCATCAAAATGGAGCCTCTTTGAAGCACTTGTTGCCTCTGAAGGTAGCTGCACAAGAAAAAGTCAAACCACAATTGAGATTAGTTATACTATATAATTTAAAATTGAATAATTAACATCAAAATCAATATACATTAAATTATAATTGAACTCTAAAATTGTAATATTGATTACCTGAAATATCTGTCTCTTCAAAGGGTCAGGAGTCCTAGAATATGCCCCTCTCAAATAACCGACCAAACCATCTTTTGTAATTTCAATCTATATAGGTGAACAAAAAAATAAAAGTGATCCAAGTTAGCATACAATTATCCGTAATAGGAACATATAAATACCAAACACAAAATAAAATGAACACATACTTCTTTAGGTTGATCTTTCTCTTTATCTCCTTTAGGTGTTTCAACACCTCCTCCTTGAGGTGCTTCAACACCTACTCCTTCAAGTGTTCCAATACGTACTACTTCGGGCATTGTGGCACTTGTCAACAAGGGCGTATAGCTCATAATTCCCTACACATAAAAATGACAAGTACATATGAAACTACCAATCTATGTCGATGTATGTATAATCAATATAAGATCTTAAAATTCTTAATTCAAACAAATTTGAGTTCAATTACCTTCCCCTTATCCAACATTGCACTTCCATAATCTGGGCAAGGCTACACCTCGCTCGCACTAGGTATTTCCTACAAGAGGAAAATAAGATAAACATATAAGTTATTATATAATTTCATTAATGACAATTCAAATGATAAGAAAGCATATAATAAATAAATGTAAATGAGTGAGTGCAAAAATATATACTGTGTGTGTGTCAAGAGAAAATGAAATGGCCCTTAGGGTGCTATCCATCACTTGTGTTAGCTCCTCCTTAGACATCAACTATTAAATAGACCATGTAAATAAATATTAGTACATTATACTATCTCTTATTAGTATTCATTTAAAAACAAATGCAAGTTATGAATTCACAACTTAAATTTTACCTATGTCACTATTCCAATATCCCCCTCTCTAGCAAGAGACGACTCTGTACGGTGTGCTCCACTCCCCTACGTCTGATCTATAATGTCCACATCATGGAAGTCATAATAAAAAGTGTCTAAGGGATGCTCGACAAGCTGTACAAGATGACCCAAGCATATCTGGCAGCACATGGAGCAAGTATGTGGTACACAAATATGTGAACCTGACGAGGGTGACACAGTAGCACTTGAGCCATCACCAACATCACCAGAATGTGGCTGAGCTACTACAGAAGCATGCAAAACCAAAAGACCACTCAAAGAGTGAATAGCGTAGATAGTTTGTGTGGCTACATCCTGCATAATATCTGGATGGTATACTGAAGGTGGCGGAGGAAGGGGAGGAGGGGGAACATATGGGCGGGGTATTACTCTAACTGCCACTAGTCTATCCTGGGGCATATCTCCACCAATGCCCTGGAAGGGTTTAATGTCAAAGTAATTGACATGATGCCCTAACACAAACTCAGCATATAATTTTTTTATAAAGTAAAATGGTATATCACAATTTTTGTTTGGTGGTTTCAAAAAAACCATACACCAACGATCCCAAATTTTTTCTACAATACCTCTATGAGTGCACCATTTTATAGAAAGTTTTGGTTTATTAACATTAACCGGAAAACCAGTGCAAGGGTTAACAAACAAAGAGGCTATTTGGGCTTTGGTTATTCTAAGATCTTTCACATCATCATAGGACAATCCACATGCATAATATTCTCTCATGTCTTCTCACCACGAATGAAAGGCATTATGTTGTGAGGAGAGGATTTCTATGTTTTTAATTATTTCTTTCATTGTGTTTGACATCTCAGATAATTGAGGGACTCTCGTATAAACTTCAGAAATGCCCCTTAATTGTTGCAATTTTTCACAAATTAATTCTTCAATTGATGGTTGTGGAGGTGGTGGAGCGTTTGACATTTGTGCATTTTCATTGTCAGCAGCCATAATGTCTGATTAAAGTTAAAAAAAATTAATCTAATTAAAACTAGACAATATAAATGAAAATATTATAAAAATACCCTAGTTTTTAAAAAAAATCCAACAAAAACCCTAGTTTTTAACAAAAATCTATAAAATTTTCTATTTTTTAATCCAAATACATAAAAAACACTATTTTAAAATCAAAATCCATTACAAACATTCAATTTTCATCAAAATCCATACTAAACTCAATTTTTTCTTTAAAATCTATCAAAAACCCTATTTTGAAAAAATCTATAAAAATTAACTAAAATTACACAAATCTAATTAAAAATTTGATTAGAGCAAAGAAAAACCAAGAATTTAACCTTCTGAAGATGGATTTGCGCAAAATCGGATATCTGATTTGCAGAATGAAGTTTTCACTATGCGCCCGCGGTTAAACAAATGTGAAATGAGTTTTAATCAGGCTGAAATGAAATATGTGTCATAAATCAGATATCTGATTTGGATCGGATATCCGATATGGAAATCTAGGTTTGGGCTTTGCTTCAGTAGTGTGTACTAACACCCAAGCCACATAAAGTCAACTCGACATTTTTTGCATTTTTGAGTCGATGAAACACATAATTTTTTCTCCATTGCCACTTTTGGCATACCATGATCCTGCACATACCCTTAAATCTCTATTTACTTTCAAAAAGGCATAATAAAGGAATATTTCTCAAATTTGAATTCAAAATCCAAGTGGACTTTGTCCTTCCAACAAGGCATTTACTCCACCTAAAAATTCCTTTTTCCTTGAGCCAAGTGGCATTCAATGCACCTTCTTTCCCTCTTACATGTCATTTCAACAATTTCAAATTTCAAATCTCCCCCTCTTTGACACATTGACCAAAATGTGATCATTCCTCAACCTCTCACATGTTGACAAGTGGCATCTTCTCATTGTTTGATTCTTAGTCCCACATTGCTCCATTTTGGAAATCTCTTCAACTTGACATTCTATAAACAAGAGACTCATCCTTCATTTCTATCATCCACCATTTGAGTAAGCTTACTATACTCAAATACATCTTCAAAGCATTTGTAAGATTCATCAATTTATCAAATCCATAGCTAGGTTATGCAGGTTTTTCATCATGGAGCACACTTGAATCTTCAACAAAGTGGATCACTATCACCATTCATCATTAAAGCTTGCAAAGGAGTTGGGAAAGGGTCTATTTCCACATCAAATTGGCACCAACTCCCCCATAGGATTAATCTCTTTTATTGCTTTTCATTGCATTTCTTGCTTGCATTTCCTATTTTGAATCATGTTAATGGATTTTATGGGGAACCTATATTCTAACTTACATTTCAATCTTCTAATGTGTTCATTTGTTGTGTTCTTGCAAGTATAGGATATTGGTTCACATTTTGGCGCTAGAAGGAGGGCAGAATATAAGGTCAAATCACTTTTTTTGAGAAAATTTGTGCCTTTTGTGTGTTTATAGAAAACTCTACCACTGGAAGCTCAGCATCGCTGTTTAGCACCATTGAGAACCTAGTGTCACCATATAGCACCGCTACAGAGTTCAAACTACAATGCTCCAGACTTCTAGCCCAGAATTCAAATTTTCAAACAAAATTGCTGACTCTTTTTGGCTCAATAGAATCTTTTCAAAATCCAAACTGCACCACTGATCAAAATAGCGATGCCTTCATGCGCATTGGTCTAGTTGCAGAGTGACGCTAATTGGTAAGCAGCACTATACAGCACTGCTGGTGACTTCAAACTATGACGCCTTCATGGATTGCACTGCTGGAGGGAAGTAAAAAGTGAAAATTTATTTCTAACACATTTTTTTTTATCAAATTCTGGTTATTTGGCATGTTTTATGCTTTCTTGACCTCTATTTTTGTATAATCTATCTAATTTTCTTGTAGGTTGGATTGGTCAAAGATGAAGAGGAAAATAAGCATGATGACCTCATGTTGTGATATTAACTGTTTTTAAACACTCTAGTGTTTGTTCAACACTCTTAGAGGATTCACTATTCCTCTTAAGGAAAAATTTGCTATATTTCACACTTAGGACTTACTAGTTTCATTTTGGGCTAAAAAAAAAGAGGAAATTTTTTTAATTTTGTTACAAAAAAGAGCTTAAAATGAACTTGAGGACACAAACTCACTAGACTTTGTTTGGGGCTAATAATTGGAAAAGGAAAAATCTCACATTTCATTTCGTGCTATGAAAAGAAATCATTACTGATTTTGTTGGATTAAGAATAACATGTGCAACTTTTCTTTGTGGTTGCTTACTCAAACTAACATCATCGAAAAGACGTATGCACTTCTCTCACACCTGACGATGATCTTGAGAATCAAAAGGATTTTTGGTGGTCTTAGGGTGGGATAAAGTGATCACCTCCACATCTCATTTTGGGGATTAAAATTGAACAAAACATTGTGCGAGTGTGAGTAAATCTATTCCATGTGTTCTCCCTTTGTTTCTAAACCAAGGTTGATAGAACTATGAATACATTTACTTGCTATTGTTTATTTTAGAGGGCCTACCTTGGGGAAAAAGTACTCACCCAAGGGAATGACTCAACCGGTAACACTCTAAAAACCAAGAGTATTTCCAACCAAGATATAAATGTGGGTATTGGAATAATGCCATTATCACACGGTTGGCTCTAACGAGAAGGGAAACAATGGTCTCTTTCCACATTGGGTCAACTCCTACGAATAGAAAGTCTGAATTAATACCCTTGTTGTAGAAAGGCCAAAATCCTTATCTATTTCTTGGTGCAAGAATGGTCATTTTGAAGCCGCCCCACACTTTTGCGATCTTTAGTAGAAATGGAAAGCATGTCATGGGAGTTTCATGGGTGTTGATGCTTGGTTGCCCCGTATAAGTGAGTGTCCTGGAGGGGAGCCAATGGGGTCAAGCATCTAACCATTCACTAAAAATAAGTGTAGTTGGACTTGTCCAAGTGGGGACTCAACAAATATAGTCTTTCATATCCATATGATTGTGCTTGTTCTTGGTTACAAAACACTTTTCTTGTTTGAAAAAATTGTAAAACAAACATTTAACATGAGTATCAAGTTTCAAATGCTTTAGGAGAAGCAAATACCCTTGAACAAATTCACATGCTATTGCTTTCCCTTGGGATTCATATCCTTAGAGGCTTCTAAGCATTTGGATTTCATCTCAATTTTCTCCTGCTAAAGTCAACATTAGGTAACCTTTGTCTTTATTTCCTCAATTTCCACATAATGCACTTTGTGGGATGAAAGAGAATTAGGACATTGAACATCTAGTTTCAAAAGCTAATCAAGAGTGTGTTTGTGATAAAAAGAAATCATTAAGCAAATATTAAATCAATTGGGCCCCACACATGTGCTTGGCATCTTTTGGTCATATGGTTTTCATGTAAACATTGGTCTTTTGGTTTTGAACTACTCTTAGAGAAAAGCATGTTCTTCAATATATTGGTCTAGTAAACAAGTCCTTCTTAGGTTCATTTAGGATCAAAATCAAACACTTCATCCATCCCAAACATCTATCATAATCCATCCCACCAAACAACTTTAGAGCTTTGGAAACATCATTATCTAGACTTGGGTACATCCTTAAACCAAATCAAAATCACCTTGTTTAATTAGGAGTATGGGAATGCATCCTTTCTCATAACTCTAGTTAAATCATCATACCTTTGAACAAGTTTATCCTAAAGATCACATCCAACATCTTATGGTTTACAAGTTCACTATCCAATCAAAATCAAATCCTAAAGTCTAGCATTGATCCAAAGATTCCTAAAAAATAAATACCCATATCATTCACCCCTTTCATCCTTCATCTCATCATTGGTCCTGAACACCTTAGAGGTCACTTTGGAAACAAGGTCAAAACACAAGAAGAACATGAAATATTTACTTGATCCATACATCATAAGCAATCTAAACCAACCAAATTATCAAAGCCTTATGATGCCAATTGATTTTCAAAACTCACATTTATACAATCCATACATGGGATCATTATCTCCTACAAACCTCAATGGTACAACAAATGTGAGTATACCCAATCTAAATCTTGGAACACCTTTTCTGATGGTAGATTTAAATCCAAGTCCAAACTTAAAAATCTATGAACCAAATACTCAATGCATGAGTCTTCAACAAAACAACATTATCCCACCAAATCCATACATACCAAATGAGAATATATTAAGTACAACTATATCAATCATGAACATTTTGAATCCACACTTGGTAAAATTTTGGATAGATATGTTTGCAAATCACATGAATGTTGTTCAAAATCCATCACACCCATATGTCCCCCTCACCTTTCATAATCCTATGACCCATCATCATCATTTCACGCAACCCCTCAAACCTCTCTCCCTACAACCTCACAAGGAGAAGGTGACTTATTTGGACTAGGGGGCATTTTTTTATCAAACATCATCATTTCCCCAAGGGATCATTCCACTCACTTTCCCACCACTCCCACCCTTTCCATTAACATTTGTATCACCTCTTGGTTTGGGGCTACCATTGCTACCACTTCTCATCAAAAACACCCCCCCAACCATCAATCAAGGCATAATACCAAATCCTCCCCCCTTTCCATCAATATCACAACAATAGATCATGGCAAACATCCCCATAGGAAAAACAACCAACACATCATCTATCATCCCTCAAAACATGGTCTCTCAAGGACTAACCATATTGATCACACCACCTACCTCTCAAATCCCAATCATTAGTATGATAATACCTCTTATCACCACAACAAGCACTATTCCAAAACCACCTCGTCCACCACCACCACCCAAACCAAACATATCAAACCAATACAACATTGTGTTTTAAGCCACTCAATAGGTTGCTTATCAGAAGGCACTCCAACAAAACAAAAACTGACAAGCTGCACAACTAGCTACTCAACAAGTTGCACAAGTTGCTCAAGTTGCCCAAGCCACACTACAAGCCCAACAAGTACAAGCACAATACCAAGCCCAACAAGCAAATGTTGTTCAAAATCTCAACAAAATGTTAATGACTCCATATATCGATCCAAGTCAACAATCACATGATCAAGACCTATCCATCAACGAACACATGGAAGATGTTTCTACCTCATCCGAAGATAAAATCAACATACATTAAGAGTCACTTTTTGATCATGATAAGAATCCCTCAACAATATCTGAGAATGATCTATTTCAAGGAGTGTTAACATTATTTGATTCTGTAATCAACAGTCCATTGACCAATGACCATGTTGAAAATGTCTCTACAACACCTAATGAGTTAGAGGACATATCTCAAAAAATTATTCTAAAGCATGATCAACATCTCTCACCAAAGTCTAGCAATGGTCCTTTCCAAGACATATTGACATCCTTTGACCTCATGATTGTCAATATTGAAGGAATCTTCAACTCAACACTTGATCCAAATTCACCCAATTATCAAGAGGATATTGAGACACTTCCCATGCCTAATGCAGATATCCAAGAACCCTTTGTAAGCAATCCATCCTTTGAAATTGACCCATGTCAAGAACTTGATCCAAAGCAAGTCGAAAACAATTTTGAAATCATTCAAGATCAAGAATTTGTATCCCCAAGTTACTACAGCAATCTAATGGATACTCTCCTATCTATACAAGATGATCATATCCACATAGCACATACTCCTTCATCTACCCATGAGATTCTTTTTGTGGATGGACATGTAGATGATCTTCATTTAGAATAGGATTCCTTTACTACCAATATTATTACACGAAAAGAGAAAGTTATTGATTCCTACAGTCAAAAAAAATTATCAACATCAGAATCAGATATATCCCAAATTTAGACTGGGGACATCATGTATGAAGAGATTCAACATTATCAACTCAAAGAAATAGGTCAGATAGAACAGGACATTCAAGAGTTAGCAAAGTAGCAAATTAAAATAGCATCATAGTAAACATTTATTAGAGCATGCTTATTGAACAAGACATATCAAAACAAGCAGAATCAAGGAATGAAGGTACCACTACCACCATAATTGGGGCAACTTTGTCTCAAGAAAACATCAACATAGGGAGCACGAAGAGTCCTTATGATGAAACCAATGCCAATACTACAACCAACCACGTCATGAATCTTCATCCACCCATCACCCCATCCACGAATTGGGACCAACATCAAAAGAAGGTTTTAAATCAAAGCACAAAGAATGTTATCAAAGAAAAAGAAGCTAAGAAGCATATCAGACAAAACAAATAGATATGGATACGAAAGAATATAAAGAAAGATTATCTCTATCAAACTCCATCAGTCAAAGAAACTATGGGGGAAAATAAAAAAGGGAAAAGTATCCATCAAAGATGTCCACAAAGGAAAAAGAAGGCTTCTCAAGTGACATACAAAGTATATCAAGCAATTGGAAAATCCCAAAACATACAAAAAATCAAAAATCAAAAAAATTGTAAAATCTTGAAAATACCAAAAACAGCCTCAAAATATTTCAAAAACATCCAAATATTTGAAAAAATCCATCTGTCTCATCTCGCTTTCACCCAAAATAATCTCATCCATAATAAGAAAATCATCACACTCATCCTTTGGCAAAACAAATAGAAAGAAGTACAACAATCAGCAAAAGCAAGCGTCAAAGGTAGAATCAAAAGAAAACTTCAAACTTTTAAATGCAAAATCAAAATCCTGATCATTTTCAAACATGTCAGTCAACCTTATATCAAAATCCTATGAAACAACTTATCAACCCATCATCATCCTATACAATGCATGTCCTAGGATATATCATTCCAACAATGGGCATCATTTTGGATATCACCTTGGATTCTTATCCTATCAAAAGACATCCCTTTGGTTGTAGGTATGAAGAACATTGACTTGTTTATTTACTTGATCTTCTCTTTTGATTTATCTTGTTGTGCTCATTCCAATGACCTCTCATGAATTTCTATCTAAAAATATTTAGAGAGAAAGGAATGGGGCAACGATCATTATGGTTTGTCTGATGTGCTTGTGGGACATTCTTGTAATGTAACCTCAGTGAATACTTGCTTTGTTAGGTGCATCCTAGCAAGGTTTCCATATGTTAGGTGTGAACATGAATACTCCTATCTGTCTATTGAGTCAAATTCCATCACACTAGGTGCAATGCCATCCTAGTCATCTATACCTTGATGCATTGTACCTATGTGTGTTATCAAACAATAAGGTAATTGGCCCTTTGAAAATCCCAACTCTTGGCAAGCGATCATCATCATCATCCATCATTATCTCTAATAAAGTCTCATGAAATCATGGACTTTTTGGATCCTCTCTTCCATCCATCTTATTCTTCTATATTTGCTAAAATTTCTATCGGATCTGTGTGTTATATCAAAATATGCATGAGGCTACCCATGGCTGATGACTGTCTATGCATCATCAAAATTGTCTACGTCAAATATCTGATCTTTCTAAAGAATTATCTTTCATCCTCTAATCAGTAGAACCACTCCTCTCAAATTTTGTTGTGATCTCGATCAGACATTAGTATTTCCACTTGATCTCTCGAGGGGGCAGTATACCAGCATAATTCTTTTCATTCAGGCAATAGTGGGGCATCCAAAAAATTAGAGAATTTTTGAACTTTGATCTCAACAAGATTATTCTTTGAACCAATGCAAAAAGTACATTGCTTCAAAGAGGGGAAAAATGTAGGCATGTAAAATATATAGACTGATATCACACACTCGATCCTAATTTATTAACATCACTTCATCTTGAATTATCCCTCTATCTAACCATTTAATTGAATAGCCTTATTTGATTATAGTCATCATAATTACCCTTTTAATTAAATAAATCCCTCAATTTAATTAAATCATTGTCTCTGTGTAATTAGCTAGGTCATTTCATCTTCCTATCTTTATTTAATTAAATAATCCATAATTCATTTGATTAAATCTCTATAGTTCCTCTATTAAATTAAATAAATCAAACATTTATCTAATTTAATCACCTCCTTTGGTTAAATAAATAAAAATATTTATTTAACTAGGTCTTAATCATTTTCATCTCTTTTTGATTTATTTCAACCCACAAGTCTAAATCAATTAGTCAAATCACCTAATCTCCTCCTAACTTGATCAAAACCTGATTAGTTTAATCTAATTGCATGTCCCATCCTCTAGCTTTTCCCATTTGCACAATAAATCAATTTATTTGATTTATTAAATCTCTATTTACTTTCAAAAAGACATAATAAAGGAATATTCCTCAAATTTGAATTCAAAATCCAATTGGACTTTGTCCTTCCAACAAGGCATTTACTCCACCTAAAAATTCCTTTTTCCTTGAGCCAAGTGGCATTCAATGCACCTTCTTTCCCTCTTACATGTCATTTCAACAATTTCAAATTTCAAATCTCCCCCTCTTTGGCACATTGACCAAAATGTGCTCATTCCTCAACCTCTCACATGTTGACAAGTGGCATCTTGTCATGTTGGTTGATTCTTAGTCCCACATTGCTCCATTTTGGACATCTCTTCAACTTGACATTCTATAAATAAGAGACTCATCCTTCATTTCTATCACAACTTGAGTAAACTTAGTATACTCAAATTCATAGCAATCTTCATCCATATCATTGAGTTTTATAGCTAGGTTATGCAGATTTTATCTTGGAGCACTCATCAATATTCAACAAAGTGGATCACAATCTTCACCAAATCATCAAAGCTAGCATTGGAGTTGGGAAAGGGCCAATTTTTACATCAAAGTTGCACCAATTCCCTCAAGAGACTAAGAGTTTGCTTTGTTTTGGAATAGGATTCAACATCTTTGTTTTAAGTTTATTATGTTCATCTCATTCCTTTTCTCTTACATTCAAATGAATTTCTTGAGAAATCTATATACTAACTTGCATTTGATCTTATTAATGTGTTCATTTGTTGTGTTCTTGTAGGAATATGATCTAGGTTCACAACTTCAAATCACAATATTAAGATGTTAAAAGTATTGGGATATTTTGAATTAGTTTTTTTCCAAGTTAGATCCAAATTTATTTCCAAAAATAAAAGGCTTAAGCAATATAGGAATGTAGCTAGGATACTATTGAGACCTTTGATGCTTTTAACATAAACTAGGTGGAAAGGGGAATGAATGTCAGGGCAGATTTGTTAGCTATTATTGTTGTGAAATTAGATGGTGTCACCTTTGATGGCATCTCAAAAATAGAAGTACAAACTCAGCCTATAGTGTCTAACAATATTTGCAACAGGCAAGTATTTGATGATGACAATGATATTTTGAAATTTTTGCACTGTATTGATCAATATGAAAGCTAAGAAATTGATTTTGGCTCACTAGTGGTGGAAGTTGATGGAAAATAAATATTATTTGGAAATGAGGTGATCCAATTGAAAACCAACAAGGTTCCCAAAGGATTGGTTGCATTAGAGAGGGTCTTTGATGGCCCTGATAGATCAAATGTTAAGCAAGCATCTTCCCATAAGGAAGATTTGGAAGAAATAAATCTTGGAACAAAGAATTCTCCCAAAAGGGTGTGCATAGGGAAGATGATGAAACCACAAGTCCGAACCATGCTAATTAACCTATTAAGAAAGTATAAACATGTGTTTTCTTGGTCATATGATGACCTGAAGGCTTACAGGGAAGATCTATTCCAACATGAAATCCCTTTGACACCTTATATAAAAAAAAAATTAAAGTAAAAATAGAGACCAATAAATCCCATTTTGCAGCCAAAAATGTAGGAAGAGCTCACAAAGTTAAGGGATGTTGGGATTATTAAACCAATAAGACATTCTTCATGGGTCTCGAACTTGGTTCCAGTCAAGAAGAAGAATGGTGACCTTGGGATTTGTGTAGATTTTAGGAATTTAAATGTGGCATCCTTGAGGGATAATTACCCTTTGCCTAATATGGAGGCCATGTTACAAAAGATAATAGGATGTGAACTACTTTCAATGATGGATGGGTTCTCAAGTTATAACCAAGTCATGGTGAAAGAATCTGAATAGTAAAAAATTGCATTCACTACACCATGGGGAACCTATGTGTATGTGAGAATGTCATTTGGCCTGATTAATGTTGGTGCTTCATTTCAGATAGTTATGGATGTGTCCTTTGCTAATTTTATTGATCTATTTTTACCCATATATTAGGATGACTTGATTGCACATAGTAAGAAGGAAGAAGACCATTGTTCTCACTTGGAGAAGATCTTTATCAGAGCTTTGGAATATGGGATTTCTTTGAATCCCAAGAAATGTTTTTTTGGAGTTAAGGTAAGTTGTTGGGGAATATTGTCTCAAAATATGAGGTCAAGATTGGTCCTGAATGTGTGATAGCTGATGAGCCCAAATAATGACTCAATTTTGATAGGGTTTATCATATATTTTTTGTTGTTACTATGGACTTTAGCACCTAGTTATTGACACTCTCCATGTTATTTCCCTGAATTTATGAACCTTGGGCAAGAACTTATCCTTGTGAATTTTGATGATATTAACCTGCTATGTGAATTATCTATATTAATTTTGCATGTGGCTGAATGGATGTTACTTTATTAAGGTAATTATGGATATGCAATTGTTTTGTGTGTGCTAATGTCCTTATGCAGGTTCACTTTAAGATGCAGATATAAATGAAGCTTGCAAAGTGGAAGAAGTTCATGCTAGTTGGTTGGTTGCTAAGGAAGTCAAAAGGATGTTCATTAAAGAGATCAATGGAGGGAAACTCTCAATGGAGGGAAACTTCCAATGGATGGAAATTCCTAGCTTGTGTGGAAGTTGTAACTACCTTTTAAATGATCATGTTTGTTAGTTGAGAAAATATAGGAAGTGCTATTGTGTTCGATCCTCATTGAGGCAAGTTTGCTTTGATTAAATCTACTGCGTGCATAACTTCCTCCCTCTCTTTTCTATGCTTTCAATAAATGGTGTCCTATTTTGTTGGAGTTGAATTCCTAATTAGTTAGGGTTAATTAGAAGATTTTCCCTCTATAAATAATGGTCAGATGCCCCTTTTCACAAGGTTGGATGTTTTGAGATTGTACTTGCATTTTTAGTTTCAAGTAATATAGTTTTATTGTTGATATGATGTAATTATGTTTCCAATGAATAGAATGATAATCTGATTTGCTGCATTTGAGTTAGCTTAAGGAAGACTCATTCAAGGGGACCCACTTGGTTAGAATTCCATCCATTTAGTTTAATAGTTATTTTTTTGTTCAGTAATTAGTTTCGGTCTAAGTAGTAGCTGTTTGTTCTTGTAGCCATTGGAATTATGTTCTATGACTATTCCTGTAGCAAGGACAGACATAGTAACTTCCTATCTATTTGCTGAGATTTCTATTTCTGTCATCCATTTCAGCTCAGTTTAGTTGCTAATTCATGATTAGTACTTATGTTAATTTATTTCTAGTATTTTATTTTCAATATGGTTTCCTTTCTACTTGTAGGATAAGGATGAATACAATTGATTCCTAGTGCACAGACAATGTTGACCCATAAATCAAGTTCATGTCCTTGGGTTGACAATAAAATGAACCTTCAGGATGAGAAAAATAACTACTTAGTGCAAATATCTAATCTCTAAGTTGTAGCTTTAAGGTCTTAGTTATTGAACGATTAGAGGAGGCCAAAAATAGCAATAGACAAGATCCCACCTCCTAGAAATGTTAAGGGAATCCAATCTTTCTTTAGGAAAATTAACTTTGTAAGAAGATTTGTTACTAATTTTGTTGAAATTGTTAGGCTTATTTCTAGAATGCTGAAGAAAGGAGGGAAGGTAGCATGGAAAGAATAGCCTACTAAAAATTTACAATCCATAAAGGATGTGATTAAAGAGGTGCCTGTGCTCAAATCCCCTAATTATGCAAAGACATTTCAACTATTCACTTTTGCTTCATTCTATATTGTGGACGGGGTATTATTACAAAAGAATGATGGAGGTTTTGAGTAGCCTATTGCTTTCTTTAGCAATTCCTTGCAATTTTTTGAACTTAAATATGATTCCACAGAGAAGCAAGCATATGCCTTAGTAAAGGTTGTTAAGAATTTTAGACCAAATATGACTGGAGCAACTATTGTAGCATATATCCAAGTTTAGGAGTCAAATATATTTTCACTCAAGAGGAGATCACAGGTAGGAGATGCAAGTGGATAAATAGGATCCAAGAGTTCAACATTGACATCCAAATTACAAAGTTGGTGAGAGGTCAAAGTCTGGCTAAGTTGATGGATGAGATCAATTTAGAAGCTAATTAGATCAATCAAGTTGAACATGAGAATGTTGCCCCCATATAAGACACAAACTTGTGGGTGGTACATAAGAATTGTAGAATACCTATAGACTATGCAATGCCCTAAAGCCATGCCCAATGATGAAAGGAGAACTCTCAAGTTGAAGGCTACAAATATATTATTATTGATGGTGAACTCTAGTGGAGAAGCCCAAAAGGTGTGTTACTGAGATGTGTAGACGGGGATCAAGCAGAATACCTTTTGATTGAAATGCACAAGGGAGCATGTGGAGGTCACTACATGGCGAAGACAACTACTCACAAAATACTAAGAGCAGGGTTCTAGTGGCTGATTGTGTTCAAAGATTCCCATAGATTTGTTAAAAAGTCTGATGCTTTCCAAAGATTCACTAGTAAGTTAAAATTTTATGGTAACCTTCCTCTTAGACCAGTTTTAGTTCAAGCCCATTTCCAACAATGGGGCATTTATTTTATTGGAGAGATGTCAGAGAAGTCAAGTGGAGGACATTTATGGATCTTTGTTGCTACATATTACTTTACAAAGTGGATAGAAGCATGTGTCACCAAAAATGTATAGCTGACATTTTCATGCTCACTTGAGTCTTTCATATGGACTTTGGCTTGATTTTTCCTAGATTTAATGCTGTAATGTGGCCAAAAAATTCACATTAGGTCTTGGACCCTTGAGAATCATTAAGACTTCTAGGATGTCTTGCAAAGGTGTTATGAAGTTTTGTAACCTGCTTTCACACTTTTCTAGGACCCTTTCATTATAATTCATTTAAATATCTCTTTTTCATCACTTACCATGTCTTATTTCAAAGTGTTGTAAAGAGTTGTAACAAACTCTCATGCTTTTCTAGACTTGTCCTCACTAAATTGACTCTTTCTTATGTTTAAATGGCCCCTTAATGCACTTATCGATCCTACTTAAGTATATTTTTGAGGATATTCCAGGGTATGTGCAGGATCATGATTGGCCAAAAGGTGGCAATATGATGGGTATGTGTAGGGTATGTGGCTGATGACCTTTGTTTTTCCCAAAATTGATGAAACAAAAAGGGTTTTTAAAGGATATTCTCAACTTTCCACCAATATAAATTATGCTTTACTTTGAATTTAATAAATAATTATTATTCATTTTCTATTTGAATTATGACTAAAGTCTCGATTGATAGGTTGATTGAAAAAAATCTATAGCTTTCAAACGGTATCACATTTTTTGAATTTGAAACATGAATCACATTCTATGCTTCACATACTATAGGATTAAAAAAAATGAATTTCATAAAGTTTTGACCAAGTTAAGGTGGTCAAACATATGAGTTATTATATTTTTTTAAAGTTGTGAAAAAAATCATAATTAGTTATTTACTTTGAAAAAAAATTACAAAAAATATGCATCACATCAGGACATGAGTCCTCTACTTGTATATAAAATCTTATTAAAAATATTATCATTTTATTGTGGTTAGGGTGTTTAGACGACACCTACTTCTTATTTTTCCCCTGAAATTTAAGTGCTACTGCATTGAACTTTCAAATTTTCACCAAATAGATTTAAAAAAAAACCTAGTAGTTTAGAAACTACATTCAATTTTCAATAGATTCTATTCTTACATATTTTTGAAATAATATAGATAATTTATTCAAATTTTTACGTCAAGTTGCCTAACTTTGATTTTTCTGAATTTTATCGCCACTTAATGGCCTATTTTTTTCATGATGATCCTGCACATACCATCTTGTTAGACCTTATTTAATGCACTTTAATTTCTAAAACCCAATAAAATTTCCCTAGTGGGATGAAGTCACCACCTAGAGTGACTTAGTCCCATTGGGCACAAAAATGAAAATAATTTTAATTTCTTCATGGGAGTTTATTCTTTTACCCTTGAGGTTGGCCTGTGATGTGTTATTTTCAGGAAATAATTGAAAATCAAATATAAATAAGGGTTTTTCCTCTCATTTTAGCACCTACCAATCTATTCATTCTCAAGCAACTCATTCATTCACCTAATTCATTCTCAAGCATTCAAGCACTCTAAGCATCATCAAGTCATCCATTGGAGCATTTCATTGCATATCTTTAAATTTCTACATCAAGGGTTTGGTAAGTTTATGACATTGTATGTTGTTTATTTATCATTCTCTTCTTATTTCATTTCATCATCTAGGGTTTGATTACCAAAGTGGGGTTTGACCAAGGAAAACCCCTATACTCTAATCCTTTACCCTTTTTCCCCTCTTTGTATGTGTGTTTGTAGGTCTTGTATGTAGATTTTTCAAAGAGTTTGGTGTTAAAAAGTGGTCAACAATCCATCAAAGTCAACATAACCCTAATTGAAGCTTGGAGACCAATTTCAACCCATTTTCTACAAAATCAGGATTGGACACCTGTTAGGAAAGAAAAAGCAGACCGAACACAACAAAATTTTGTCCCAAAATTTCAAAAATTCCTAGGTGGACTAAGTCACTATCTATGGTGAATTAGTCCCACTGCTAGGCCTGAAAAGTGGTTTCTATATTTCTGAGTACCCATTTAGCAGATTCCTGTTTCAGTAGATTTTCCCCAAAATTGGACTAAGTCACCAACTTGGTGTACGTGTCCCATTCAAAATTTCTAGTCAACTCTGTAGGATTCCAAAGCCCATCTGCATCAAACTTCAGATTCTAGGTGCACCTCTCCAGTTCTATTCAATTTTTTTATCATTTATTTGCATTAGGTTTTTTTGCATACATCACTGTGTTTTCCAACACTTTGCATTTCTTAGGTCTTGCATCAATAATCATATTTCTTTTTCATTTTATTGCATTTAAACATCATATTTAGATACATTGCATCCCTATTTACATTAATATTGAGTGTAGACATTAGCATTTTGGGCCCACTTCTCTCTTTCTAAGTGAAAAACCCTAAAAGAGTAAGAGAATCTTGGACACCTAAAATTAGTGTCCACAAAGAAATTCCAACAAGAAAAGAAACAAGCAAAGTAGTGATAGAATTTTTGATGAATAAAATATTAATTAGATTTGGGGTCCCAATTCTAAAGAATAATTTTTGACAATGCCATGTGCTTTAGGTCTGAAGAATTTACTAATTTTTGTAATAAGCATGGTATATGTATCTCTTACAAATCTCCCTATCACCCTCAAGGGAATGGACGAGTAGAATCCAACAAAAAGAGTTTGATTAAAATCATCAAATGGATGATTGAGAAGAATAAGAGGGCATGGGATTCTAAATTACAGCTTGCACTATGGGTAAATAGGACTATAATTAATAAGGTCATTGGGTAGTCACTATTTAACTTGGTATATGGGGTGGAAGCGAGGATAACTCATAACAACTTGATAAAGATGTACAATTTTTTTCAAGAATATGATATAGACATTTGTGATGAGATGCAACACAGGATGGATGAGTTAATTGATCTTGACGAAACTAGATGAGAAGCTCATAAAAGAAATGAGAAGCTACAACTTCAAGTTAAACACTTATATGATAAGAAGGCCATTGAAAGGAAGTTTGAAGTTGGTTGCATTTTCCTAATGTGGAATGCAAGAATGGAAGACAAAGGAAAACATGGGAAGTTTGATCCTCTATGGCTTGGGCCATATTTTATTGTAGATACACATGTAGAGGACTCATATTTCTTATAATCCTTGACAGGTGAAGTTCTAGAACTACTAGTACATGGATAGTTCTTGAAGCCCTATTTCTCTTGAAATAGGTTTTTCTCTATGTACATTGTATATCTCTGTAATTAGTGTACACAGGTGTGGTGTGTTTGCTTTCAGTTGCATCTATTTTCCTTGTCATGAAAAGCTCTTGGTTTTTGTCTCTCTATGTTGGTATGCTTCACCAAGAGATCTGGATTCTCGCCATACCCACTAGGGGTATGCATCCCTGACCATGAGCCACTAGTAGAGCTCTACCTAATTTTTTTGAAAATTTTAGATGAGTCTTGTCTTGTCACTATTTTGAGCTTCTGTATTCAAGGTAACGTCTAGGCTTTAAGGTTTGAAGCCCTCTTTTCAATCTTTCACGGTCATAAACCTTGAATATTTTAATCTTCTGTTGAGCTATCTTACATGGTTCCTAGTCATCTAAGTCACAACTTGAGCCTTTTGAATCATGCTTTTACTGGTCCCTTGGTTTATATTCATCAATTTCCTTGTCTACTTTATCATTTTAATATCTCTTATAGTTGGGTGGAAAATATTTCATGGTGAAAGATGTCAGTCTTTTTTTTTGTTCCTAAGGGTTCAAGCCTCATCAACTTAGTATGCCTCCTTTTTAAAAAATCTTATTTGCACATGGGAGTTCTTATTCACTTAAATCACCATCCATTGTTGAAGTTCTCTTTACTAGTGAGTTATTTTCAGTGATGAGCAATGGGTATTATTTTCCTTTTACATCGCTCATTACCAAAGCTTTTTAAACCTTTGGCATCACTTCAGCGATCAGCAATCAGTATTGTGATGTGTTGTATTGCGCCATTGCTGAAATTTATTAAAACTTTTTCTAGCTTTAGTGACGAGTGATGGAAGGAGAGCATAAGGTAAGCAGTGTGGTAGCCATGTGTTAGATTTCTATTTCATCACTACATTTTCCCATCGTTGAAGACATTTTCAACTTCATGTTCATTACAGCGACATGTGATGGTTCGGGTTGCTCAAATGCATTTCCAAGAAGATCACATCGCTGAAACTTCTAAGCATTTCTCCCACTATCCATGAGTTCGCTTGCTTGAATGATCCATCAACCATTAATGGTGAATGCACCCCAATGCTAGGGTATTAAAGAGATTGTCTAGTATCTTCTTTTAGTAATTACAGTTGGCACGAGCATAGGAATTCATTGAGTCAAGAAGTGATAACAACAAAGCACCAAATAGAGCTAATTCTGAGGAATAATGAGTTCTCTCCCAAGTAAGTTAATATTTTGGCTGCTAAACTAGTTTGTTTAAACTAAGTGGTTTGGAAATGCTATAAGTGGCTAGGGTTATTGTGTTTAAAGATGCTAATTTCATCTACTGTTATTCATAAGGTTTAAATTAAGAAGGATAGAATTTTTGGTTTCATTGCAAACCTTGTGAGTTTATGTTTCTTAGGGTGATTTCTCAGTATGGGTATGTGTAGGATCATCATGGAAAAAACAAGCCCTTAAGTGGCAAAAAATTTAGAAAAATCAGAGTTAGGCAACTTGACATAAAAATTTGAATAAGTTATCTATATTATTTCAAAAATATGTAAGAATAGAATTTCTAGAAAATTGAATGCAGTTTCTAAACTACTCTAGGTTTTTTTTTTTTTAAATATATCTATTTGGTGAAAATTTGAAATTTCAATGCAGTAGTACTTAAATTTTAGGGAAAAAATAAGTAGTTTTGTCTGACCACCTAACCACAATAAAATGATAATAATTTTTATAATATTTTAGATATAAGTAGAGGACTTATGTTTGGATGTGATGCATATTTTTGTTGTAATTTTTTTGAAAGTAAATAATTAGTTATGAATTTTTTATTACAACTTTTAAAAAATATAACAACTCGTATGTTTGACCACCTTAACTTGGCCAAAACTTCATGAAATTCATTTTTTTTTAATCTTATAGTATGTGAAGCATAGAATGTGACGCATGTTTCGATTCAAAAAATGTGATGTTGTTTGAAAGCTATATATTTTTTTCAATCAACCTATCAATTAGGTCTTTAGTCATAATTCAAATAGAAAATTAATAATAATTATTTATTAAATTCAAAGTAAAAAATAATTTATATTGATGGAAAGTTGAGAATCTCCTTTAAAAATCCTTTTCATTCATCAATTTTGGGAAAAAAGAATTCAACCACATACCCATCATATTGCCACTTTTTGGCCCATCATGATCCTGCACATACCCATATCTTGAAAACCCTAGCTTTGTTGCTAAGTCATAATGAGTGAACCTAGTGGGTCTAGAGGTAAAACTGATAGAAAACCCACTTAGAAATGGGTTAGCAAACCTAAACTTTAGAGCAACCAATCTCAGCCTGATGAAGCAAGCACACCCAAAAGTCAAAGGACTGTTGAGAAATATTGTCCTAGGTTTATGGAAGAATCCCCTCAGGTTCTAGAGCAGGA
Organism: Sequoia sempervirens; assembly: GCA_007258455.2. NCBI lineage: Eukaryota > Viridiplantae > Streptophyta > Pinopsida > Cupressales > Cupressaceae > Sequoia > Sequoia sempervirens. Next base: position 162,746,549 of record VDFB02379711.1, read on the forward strand.
AATAAAGAAGAAGGTAGGGAAGAGAAAGACTGGTGAGGGTATCCTAACTCATCATTTTGAGGATGGTGCCTCTAGAATATGTGATATTGTGGTGCCAAAAAGTGGTTGGTACTTATTCTATTATGCTTTCAAATGAAGATAAGCCAACCACCTTGCTTGTAACATATGGGTGTGTGACATAGGAAAATTGGTGTGCCCAAATGTATTTGTGGAGGTAGATTTGATGTTAGCATAGGCCAAGTATTATGACCCAAATGATAGAACAATCAAAAGGATTCCTGACCTTTTTCCCATGCTAGAGATTTTTTCGAGTTAGATAATTGAGGCTTTCCAATTGAATTTGTCTGCCTCTAAACCCATTAATTTTTGCAAGTTATAAAAGGAATATGAGAAGAATAAAATTTGGTACAGAAAGGGTGTGTTTCCTATTCATAGGAGGTGTGTGTATAAATCCAAATTTGGACACTTAATTTATCCAAATTTACCACTTTTCATCTAAACATCCTATTATTTGCATTCATTAAGTAATATTACTATTATTTAATTAATATCCTTAATTCTGCCAAATCCCTAAGGTATTTTTAATAATTAAATACCTTACCCTCCTTAATCCCCTTTTCATCAAATGAATTAAATAAATATTACATTTATTTAATTCCTCACATGTCATTTTCATCTAATCCTAATCCATCTCCTAATCTCTTCATTAAGGATGTGCACATGGCTAATCTTGATTAGATGTGTGTCACATCCCAACTTTTGCAAGTTGGCTTCTAATCCTCCTTAACCCCTAATTATCTCTAATTACTAATTAGTCAAACCTAATTAGTACCTTGGCCAACTCTCCCCATCCCCCAAGGAATTTTTAATTCCTTTTTATTCACCCTAGGCTCCTCTCTTCCCCATGTGAATTTTTAATTCACTTTTATTCCTCCTAGAATTCCCTTTTCCCATGCATCTTCTAGAACCTTTGACTTGTCACATCAAGTCACATGTGACAAATTCCCACCTTTTGAGAACCTTGTCTTATCCACTAGATTCTTCCAATCATTGTGAATTTTTAATTCACTTTTATTCTCCCAAAGCTTTCCCTCTCCCATGTGATCATTGAAAGGTCACATCAAAGTACTTGGAAGGTACTTGTCCTTCCTCCACAGCATGTACCTCTCTTCCACATCACCTACACATCATCTCACTCTTGGCCATCCCACATTCCACATGTCAAAATGTGAGGGCTTGTGGGTCCTCAACTCACCTTAGCCCTTCATCTTAACTTTGTTGGATAAATCCCAACCATTGAATTCTCTAGAGAATTCAAGTTTCTCTATAAATACCCCTTCCTCTAAGGCATTTAGGAGACAACCATTTTGCAACTAAATGTTGCCATTTTGTGCACTCATATAGCCATCAACTTTCATCTATGTGCATCTAAATTAAAGCATATAGTCAAGACTTGCATTTAGCCACATCAAGAGCTATCAAGGAGCATACAAATCAATCCAAATCAAGGGCCAACCAAGGAGTTTCAGTTGCAAGAAGGAAAGTATATCCATTTGTCATCATTTTACACTTTCCTCTTTGCATTTATAAATTTCTTAGGCTAATCTTGAGGTGTTTCCTTATGTTTTTCCATTGCATTTTAATTGCTTAGAAAGGGTTAGACATTTTGGTATCACATTTCTGACATGCCCGGTGGGACCCACAAGCGGGTTCCTATATTTCACATTTGTTGTTGTTAAGTTTTTTGCAGGAATATGTCACGAAAGGGAAACCACGCCCCTAATTTTCCACAGTGGGGTGATTACGGCCCTGATTTTCCATAGTGGCGCAATTACGCCCCTGATTTTCCGCAGTGGGGTGATTATGCCCCTGATTTTCTGCAGTGGGGTGACTGCGCTCCTGATTTTCTTCAAACGGGCGACTACACCCCCTCCTTGACCAAAATTTTTGGCTAACACTTTTCTTGTAGAAAGGTGACTACGCCCCCTAGGCTAAAATTTTTATGCTAACACTTTTCTGTAGTGGGGCGACTATGCCCCTAATTTTCTACAGTGGGGTGATTATGCCCCTGATTTTCCGTAGTGGGGTGATTACGCCCTCGATTTTCCGTAGTGGGGTGACTACGCCCTTGATTTTTTGTAGAAGGGCGACTATGCCCCCTCCTTGACCAAAAATTTTGGCTAGCACTTTTTCTACAAAAGGGTGACTATGCCCCCTCCTTGACCGAAATTTTTGGCTAACACTTTTCTTGCAAAAAGGAAACTATGCCCCTTAGGCTGAAATTTTTGTGCTAAAACTTTTCTGCAGTGGGGTGACTATGCCCCTGATTTTCTGCAGTGGGGTGATTACACCCCTGATTTTCTACAGTGGGGTGATTATGCCCCTGATTTTCCATAGTGGGGTGACTGCGCCCCTGATTTTCTGTAGTGAGGTGACTGCACCCCTGATTTTCCGCAGTGGGGTGACTGTGCCCCTAATTTACTATAGAAGGGCGATTGCGCCCCCTTGTCACAACAAAGCAACACATTTTGAAAGGTAAAACTATCATTTTGGCTTCGATTTTTTGCTATTTTTTAGGTACTAACCCCCCAACATTGTTTCTTACAAGGATATGGATTTTTTTGCTAACTTTTTGCAACATATTCTTGTGAAGTTGATGAAGAAGGCAGGATAAACATCTAACATTTGTTTGCAGGGCTATCCATTCACTCAAACTTTTTAAACTATCCTTGCTATTTGCGTTAATCTAAGAACATAGTTTAATTAGGGGGAGTAATATTCATTGCTTGTTGTGTTTATCTTTTTGTGTTACCCAAAGGGAGCATTAGCTTGTTTTCGCTTTCCCCTTCCACTTCGTGTGAGCTTAGGGAGTAGTTGGAAACAATTAGTGCTTTCTTTCTAGTGGGACCTGCTTGGGGATTTCATCACCCCAAGGGACAATTCCAACCACGTGTACCCGCGGGGTATATAAAGGGGGGAGAGTGAAATTTGTACCTCAATCCAGTCATGTCATAATTGGCGGAGCATCGAAGCTAGGGTGATACCTAGATAGATATGAAGAGTTGGTCCGAGCCCTTCAGTATCTCGCTGGCATTCCCGACTCATGCTTGTGATAGGCTGGTGTTCATGGTTGTGTCTCATGTACCGAGAGTATATCGAGGACTCCCTAGACACCTTGTGCATCCTAGATTAAGACCTCTTTGGCCATACCCTTAACACTAATTGTAGGATTGTGTTTGCTTGAGAGTGTTTTCTTGTGAGAAACGAGTGAAATTTTTGTCAAATTGGCCTTATCATTGTCATTTTAAAGTCCTTTCCATAGTCATTTTCATCAAAACAAGTCCTGAATTTTTTGCAATGGGACGATTATGCCCCTAATTTTCCACAGTTGAGCGATTACGCCCCTAATTTTCCACAGTGGGGCGATTACGCCCTTGATTTTCTACAGTGGGGCAATTATGCCCCTGATTTTTTGTAGTAGGGTGATTATGCCCCTGATTTTCTGCAGTGAGGTGATTACACCCCTAATTTTTTGCAATGGGGTGACTATGCCCCTAATTTTCTGTAGTGAGGTGATTATGCCCCTGATTTATTGCAGAGAGGCAAATTTTCCCTCATGAACACCCGAAATCGCCCTGTTTGGATCCGTTTAGCCTCTAAATCATCATCTAATCATTCCAAACCTTTGTATCATCATCCCAAGCCTCCGTTTTGTCATTCTAAACCTCTGAAAACCTCCATTTGATCATTTTAAACCCCCATTTTTTCCATTCCAAACCTTCATCTAACCAAGTAGTCTTTCATCCCTTTCAAATCCTCCGCTCACTCGTTTCAAGTAATCTTTCATCCATTCCAAGCATTCATCTCCTCATTCTTAGAGTTGTTCATCCTTTCCAATCAATTGTTTACTCATTTCAAACTTTCAATCATTCATCCATTCTAAGCAATCATCAGTTTCGAGTGCTTGATCATTCATCCATTCTAATCATTTTCCCAAATCCAGTCATCTATTTCCTCAATCCAATTATCCAACACCCCATTCTAATCGCCCGTCTCTTCATTTTAACAACCCATTTACCCACTTAAAAAGTCCACCCCATAATGGGGTGAATCTAACTTGAAAAGGGGAAAATTTTCCCCTCTGTGAGGGCACAGACACCCCTGGAGGGGCCATAGTTGCCCCAGTAGGGCATAGATGCCCCAGTAGGGCACAAACGCCCCAGGAGGGGGCACAGACGCCCCAGTAGGGCACAGATGCCCCATGAGGGGGAACAGTCACCCCAGTAGGGCACAGATGCCCCAAGAGGGGGCACCATCACCCCAGTAGGGTACAGACACCCCAAGAGGGGGCACAGTCACCCCATTAGGGCACAGATGCCCCTCTGTGAGGGATTTGGAAAGCAAGCATATCCAATTCCCAAATCTAATCGATGGAACCAATCCCACCATATATTTCAATCCAATCCTAATTACAACACTTAGAACATCATTAAAGTCCATATCTAGCATCAAATTATCCATCCCAATCACCTAGACTTCATTTTGAGAATTTTGATTTTTGTGCCGAAACTTCCGGAGGCCATAACTTTTGACTCGGGTGTCTGTTTGAGCTGAAATTTTATGGGTGGTTGCATTATGAGATGGCATGTGGATTCCCAAATGACTAGAAGTCCCTTCGACCCCATTTTTCCACATTTTTGAGGCCTCAAACTTTCATCTTGACCCTCAAAATCATAATTTAGTATTTTTTTCTAGCATTTTGAAAAATCATTTTTGTCAATAACTCAAAATGCATGTCTCAAATTTGGGATATTAGTTGGAAATTCATCCTATCTTTGTTTTGGGTATTTTTTGGAAAAAAATTGAACTTTCAAAAGTACATTCGTGAGGTTTCCTAAAATGGAAAAAATTGACAATTTTTGAAAATTGCCAAATCTAGAAAAATCTAATTGTTAACACCTTATGGCCCTTAAACTCCAAAAGTTGGTGTAGAATCAATCCCATCAAATCTTCCAATCATTCTAGGCTTCAATTCAATCCTAATCTGAGCTTTGTTCTAATCCCAATCTAAGCTTAACCAAAACCCTAATATGAGCTTTAGTCATTTCAACCTTTCATTCATCCATTCTAAATAGTTATTCTCCCTTTTCGATCATCCGTTTCCCCGGTTTGAGTAAACACTCATATATTTTGAACCTTCATCTATCATATCAAACTCTGGTTTTGCGATTCCGATCATCTGTTTATTCGTTCAAAGTAAACCTTCATCCATTTCACACCTCCTTTCATCTTTCTGAACTCTCATTATGTCATTCAGATCATTCATTTACTCGTTTCGAGTAAATGTTCATCCATTTCACACCTCCTTTCATCATTCTGAACTTTTGTTTTGTCATTCAGATCATTCGTTTACTCATTCTGAGTAAACATTCATCCATTTCACACCTCCTTTCCTCATTCTGAACTCTCGTTCTATCGTTCTGATCATCCATTTACTTGTTCTGAGTAAACATTCATCCATTTCACACCTCCTTTCCTCATTCTAAACTCTCGTTCTATCATTCCGATCATCCGTTTACTCATTCTAAGTAAACATTCATCCATTTCACACCTGCTTTCATCATTCTGAACTCTCGTTATGCAATTCTGATCATCCATTTGCTTGTTTTGAGTAAACGTTCATCCATTTCAAACCTCCTTTCATCATTTCAAACTCTCATTCAACAATCCTGATCAATCATTTACTCATTCTGAGTAATCTTTCATCTCTTCCAAACCTTCATCTTCTCATTCAAAGAGTCATTCATCTGTTCTTAGTAGTCATTTACTCATTCCAAGTAATTGTTCATCCATCTTGATCAATTATTTTCTCATTTTGAGTATTTTTTCATCCATTTCTCCAATCAAATCATCATTTTCGCCATCCAAATCCCTTGAACTTCGTCTCGGGTTATTATCCAAATTGACCTAAGTGTCTGAGATGATCATCATCATCAACATCTGCTTAGGATTGTCATCTGTCCTAAGTTAATCATCATCGTCAGCCCAATCAATCCATTTTCAATCTCCAAGTGGATTCAGTGCCATAATCATCCATTTATCCTTTAATCTGATTAATCAGCATCCTAAGTCACCTAGGGTAATCTTTGAACAAGGTTTACCGTCCTTTTCATCATCCTATCTGATCCCTCATTTTGTCTTATCAATCATCAATCGATCTTATCCAATCCAATCCAATCCAATACAATCCAATCGCATTCCTGTCCAATCACCTTTGACCCAATCAATCTACTTCCATCTTGAAGTAGATTCGGTGTCACAATCATCCTTTGATAATCAAATCTTATCCTCATAATCAATCCCATCGCATCATCTAATCATCCTAATATTGAGCTTTAGTCCAATCCTGATCTGAGCTTGACCAAAATCCTGATTTGAGCTTTAGTCCGATCCCATCCAAAATCTTTCATCCATCCTCTTTATCCTTTCACCATCATGAATCCTTATCCTCCATCAATAGTGATCATGGGAAACCCTAATTACGTTGACAATGATAATGAAAGTCTTGTCGATCAAGAAGACTATGACATAGATCCCCTTGATGCTATTGTTACTAGTAAGCTTTCTCCACCCACTTTCCACAATCCAATCACCCCTTATATTTATCCTATTATGCCTTCATCCATGCCTAATCATGCTCCTTATGCTACCTTTGATAAGGGATATCCGTCATATCTATCATACCCTTCATCTACATCATCCTCTTATCCAACACCCGCCTCTTCTTGTCCTAGTCTGCCATCACAATACCCCTATCTTAATGCCCCATCCACATCATCCTATCTCAATCCTTCACCGACATATACCCACTACCCTAATGTTCCATACCAATCTGCTCACCCTAATCATACACTCACACCAACTTATCCTAATCCAACATCCACATCAACTTATCCTAATCTGACATCCACATTTCCCTATCTCAATCCTCCATCTCAATCTTCCCATCCTAATCCACCACCCATATCCTCATGTCCTAATTCACCATTCCAATATCCCTATCTTAACCCTTCATCTAACCTTAAACCCCCATCTATTTCTAGTCCTGCATCCAATCCCATTCCCCCATCTAATCCTAGTCCACCAAACCATAATCCTTCATCAACTCCTACCACACCATCTTAGCCTAGAGTATTCAAGTTTTTCACTTCAAAAGTTCTCCAAGGACTTATAACAAAGAAGACATCTCCCACTCCCCACCTTGAATTCATGGAATCATGCCATCCCAACCCATCATCCATAGATATTAGTGATGAGACCCTTCTCCACCCAACACCTATCATTGATGATACCACCCCTAGCACCACTCAAACCATCGAAACCATCACATCCTCTAAATCCACTGGGCCCCCATCTCCTACCATCACACCCTCTGAATCCACTGATCCCCCATCTCCTACCATCACATCCTTTAAATCTGTTGAGCCCACTGAACACCCACTTCCTTCTCCAAGAGTCATCGAATCCATCGACGACACCCTAATCCAATCAACTTTTTCCACTCCTAGCGTCACTAAAATCCATTCCCATGAATGTTTTGAATCCTCCATCCCTCCATCTTCCCCACTTGAAGAGCCCCACCAAGATTCAATTATCATGCCTCCCACACATGATGAGTCATGCCAAGAGCCTAATCCAAAGCATGCCAACATGTCCCCTTCTCTAGATCAAGATCCTACCATCCCATCCAGTCCACCTCAAGATCACAGTCCCCCATCCATTCCATCCCATGATCCCCTTGTCATTCAAGCTTCCACCGCTCCATCTCCATCTCCATCGCATGATCCCACTACCACAAATCCAAATCCTATCATATCCCTTAATCCCTCTCCTGATATCACCCATCCACATGTTGCTATGCCATCATCTCCCTCTCATGATCCCCCATCATCGCCTAAAACTGCTATACCTACACCACTTGCATATCCCCTTGGTACTCTCACATTCTTCCATGGTGGCCTCCTTGCAGAAGAAAATCATATTGTATTTACCACCCATCATCCTCCACCTAATAATGGACTCACATCATGTTTTTAGAATAACACAAATCCTATCATGGATCACATGCTCAAGAAAATGAGCTATCAAGGAAAAGGTCTAGGCCTTCATGAGCAAGGTATCTTAGAGCCCATCCAAGTCAAAGAAAAAATATGCATGCAAGGTCTTGGACCTATTTCTCAAGACTCACAATCTAAAGATGTTGGTACAACCTCTAGACATCCTCAACGAGCCTCTTCCAAATAAATATAGGCTCTTTCCATCACTCCACCAAATCATATGCTGCCATCCCTCCTCCTCTATCGTATCACCTCTAAACCACTGTCCATATCCCTCCTTCATCTGCTCGATCCATTTTGGGTCCTTACATCCATCTACCATCTCCAATCCTCCATCTACCATGCCCATGTTTCCTCCAGGTCCTACGTCTATTTTGGGCTCCTATATCCTAAAATCACCTCCTCCATCTCATCCTATCCATTCTTTCATCCATTCATCACCTATCCATCTCATCCATCATAAACATCCCTCTCACATACCCCATTGTCAGGATCAACAAAGGCACATACCTAAACATCCTCCATCTACACATAATCCCCATACTCCTACCTCCATCACTCCACATCATCCATCTCCTCACACCCATCCCATTGCTACTAAAAGCACTTTGGTTGTTAAAGAAAAAATGCATAAATCCAACATCTACATGAATCTAAGGCTCCTCATGTCCCCTCCAAAAAACATGGTGAAGAGAAGAAAAATCTAAATCTAAATCAAATCTGTAGGCCACAAAGGCCCACCAAAGAAAAGATCAAAACCATGTGGATCCCAAAGAAAAAAGATGCAATGCCATCACATGAAAAATATGTAAGAACATCCAAAGTTGCTAATCCAAAAGCTATTTATACACCCCTTTCATCTCCTAAGTCTATTTTGGGTCCTTATGTTCCAAAGTTCACCACCCCATCTCCTCCATTATCCACACATTCTCCATCCATTAATCCTCTTATCTTTTCACATCCACCACCACATGTGCCAATGTTGGTCCTAAACACATATCCCCATCACATATCCCCCCCATCATTCCATCCATACCCTTTGTAGCATCCCATCCATTATCCCATGTATCTCCCCTCTCAAATCCCTCTAATTCATCCTCTTGCATAATCCATTTATCCTAATAAGGTTGTACTAACATCCAACTGTTGCTTCAAACATGGGCTCTTAATACCTCATATATAACTTGATGCTTGAGTCCTTCATCCATATCCTTATCATGTATCTTCTAAATTCCCTTATCCACATCCCTCTCCTTATCCATTTTAATCCCCCTACTATCCAAAAATCCAAAAAATCCACAAAATCCAAAAAAAAGGAAGTCAAAGAAGTCAAAAAAAGTAAAGAGAAATAATTCATCGAAGGGTGAAAACTTGGCAAACAAGCACCTTGGATAAGTACCATGATGAAAACCTAGTAAATAGGCCTCATGCGTAAATCCCTTTCCACACTTAGGGCCAACTTCCTAATACGCATCCCCTCGATCCCACCTATCTTCCGCATCCTACCATCATATCCCATTTATCTTCCATCCCTCTATCCTTCTTGTGATCTTGATCAAAACAAGGGCACCTATCTATGCATGCTTTGGACACCTCTTGGTATACATTCCCTTCATCCATGCTCTATCATATTCCTTAGTCACTCATCCTATCCTCTACTTATCTCTTTTATCTTCCCATCCACTTGTCTTCCATCCCTCAAGCATTATCATACATAACATATTTAGAGTGGGGGCATCTACTTCCTTTGTAACATAGTCCTTGGAGACATCATCTATCATAACATCCCTTCATCTCCCTCTCCATCTATCATGATATCCCTTCCATCTCCCCATCCTTATCTTCCTATCCATCTATCCTAGCATACCTTTCATCTCCCCATTCTTATCTTCCTATCCATTCAAACAATGTCTTCCATCCCCCATCCCTATCTCTCTATCGAGTGCTGTCATAATAGTGGTTTACAATTCTTGAGAGGAAAGAATTTTAGCTGAAATCACATATTTTTAGAAAATATAATGATTTAAGCCTTAAAAAGTTCCATTTTAAGGATTCCAATTGAAGAGGGTTTGATCAAATCACCTTAGATCAAACCCCCTTGGATAGAACCTCCTAGTTTTAAACCATACCTATAAATGCGTCTCCTTTACACCTATCAAAATGCTGATAAAAAATCACTTTTGATTTAGATTTTGGGGGATCAAATGAATTCATTTAAAATTTATTTCAAATAATTATGGTATTCCTCAGAACAAGCTATGTTTTGTTATTTATTTGTTTTTTAAGTTTTATTAAACATAGGTTTTTCATCGAAAATGAATTTCCTTGTTCTTCACATGTGGAAAAATAGAAGATTATAAAAAAAAAAATGAAAAATATGAGTGCACCGGATATTGAAGTCCTTGATCCAACAAAAAATTAAATTAAATTTTGACATATACAAAAAAATTACGCTGCTATACAATCGACTGCGGTCTGAAATTTGATTCGCTTTGACTTTGAAACTTGATTAAGGAAAAATATTTCAATAAAAACTATCTAACCAAGTGGAAGCACTAGATATCAGAGTTACAAATCTAAATTTGAAAGAATTAGAATTTTATCCTTCATGGAAAAAAAGTTGTGTTATAATGTGTGTGTCACTTTAAAATGTTATTTTCTGAAAAAAATCTATTTTCGTGGGAGAAGGAAAAAGAAGTGCAATTTGATTACAAAAATTTTGAAAAAATATTTTTAGAATCTATAGACAAAATTTGATGAGACTCTAGTTTGTACCATCTTCAAATTCCTCACAGTTTAGCCGCTATAGGTGCCTGAATGTGAAAATTTAGTTAAAAATAATAATTTCAGTGTCCAGTTTGGCCAAAAATTGTAAACCACTATTAGGGGATCACCCTATCCATTCTTCCATCTTTATCCTCATCCCATCTCATCCCATCTCACAATCCCTTGTCATTGGTATCTAGCTATAGGCCTCCCTCCATGCAACCCAATGCCATTTATCTAATCACCATCCCTCCTACTTCTCTTGCACATCTTTCCAATCCCCTATCACTTTTCATCACTCATCTATCTATCATATCATCCTCCCAAGTCATTTTAATGATTTGGATAACTATCCCATCCCTGAGCTTTATGTGATCGCCATCATCAACCGGTCTATCCTATCTCATCATATCGGTGTCATCTTTTTATCCACTCATCCTATCCTCATCCTCCACTCATCCTGTCATCCTCCTTTATCCAACGTTTATCTTTGGTCTTTGGTCAAACTACGTTGCCCCTACACTTTCATGTAGGCAAGGTCGGTCACTTGATCCGCCCCCGGGGATCCTTTATCATCTATCATAGGTCTTTCTTCTTTTTCCATCCTATCATCCATTAAGGTCTCCATCATGGTCCATTGTTGGCCTCTAGTCGAACTACGTTGCCCCTGCACTTTCATGTAGGCAAGGTCGATCATTTGATCCGCCCCCAGGGTTCCATCATCGATCTTCATTGTCCACTTGGCTCCTCTATTGTCTAGCGTAAGTCTTTCTACTTTTTCCATCTGCTCTTTTATCATTTATCATCGATCACCATTGTCCACTTTTCTCCTTTTCTCCATCCTATCTTTATCATCCACCGAATCTCCATCCATGGTCAGTCATTAGCCTTTTATCGAACTATGAGGGCTCTGTGCTTTCACATAGGCAAGGCTAATCTTTGATCGGCCCCCGAGCCCCCAGGTCTTTAGGGTGTGTCAGTCTCATGTCTTTTCTCCCTTGTGTTGTGTCATCAAGCTATGCCCTTATCTAGTTGGTTCTTAACAAACAAGATCCACTTGTATCAACAAATCCAATCAATTTTGAATATCCTACGTCATATCAATCTTTTAGCTTAGTATCCATCATCGGTCTCAACAGGGTGCATCCTTCCTAACAGACCTAATCACTCCCATCTATTCCCTTGATCCTATGGCAAAGGACATTTGAAATTGATTGCGATCTTTTGATGCTTTTGGCTTTTGTTTATCATTTGAGCTCCCTATTATCACTTGTCAAGGCTTTCATGATCCATCATATTATCGTGTGTTTTGATTGGTCAAAATAGGGGCATATCTTGATCTTTTTATGTCTATTTTTGTCTTCTTTTTTGTTCCACGTAGTACCCACCATGATCCCCAAGGTCTTGTGTTACGCTGGGGCATCCTCTTGTGCTTGTCGTTATATCAATACCTAGCCTGACCAAGGTCTTCGTGACTTTGGGATATTGGGATAGCCTTCTTGTCTATTGTGTGTGTTTTATGCATTTGACATGAATCGGTCTTGGTTCTTCATACCTTGGCATCTTGTGTCTTATGCTATAGCAAAAATCAGTGCTCTGAAGATGGCAAATTACATTAGGATTGCATTTCATTTTCCATTTTATCATCTTGCATGTATCCCCCATCCATTCCTCCTTCATCCTCATCTCACATCTCTATCCAATCCCCATCCATTCCATTTAGCCCAAACCGTCTAATCATATCCTTGGTCTTGTTCCCAGTCTTGTTACAAGCCTTAATCCAATCATCCTCATCATCATCATCATCATCATCCAGATGTATTCTTCCATCTCCCTTCGGTGTTGTTTTGGGATGTATCATTCCCTCGTCAACAACACTTTCATCATCACCATCAGGAGGTACTCTTCCCTATCTTTTAGTGGTGTTTTGGGATGTATCCTTCCCTCCTCAATACCACTCATTGGGATGTATCCTTCCCTATCCTCATTGACAACACTCCATCCATCATCCACCCCTTTTTTGCTTGTAGCTTGACTGGGGCAACATTATCTTCATGCTTGCATCCATTTGTGCTTCCCAACCTCCTGCCGCCTTTTAACCCTTTCATATCCATCCCTTTGCATCCTCTTCCTCATCTCCCATTTAATCATCTCATCCATTTCGAGAGCACATCCATGTTCTCTTGAACCTGCATGTCCTCTTGAGGGGGAATCCTCAATCCCTAACCTTCATCTTCACCCCCATCATCTTTCTTCCTAGTCATCCCTTTGATGACTGGGGCATCTTTTCCAATCTAACCATCTTCTTCGAGGTTCTATGTTTTAATATTCTTTTAAATGATGCTACTTCATAACACCATCTCAAAGAGGGGCAAAATATAGACATCCAAATTTGGACACTTAATTTATCCAAATTTACCACTTTTCATCTAAACATCTTATTATTTGCATTAATTAAGTAATATTACTATTATTTAATTAATATCCTTAATTCTGCCAAATCTCTAAGGTATTTTTAATAATTAAATACCTTACCCTCCTTAATCCCCTTTTCATCAAATAAATTAAATAAATATTACATTTATTTAATTCCTCACATGTCATTTTCATCTAATCTTAATCCATCTCCTAATCTCTTCATTAAGGATGTGCACATGGCTAATCCTTGATTAGGATGTATCAAATCCTCCAACTTTTGCAAGTTGGCTTCTAATCCTTATTAACCACTAATTATCCTCTAATTACTGATTAGTCAAACCTAATTAGTACATTGGCCAACTCTCCCCATCCCCCAAGGAATTTTTAATTCTTTTTTATTCACCCTAGGCTCCTCTCTTCCCCATGTGAATTTTTAATTCACTTTTATTCCTCCTAGAATCCCCTTTTCCCATGCATCTTCTAGAACCTTTGACTTGTCACATCAGTCACATGTGACAAATTCCCACATTTTGGGAACCTTGTCTTATCCACTAGATTCTTCCAATCATTATGAATTTTTAATTCACTTTTATTCTCCCAAAGCTTTCCCTCTCCCCATGTGATCATTGAAAGGTCACATCAAAGTACTTGGAAGGTACTTGTCCTTCCTCCACATCATGTACCTCTCTTCCACATCACCTACACATCATCTCACCCTTGGCCATCCCACATTCCACATGTCAAAATGTGAGGGCTTTTGAGTCCTCAACTCACCTTAGCCCTTCACCTTGACTTTGTTGGATAAATCCCAACTATTGAAATCTCTAGAGAATTCAAGCTTCTCTATAAATACCCCTTCCTCTAAAGCATTTAGGAGACTTAGCCATTTTGCAACTAAATGCTGCCATTTTGTGCACTTATCTAGCCATGAACTTTCATCTATTTGCATTTACATTCAAGCATATAGTCAATACTTGCATTTAGACACATCAAGAGCCATCAAGAAGCATACAAATCAATCCAAATCAAGGGCTAACCAAGGAATTTTAGCTGCAATAAGGAAGGTATATCCATTTGTCATCATTTTATACTTTCCTCTTTGCATTTATAAATTTCTTAGGCTAATCTTGAGGTGTTTCCTTATGTCTTTCCATTGCATTTTAATTGCTTAGAAAGGGCTAGACATTTTGGTATCACATTTCTTCATCCTCAATCCCTAACCTTCATCTTCACTCCCATCACCTTTCTTCCTAGTCATCCCTTTGATGACTAGGGCATCTTTTCCAATCTAACCATCTTCTTTGAAATGATGCTACTTCGTAACACCATCTCAAAGAGGGGAAAAATGTAGACATCCAAATTTGGACACTTAATTTATCCAAATTTACCACTTTTCATCTAAACATCCTATTATTTACATTAATTAAGTAATATTACTATTATTTAATTAATATCCTTAATTCTACCAAATCCCTAAGGTATTTTTAATAATTAAATACCTTACCCTCCTTAATCCCCTTTTCATCAAATGAATTAAATAAATATTACATTTATTTAATTCCTCACATGTCATTTTCATCTAATCTTAATCCATCTCCTAATCTCTTCATTAAGGATGTGCACATGGCTAATCCTTGATTAGGATGTGTCACATCCTCCAACTTTTGCAAGTTGGCTTTTAATCCTCATTAACCCCTAATTATCCTCTAATTACTAATTAGTCAAACCTAATTAGTACCTTGGCCAACTCTTCCCCATCCCCATGGAATTTTTAATTCCTTTTTATTCACCCTAGGAGGCTCCTCTCTTCTCCATGTAAATTTTTAATTGACTTTTATTCCTCCTAGAATCCCCTTTTCCCATGCATCTTCTAGAACCTTTGACTTGTCACATCAAGTCACATGTGACAAATTCCCACCTTTTGGGAACCTTGTCTTATCCACTAGATTCTTCCAATCATTGTGAATTTTTAATTCATTTTTATTCTCCCAAAGCTTTCCCTCTCCCCATGTGATCATTGAAAGGTCACATCAAATTACTTGGAAGGTACTTGTCCTTCCTCCACATCATGTACCTCTCTTCCACATCACCTACACATCATCTCACCCTTGGCCATCCCACATTCTACATGTCAAAATGTGAGGGCTTGTGAGTCCTCAACTCACCTTAGCCCTTCATCTTGACTTTGTTGGATAAATCCCAACATTGAATTCTCTAGAGAATTCAAGTTTCTCTTTAAATACCCCTTCCTCTAAGGCATTTAGGAGACTTAGCCATTTTGCAACTAAATGCTGCCATTTTGTGCACTCATCTAGCCATCAACTTTCATCTATTTGTACCTACATTCAAGCATATAGTCAAGACTTGCATTTAGCCACATCAAGAGCCATCAAGGAGCATATAAATCAATCCAAATCAAGGGCCAACCAAGGAGTTTCAGCTACAAGAAGGAAGGTATATCCATTTGTCATCATTTTACACTTTCCTCTTTGCATTTATAAATTTCTTAGGCTAATCTTGAGGTGTTTCCTTATGGTTTTCTATTGCATTTTAATTGCTTAGAAAGGGTTAGATATTTTGGTATCATAGTGTGAATTGAAGATGAATGATGTTCCTTCTATTGCCTCTGAGGTGGAACCTTTTGATTGTGTTGACTTTGAAGACTATTTCAAGAACATTTATTATACCGTATGTCAAGTTTTGGATAAAGAGTATGATATTAAGATGGACATTACCCTGATGACTTTGGAAATTAATATTCAACAAAAATATCAAAAGATGGATTGTGATTATGCCACTTAGATTGTTGAACACTTGCATGAGGACCTGGTGAAGTTGAAGGATGTCACTCGTCCACTATCCTATATGCATTACTCTTTATTGATGCATTTATGCCTATGGAAGAGTAAGAAGTTGACAAGAAATTATATAAAATTGAGAGAATTTGATGGAAAGGACAATGAATTTTTTGTGCAAATGTGGACACATATTTGGGATGTACATTGTCTAGATTCTGATTATAACATTTTTTCTAATATTTTCAAATTCCAGGTGCTCGAATAGCTTGGTTTGAAACTTGTGCAAAGGATTTCACAAGGTGTTAAGGAGATGATAAGGCCACCAGAACATGAACGAGACACAAAGCACCAATTCAATTAGGGGGATTGGTATCTGCATAACAACTACACCAAAATTAAGATCTATGGAAACCTAGTACCACCTCACAAATTTCCCATTTATATGTCAGATACACAAGATTTCATGGAAGTAATGTGGCAAATGGATGTCATGGATAAATAATATTTTAAAGGTTCAAAGAAGGCTTCTCTTGTGAACCTTGATGTGTGGTTTGCATACTTAAGTTATACCTCAAAGGAGGGTATTGAGAGGTTTGGTTCTCTTCTAAGAAATTACAGGTTGAATCAGGATGTCTATAGAATTAGTGATCCTGAAGGGGTAATCTCAACTCAAAGACAAGCGAGGTCATTGGGAGCAAGAACTCATTAATTTTATTTTCAAGAGGACATAATTAGAAACTTATCCACTAATGAGGAAGTCAATGGAAAAAAGGATGCATGGAGAAGGATATATGTAATAGAGGATAGGATGGTGAAAGATAACCCTCTATATGTCATCCCTTATTTAGAAGTGGTAAATAATTTTGCAAAGGGGTATGTGCAAGATCATGATGGGCCAAAAAGTGGCGATATGACGGGTATGTGTAGGGTATGTGGCTGGTGACATTTTTTTACCGAAAATTGATGAAACAAAAAGGGTTTTTAAAGGATATTCTCAGCTTTCCACCAGTATAAATTATGCTTTACTTTGAATTTAATAGATTGTTATTATTCATTTTCTATTAGAATTATGACTAAAGTCTTGATTGATAGGATGATTGAAAAAATCTATAGATTTCAAAAGGTATCACATTTTTTGAATCAAAAAAATGTGTCACATTATATGCTTTGCATACTATAGGATTACAAAAATAAATTGAATTTCTAGAATTTTTGTCCAAGTTAAGGTGGTAAAACATACAAGTTTTTATATTTTTTAAAAGTTGTAATAAAATATTCATAATTAATTATTTACTTGGAAAAAAATTACAAAAACATATGCATCACATTGGGACATGAGTCCTCTACTTATATCTAAAATATTATAAAAAAATATTATCATTTTATTGTGGTTAGGGTGGTCAAATAGAAACCTACTTCTTATTTTTTCCTTGAAATTTAAGTACTAGTTATTGCATTGAAATTTCAAATTTTCACCAAATAGATTTTAAAAAATAAAAATAAACCTAGTAGTTTAGAAATTGCATTCAATTTTCTAGAGATTCTATTTTTACATATTTTTGAAATAATATAGATAACTTATTCAAATTTTTATGTCAAGCTACCTAACTCTGATTTTTCTAAATTTCTTTCCACTTAAGAGTGTGTTTTTTCCAGGATGATCCTACACATACCCAAGGAAAAGTTGATTCTTTTTTATTTTATTAATAGGATCTTCTTTAAGAAGGTAAAGTAATTTGAGATTGATGCTAAAGTTGCTAAAGAAAATCATGATGCTTAGATAAGGAGCTAGTTGGCTCAATCTTTCGTGCCAAGCATCCATGTAAGATCAAGTAAGACTAGTGGATGGCCTATTGCAGGCCCATTAGTGGATTACCTAGAAAGTGAGCACATTGGAGAGGCTTAGGTCTCAGAGGAATTCAGCAAGCATAATCCAGTGGAGTAAGAGGTGGATCAGGATTCCCTTGAAGAGAGAAATGATGCATTGAATATTATGGTTCTAGTTGGTAGGGTTGTAAAATGGGTGTATAATGAGATTGAGGATGATGATACTAGGATAAAATCTTGTGCTAATTTTATGTGTGATGATGCTTTTATCAAGTCTGACGAATTTTGAGAGTTTTTCATCCATGTTAAAAGTGTTGACATCAAAAGAAGGAATGAAGAAGCAAGAGAAAATATTAACCCTTCTTTGCAAGAAGAGGTTGAGAAAGAAGAAGATAAAATAAAACAAGAAATATCAAGTATGTTAAATGTTAGAAGAGGCAAGGACATTAGTGAAAGGAAGCAGTGAACTGGTGCTACCTAGTTGTGATATATCATTTACCATTGCATTAGATGTAGTTAGGAAGGACCCTGATGCTTCTATTTCTCAGGAGGATTTTGACAATAAGATCTTCGGTTCAGGTTTTAGTCCCCAATTGTATACATTGGTTGGTTGGTCTATGGCTCCTAACATAGGTAAGCCTAATTTCATACAATCTATAGAGAAAGAGATTGGAGCAGTGATTGTCAGGACATCAACAGAGATGACAACTACTATAGTTGTACAACTGACAATGCACACTGCAATGTTGATTGTGGATACTACTTGAATCACAAAGGCCAACTACTGGAAGTTGTTGGATAGATATAATAAGTTCATGGATGAGCATAATAAGGTATTGGCTACTGCACAAAGAGGTTTACCATCCCCAACCAATTCTACTTTATAGTTGTCTACACAAGATAGAGACACCTTGTCCCTCAAGATTCAAGACCTGAACCGAGATTTAAAATCAGAAAGGGAAAATACCAAGAAAGCCAAATTAGAGATAGTTAAGGTGGCTAATGAAATTTTTGAAGATGTGTTGAAGCATAGAGTGACCAAATTGTTCAATAAAGTTGATGATGTATGGGCATCTTATAGGAATATCCATGAGGATAACATTAAGTATCTGCAAGTTCAGAGGGATTTCCAAATTGAATGGAGTCGGTGGAGCACCAAAGTGGGAACCTTGAAGGAGATAATGTTTAAAGAAAATGAGTATCTTGAAACCCCTACTCATAAACCTGGGATACTAAAAGTCGTTGACATGATCGATGAGATAACAACATTCCATGGGAAATTAGGGATGCAACTAGACAACAAATTGAAAATGTTCAGGGACATGGAAGAGCACAGTATGCCAAAAATATTTGATAGTAAAGGTGAATTGATCGAGTTTTCCAAGTGGAAGCATAAGTTGGATGAATGGTTACCTTGGGGTAAAGATATGTTGACTAAAGTTGATTACTCTAGGTTGAACCTCCAAATTGACAACATGGCTTTAGTGGAGATGAAAATGGATGTCTTTATTAGAGAAGCCAGAGCATTAGTTGATGTCAGGTACACCCAACATAGTATGAAGGTGTAGATTCTATTAGATACAAAGTGGCCCACTGCTAATGAATATAATAAATGGTTAGAAGAGTTTATTAAGTAATTCTTGTGCATGAGTAATGAGGAATGTGGTGAATAATGGATAGAAGAAGAAAAAAACATAGCCTGGAAATAGTGCAGATTAGGCTTTAGTTGAAGTATTGCATAATATTGTTCTCTCTTCTTATCAGAAAGGTTGATGACACAAGTGATGATCTTGATGAATTAATAGCTTTCTTTGTATTATTTTTGTACTCTTTGTTTCTTTGTTGACTAGGAATGGATGTGGTTAAATTTTGGCTAGTAAAGAGGAAGTAATAAAGTTTTTATAACATGTGAAAGTGCCTTTTGGAAGGCGGTTCTATCCTTTTCAACGAGTAGAAATTATTTTTGTGTCATATATATTCCCTCCAATTGAAAGTGTAAATATAACTACAAAAGGCATACATGTTATGGTGGTCAAATGAAAATATGACAAGTGTACTTTTGGTCTGAAGCTTGTTTTGCTCCCTTGTTCTTATAAAAGGGAATTCAGAGCCATTAGTATGGGTCTCTTGTTGAATTTTGGATCCAAATTATGCAAATTGTAAACATAAAGAAAACATTTTTTAAGTTTGTATCTTAAGTTTTGAGCCTACTAGGTGAATTTTGTCAATTGTATGGTCTCTGAATATGTCTAAACAATAATGCAAATCCCTTGAGTTTATCATCTCTCTAGCTATACATTGTATTTGAGTTATTAGTGAAATTGTGATCAAATATCATTTCATTAATCTTCATTGTCACTATGCTTTGATGTTTGTTTTAATTAGGCTTTGGTTCAATGGATCAGTTAAAATGCTTTGATTAAATCATGAATTTGTATACTTGTGTAGTGGATATGATAAGTAGTGGTAAATTTAGAGTATTAATATGTGAATTGCAAGGAAATCTCATTTAGATTAGGGTTGTTTAGGATTGAATTCACCTTACAGATCAATTTTCTTTGTTTTGACTCCTAGCCTAGAGATATGGAACTAATCTTAAGTATTGTATGCATTTCCTTGGTTCTAGTTATCCAATTTGAGAACAACATTGATAAATAATCTTTAATTGATCTACCTTTTGTTGTGGTCGGTGTTGTATTATATTCTCAGCTTTAGGTGTTTAATTCTTTTAAGGAATTGTTAATTTCTTGAAGGATTTCATCTACTTAGCCTCTGATGGGAATATATCTGCTTTGGTGTACAATGTGTGAGTTAATTGTTTAGAAGAGTTGTAGGATATACATTGTGGGATCATCCTCCCAGGTCTTGTAGAGCCTGAAGTGAATGAGAAGAAGCATTATAGCTTCATCTAGTTCATTGGCTAATTATCTCTCAAGTATTTGAGAATTGATTTTTAAAAGTTCATAGGTACTTGGTGAGATCTGATTGGTTCTTTAAAAACAACCAACAATAGCTCTTCCCATGATGAAAATGTTTCCCTAGTATCAAAGGTTGCTAGCACTATACCAAGAAGGAGCTTGGTTTCTATTGCACACATTAAGTACACTCCTTCACCTCACTTTGACAATAGTATTCCTTATGAGGAAAACAACTCAGCCATTAGCTTCACAACTTAGCACTATCACATACTTACTTCCAAGAACCTCCAAACTAAGCATCCAAGAAAATAAGCCTTCTCTTGCTGTAGATCGGAAGAATCTTTTGTGAAAAAAATAAATGTAGCTATATACCTGAATAGACCCAGAAGTGCTTATTGGACTCATGCCCCTTAGATATGACTATTGACTTTCAACATATACATAGAGTAGATATTTACTAATACTCCAAAGGAATATAGGAACCATTCTTCAATCGTAAGTTATTTATGATTAATGAGAGGTGCAAAGTTGATGTCCAAAGTTATAAAACAATAAAAGCTGATAGGATAGCATTTTACATGGTACTTACAAGTGATAAGAAGATTAGAACCAAGCTTTAATTTCAGTTAAATCTTCCACCAAGGTGTTTCCAATTGGTGTCACAACCTTCCAGAGAAGGATACACACATGTAAAATGTCAAACAAAAATGACTCAAAGGAATATGCTCTAATGTATTGCAATGCTTGCAGGATATTCACAATTTGGATATATTGAAAAGGCTTAAGAAACTTCTAGTAAATGCAATTGGTAGGTGTAAAGTTGAAATACACAACCTTTAACAACATCCTCCCTACTGTAGCTTTAAGAGAACTTCATTTCTCTCTTAAATATAGATAAAAGCAAGTCCCAAGTGCAACCAAGAAATAGGAAATCAAATTGATCGATCAAACTACCATTGCAAAATAGAACAAACATCTATGGGTACTCCAACTTGTATCTTTTCATACTCCATGGATCTGAAAAGAATGGGAAAGGAAAAACCACTTTGACCAATTCAATTACATAGCACAAAATTATAGCCCACAACATTGCTATACAAAATCAAGCACTAAGTGGAGTAGCAACCAATGACAAAAAAATTGAAGCAATCACAGGAATACTTACCCTCTTGAACGTCTTCTCCAACTACATGCTCACCGAATACTCGCAGACTTTCCATGTCTAGGTTTTCCCCTATCTAATAGCTTGCATTGCCATTACATGTCTTTGTTGGTGGTTGAGGAAGAAATAGATGGATGCCCACACCTATTTCAATGAATACTTATCACATCTTTCATCATGCAGACTACATGCCTCAAAGAAATCAACCACAAATAACTTTACATAAATCTTCTCAATAGTTCCCTCGGCCTCTTTCTCATTAAATAGTTTTTTTTGGAAAGATTTTCCAAGAAAATGAAACCCCAAAAAGATACGAAATATCCAATGGCAAGCTAGATAAATCGTTAATTTTTGAACAATGAAAGTATTAGAAAAATAAAACCATGGCATATAAGTGTATATTTTTCCCTTATGCACGATTATCGACATAGCACTAATGTTGTTTTACTGAGGTGAAAACATTAGTCTCCACCTATAGGAAGGGACTAATAAATTTTATGATAAACCATCATATCCATCAAAGTCCATTCTAATCCACCCATCACCCAATAATCTATTATTTATATCAATCAATCATTTATTTTCTTTTTTAAACTCAAAAATTAAAATTGAAATCTTAAATTTTTAATAAGATCAAAGCTTAAATTTAAATCAATGATAACTTATTTAAAAAATCCATTGGAATCCTTTCAAATCTATCCCTTATCCATTACTCCATCCTTTAATAATCATTCATTTCCTCCTGAAACTTGAAAAAATAAAAAAAGAGGTTCTTAAATTTTAATCAGACTGACCATTATATCCACCAAAATCCTTTTGAATCCATTCATCAACCAATCCTCTGTATCAATCACTCATTCATTTCCTCTTTTAAGATCGCAAAGTAAAAGTAATATTTTTAATCATTAGGACAAGGCCCTTCGAGCGTACTCAAGAATCCTAAAGTATATCATTTGTACGTTTTAACTTCTAAAGTATAGTCTTTTCTTGATAAAAAAAAAAAGACCGGAATCTTCCTGTTGCGTTTAAGACCGAAATAACCGACACAAAGACTTAAATCATTCATTCGTTTGATCTTCACAAACTATCATCCATCTCTGGATTGGTTCTCTAGCAAGAGATGACGAAACTCTATCTTTTACTTTTTCTGCTACTGGGTTGTGGCGTAAGCTCAAAGCAGTAAGCTTTTAAAAGTTCGTCCCTTACTATTCAGCCACGAGGACACAGAGGAGGAGGAGGACTGCTCTGCGGCTCAGCCAAGGAAATCAAGCACAAGATTTCCTCTGATGCACGTCCAAGCCCAGTGCTCCCCCCTTTCCGCAACAACAATTCAACGTGGCTCACCACGATGTTGGAGTCAATAAAGGGCGACATCCAGCGCTACCGCGCAATAACACGAGTAGCGACAAGGTTCACTACACAGGAGGACGCCGACATTCCTTTGGTTGTAAAGAGCGAAGACTACATGATCAATCTGGGCTTCAGCACGCCCCAACAAAGCTTCTACACGTCCCTCGACACAGGCAGTGACATCTCGTGGATTCCCTACGCGGCCTGCACCGATTGCGCGGGGAATGTCTTTGACCCCTCCAAGTCACCCACCTTCAAATACCTCAGCTGCTCTTCGGAGATGTGCTAGGCACTGGGCAGCACTCCAACCTGCGGGAATTACAACTGCAGCATTACACAGATCTACGGTGATGGATCCCAGGTCAACGAGCTGCTCTTGACGGACTCGTTGGACGTGGGCTCACAGTCCACGCCAGGCTTTATTTTCGGCTGCGCCAAAGCTCGGCGAGGGCTCATCACCTCCACGCCTGGTTTGGTGGGTTTTGGCAGGAACTCGCTCTCGTTTCTTTCACAGACGTCCAATCTGTTCCAGAAAACCTTATATTTTTGCATCCTGACGTCTGCATCCACGGGCTACCTTGCGTTCGGTAAAGCCACACTTTCCTCCTCCGACTTGAAGTTCACACCCCTGTTGACGAACGCTGCGAACCCTTCGTTCTATTACGTGGGGTTAAACGGAGTCTCAGTTGGGAAAGAACTTGTGCCCGTGCCGACGATAGAGCAGTCGAGTGGGAAAGGGACAATTATAGATTCGGGAACCTTTATCACTCGGCTGGTGGAACCCGCTTACAACTCTCTGAGAGACTCTTTCCTCCTCCATCTCTCTAATCTGAGTCAGGCTTCTCCATACTTGATTTTCGATGTGTGCTTCAACATTCCTTCCAGTGGCTTCGAGGTGCCTCAGATCACGTTGCATTTTGACAATAATGTGGGCGTGGCTCTGCCGCTGGGTAATTTTTTAGTTCGTGCGAATGTGCAGGGTTCGGTTGCATGCTTGGCATTCGCTCCTCCACCTGGGAACTCCTCGGCTTCTCTAATATCCATATTAGGGAGTTACCAGCAGCGAAACTTCTGAGTAGTGTATGACATTCCTGGCTCTCGACTTGGAATTGCTCCTGAAAGCTGTAAAGGTTGTTAGATGATCACATCTTCTGCTCCGCCGCCTTCAAACTTTTCTACAGCGCTATATACGCTCTGGTTTGACCATATGAGGAATATGGATTTCTAAATAACTATTACTTAAATGTATTTAGTGTTCCTCCATATAAAAGCTTTAGTTTATGCTTATAAATCCATTGGTGATTTCAAAGCGTTGTTAAAGTCAATATAGTAGTGGTACTACCAGGTCATAAAAATTAAATAACAATTCAAGAAATAAATCGTGTCTTTAAATTTAAATATTAGGATAATTCAAAAAATATAAATATTAATTTATTAAATTATATTAATAGTTAAAGAAATTAAGCTTAATGATTAAGGATATGATTTTTTTAACGAATAAAAGTCTATTTAGAGTGTGTTAAGGATATGATATTTTTTATAAAAATAAACAATAAAAAGTTAAAAATATTGTGACAAATTTTATAAGAGGTATTATAAAGTATGATTATTTTAAATTTTTAAAGAACGGTTCTATGGTTTTAAGTACCTAAAGGTTTAATCCCAAAACCATGCCTTAGAATCCAAAATCAGATTCTTAACTTCTTATATATCACAATAGATAACAAAGAATTGCTTAGCATAAAGACTATGACATTTAGACTTAATTAACTATTTTCATTGCTTGGTTGTCATTTACATAGATCTTTTAATTTGGTCCTCAAGATGTGAAACTTGTCAATGACAGCTTAACACTTTTGTGACATCCCACCCAAGCTACTAGAGATAAAGCTATTTATTTTACAACAACTTAACCTCTATCAAATAATTTGTAACATTAAAATGTGGTCCATTGATAGCAATAATTTATTCTAGTAAGTTATGTAGAACTTCTCACTAGTATTCCAATTTCTTAGTTCTAGGGAAGTTGATGGATTTAAATAGTTAGTTCAATCTTTGAAATCAATTGGTTTCAATTTTGTAATGTTATAGCAAATAAGATGGTTATTTTGGATAGAAGAGGCTTAGTCCAAGCTATTAAACTTCTCATGGATCCAAGGGAACAATATGTGTCTCACTTTACATGGCCCAATTTCTTTTTTAAAATTAGTTTTGATAATGTTACTTAATGGTTTACTTTATTCATGGACATAAAAGAAATTATATGATTCAACACAGTCACATTTTTAGGTCTAATTCATCATCTAGAATTCTACCCAAGTTAGTATTTCCTAAGCAAGAGAATGCATCAATTATAACTTACGAACAACTTCATATTCATAATATATAGTTACTTTCCTTGTGGAATGTGGCATGCACACACAATCTAGCCTTGACACATGGACATAGTCCAAGTGTGACATGAGAGTCAATAGGTGGGACCTAGTTCATTGAAAACTTTATAACCACTAGAATTTGAATACTTGGTCAACTAAAAATGATGGGTAGGCTTGGGTCTAGAATAAAATAAATGTTAAAATATTAATAATAGACATAAGATAGATTTTTTTATTAAAAATTAGTTAGTGTCTCAAATACACATTTTCACCATATTCTAAAGTTTGTTGACTCCAAATGCAAGAGAGAGTCAATTTTAGCTTGTTGATAATTTAATTTTTTGTAGGTAGAATATGAGCCTACTAATCATGACACATAGGTGTGGTCTAGTGAGGAAAAATGGGTAATTTTTGGTAGTGATACATGGAGTACTTTGAGAGACCCTAACATTATATTTTTAAGGGAAATGAACATTAATTTTAATAAGAATAATAGATAGGGAATTTTCCAACTTAATATTATCTTTAAGAGATATGTAGTGCATAACTTATCTTAATAAAATTGTAGATATTTAAAAAAATATAACCTATTTATCAATTCTCAAATCATATTAAACATCACATAAATCTCTCTAGGAAAATTGAAGATTTCCCTTGCTTAACTAAATTAAATAATCCAATATTAAATGAAGACTTCAATATAGATAATCACCTATTTATATGGAATTAAAAAATATTCAAAGATAGTTAATACTATTTTAAATAATTTATGATACACCAAATCACAAGATTATCTAAAACAAGACATACACATGCAAAAAAATTCTAAACTTACTCGCTAAATTAAATACTACACTATTCAAATTCTTTTGGCATTAACACTAAGTTAATATCATGTTAGATTTAAAGGCTTCATGCAAAATTTAGTGTTTCATAGTTTCTTAATTTTTAAGACACTATTTATTATAACAAACTTATGATAATTTATTCTTGGAATCTTATACAAAATGAATTGCCTCCAAGTTGTGTTTTTATACAAGAATATGAAGATTATCCACATCTTCTCTAGGTTGCAATATTTTGTGGGATGATTGTGTGTATTCTTGAGTATCCTTAAATTTGGTTACTACCAATTCCTACAACATGTTAGGATAAGTTAGTTGAGACTATCTTCAAGCACTCAAATATAATATTTTGATATATAGTAACTAGATTCATAGAAATAACACATTGACTATTTATTATTATGAACTCAAGCATTAAAAATCCATGATATTCAAGAACATTCTTGATAATAAAAGGGTTACATATCACTACAATTTCACCACCATAACACTAAATTGTTGTATTTGTTAGACTAGCAAAAGTATTAGACTGACTTTTCCATTTGACCATCCTCATAGTAGAGTGTATAGTTTTATAAGGGTGTTTCTAGGGTGCACAATTTATTATAATCCCTCCTGAATCTTGAATATATCATAACTTCATCCATCCAATCCTTTGATTTATAATTCTTACTAATCCCCTACTCAATTCTAAGCCTTAATTTTATTCAACACATTACCCCCATTTGAACAATATGCACAAGACATACTTGGTACACCAATCAATTCTATTCTACAAGACCTAACATATCAACTTGGTTATACTAGAATTTATTTATAGGAAGAGATACATGCACCATAATTAGCCAAGTAGCATAAATGTACAAGGTTTCAACTTGACAAGATGACTATATTAGAATATAACCAAATCAACCACCATTTTTCTCCTAGAGAATGACCATCATCTATCATATAAAAATATACCAAGAGGACCATCATTTGTAATAAGAATGATCTAGCTCTCTTTTATCCTTATGATGGATCATGGAGTGTGATTTGAAACATTGATGCAAAAATCTCATACACAATCAAATCTAGAAATGATATTTGAATTAGCTATATGGATTATGGAAACTTGATATCACTAAATGGCCTAAGAACTTCAAACTCTATTAATGGGTTCCCATAGGAAACACCAAGGACTTAAATCTATTCAACTCTTTGAGTTCCCCCTATCGTTTATGACCTAGGGTACTTAATTGAAAAGACACCCTCATGACTATTATTCTCTCCAATGCTTACTGTGTGTATGAAAATATGATGTGTAAATGAATTGAAAATAACTATTCAAACACACCAATAGGACATTATATCAAAACAGAATATAAAAAGTATAGAAATGCAAACTCAGTATTCTGCTTCCATTATCATCCTATTGTCCTCTATCTTTAGTGTTTTTGTCGATTCCAGCTTTGTGTTCTCAGATCGTAGGCTAGGCTCAACAAACTGTCTTCCTAAAGAATGATATTTTGATATGATGTAGATGCAAGATTAAACTATGATAATGATTTGAACTAAAAAGCTTGAAATAAACATGATGCTATGATAAATGAACTCTAAATGAATTAAGTGCATGAACTCTAATTAATTACCTATTACCAATGTTTGGATTCACACAGGTATTTATAGAGTTTTTCGAATGATTTTGATTGGCTGTCTTGATTGACGGTTGTGATAATTCCTGGCAGATCGAATGGTTGAAGAAAGATGAAACTGAAGAAGAAAATAAAAGAACCCTAAAAACAAGATTTTTCTATTTTTATGAAAGAGGAAAAGAAGAGAAGATTAAATCATCTTTCTTTAAAAGAATAAAAGAAAGATTAAAGTCGATAAATAATTAATTAAAAATCAATTATTTATTTGTGGATGACATTCAACTTTTCTTAATTAAATAAAATATTTAATTATGATATGAGAAGATTTCACAAAAAATACCTAATTTTTATTTAGAAAGAAAGCATAAGATATTTTTAATTAAATAAGATTTATTTAATTAAATCACTTTTATGAAATTAATTAAATGAAACATTTAATTAATTAGAAAAAGAATTAAAATAGAAGAAAGAGAAATATTTAAATTCAATTAAATCAAAGATTTAATTTAAATTCAAACAATGATAATTAATTTAAATAAAATGTATTTATTTAATTAATTAAGTGGACATATGAAAATAATTAAATAAAATAAATTTTTATTTAATTATGGAAGAAGAATAAAATGAATGAACAATATAATTAAATTAATTAAATTTAATCATATGTAGAGGACTTTTGAAAACTAATTAAATAATAAATATTTAATTAATTGCCAGGATTATAGACATGACCATTTTTATGCGTATACATTTTGCCCCTCTTTGAAGTGATGTGTGAAACGCATTGCTTCAAAGAAAATAAAATTTTTTGCCCCTGATATGTTTCTGATTTTTGATATTGATGATGCCCCCTCGAGAGGTAAATCATGGAAGAAGAAGTTGATAGTGATAGGGAAACAGTGATTTAACTCCTGATAGATGATGTGTCTGATGCCCCAGTGAAAAAGAGGATGAAAAAATGGAAAATGCCATTAATGCCCACCCTAAAAAGACCCTTATAAGGTAAAAGGGGTAAAATGAAGTGTCATTTTCACCCTGCTGCTATAGTAAAAATTGAGCTCTAAGAGTGATTTGGCGAGATGGTGATCCCCGTGCACAGGCATAGGTTCGAGCAGGCGCGATGATATCAGAGACCAACTGCATACGGACCACCGGTGAGTGATTCGAACCTTTTACATTGTCAAATTTTACGTTTTAGATCAGCTTTGAATTGTTTTTAAATCGAACTGTAATTTTTTTAAACATTTTAGCGCATCTAGGGATAGTTTTAGCGCATTCGATAAATCTTTGAGCACATCTAGGAAATTTCATAGCGCATCTAGGAATAGGATAAAAATTGATCTTTTAGCGCATCCGATAGATAGAGTTGCGCATATAGGGCGAAATCAGCTAGGCAGGTGTTTTAGCGCATCTAGGGCATAAAACTGCGTATTTAGGGTTTGGTCCAAAAATGTTAGAGTTGCGCATCGGGTAGTTAGAGTAGCGCATCGGAGAGACAGAGTAGCACATATGGAGTATTAGCGCATCTAGGAAACAGTTTAGCGCAAATGAGAAAAGTTTTAGCGCATATGGGGTTTTTAGCACATATGGGCGACAAAATTGCGCATTTAGGAAATTTTCCCCAGAATGCTTGTGTGATGAAAAATGATGATTAAAATTGCTTCCTTAGTCAATAGATAGATAAATTGTAGGGCCATCATGCTAATAAGATAGAAAATGTGATAGAGAACTGATAACGTTGCTTTCAAAATAGAAAACAAAGAGTAGATAGCTGATAACTTTGTGACGAATGACAAAGAGTAAATTGATTGAGTGATGTGAGTTTGATAACTTTGCTTCTCACGATTGAAAAACAAAGAGTAGATGTGTGATAAATTTGCATTCTGCGATAGAAAACAAATAGTAAAAATGGAGATAAAAATTTGCATTCATGATTGAAATACAAATAGAAAATGATATGTGTGTTGATAAATTTTCTTTCCTGAAAAGAAAAACAAATAGTAAATGATGATAGAGTAGATTGATTGGACCTGCTGATAGATTGATGTAGCACTTGATATGGGTCATTGATATGTTATGTTGGCTAGATAGATCATGTGAGATGGGTTTGATTTGATGTATTTGTTGTGATGGTTGAACAAAATAGGAGGCTTTCAAAAGCCTCCAGATCAGAGAGCGGTTCCCACTATGTTGGGAGCGGATAGGAGAGCTGACTCCTGTAGAGTTACAGGTGATAGCAGACTATGGATTGGGACCATTTTTGACCATGCCACGAGGCATTCGGGCCAACAGGGGGCTATTGACGGCCTTGGCTGAGAGATGGCATTCAGAGCATAACACCTTCCACCTACCGATGGGTGAGATGAGTGTGTCGCCAGAGGATGTGTAACGGATTCTAGGGATTTTGGTTATTGGTGCCCTTGTGGTTTATGACCACAAGGAGATTGGTGGGACCAAGGTGTTGCAGTGGATATGTGGCGATCCCGGTATATATGGTTATTGGATAGACTGGGATGATTTCAGTAGATATCCCGCTCTGGTAGCGGTGTTGGCTGCATTTGTCAGAGGTTTCCTTGGACCGGACCATCGGTCCAAGGGATTCACCGTGGGTTGGGGGAGGATGCTGGAGTGGATGATCACTCAGCCACGGAGATTTTCCTGGGGTAGCTGTGTCCTAGCGGACATGTACCATGATCTACATTGGATTGTTTACAGAGGATCGACGAGCCTGGCGAGTGGAGTTACATTGTTACAAATCTGGGCGTGGGAGCACATTTCTATTACAAGACCACTTTGCACTAGAGCGAGACCAGCAGGGAGGCCGTATGTGTATGCATATTCTAACGCAGTTGTCCACCAGAAGCTGGGCAAGGTAGAGTACTGGCGGCAAGTTTTGGATGATGTTGATGCGGTGATATGGAGGCCCTACACAGATTGCAAGGCATGGGCGACCGATCACCTAGAGATGCCTTATGTTTGCAGACCATGATATCTAATAGGGCGGATTCCCTTTATTATTGATAGGTTTCTGGCACTACGTGTTCTGAGGTAGTTTGGATTCACTCAGGGGATGCCCCAGGGCATTGCTCATTATGGGCGGTGTAAGGGGGATGTAGGATGGGGGCCATGCATTCCATACTAGGTAGCATATACAGAGTACTCATTACAGCCCGAGGTATGGGCGGATATTCCAGATGTATTAGATGCAGGGATGATAGATGATTATGCCCAGTATTTTCATACACATCCATTTCCATGATTCACAGTGCCAGATGAGGCACAGGCGATCAGAGTAGCACCACAGCCAGGAGCAGGGATACAGGGAGGTGTGGCCAGTGGGGAGCAGGCTATGGGTGGAGGAGAGGAGGAGGAGGGAGAGGAGAGTGAGGAGAGTGGAGATGGGGAGGAGGAGGACAGCGCAGATGACGGAGATGATGGAGATGATGGGGATGAGGAGAGGCAGCAGAGACTAGACAGCCTAGGCAGAGTATCGATTCCGCGTCAGACCAGATCCTGGAGTAGGCCTCAAACAGTGATTCGGGTGACATCCTCGTCTCAGCAGGCACAGATAGATGCTTTGCAGGGTCAGGTGCAGACCTTTCAGGGGCAGCAGGCACAGCTACAGAGTCAGTTAGTGCAGGCTCAGAGCATGATAGTGCAGTTACAGGCACAACTTGCACAGGCCCAAACACAGGCACAGGCACAGGCACAGGCACAGGTACAGGCACAGGCACAGGAACAGGTACTTGCCCCAGATTCCCAGGTGTCACAATTGATAGTGCAGAGGGATGCCCTTAGACGGCGAGCACTGGAGGCCGAGGGTGTGGCACAGAGGCTGATGGGTACCATAGAGAGTACCTCCTTACGAGAGGCCATTACAGAGGGGTTTGAGGCTACCAGGGAGGCCGAGTACTATAGAGTTCGATATGAGGAGTTATTCCCTCCTGAGCGGCGAGAGCCATATCCCAGATCTCACAGCAGGACCAGGACCTGATCCCAGACATCGACACATGGTAGAGAGGTTACAGGGCCTGGATGGGATCCTGATGCAGGTACGAGTGGCAGGCCACCTCCTTCCGGACCAGCTCCTTTAGGGGCATCCACCAGTTAGCTATTTGGGGATGATTCATTATGTATATTGAGTTTTGATCATGTCTTATGTATGATGTTCTGACCTTGTTAGCTTCATTGGACATTTGGACATTTGTATTATTTTGATGAGTGATAATATGCAGCGGCGATGTTTCTGATGATGTTTATATGGATGCATTTGTGATATGTTATGGATGTGACTTGTATGCATGTATGATATGAGATGGATTTTGATATGTTTTTATTATTTTTGCGGACTAATCATTATGATGCAGGATGATCTAGTGATGTGAGTAGATGTAATGTATTGTGATGATGTATATATATATGTGAGATGTTAATTTTTTTGAATTTTTCCATGTATAAATGCATCGTGACATGATAGATAATGAATATGATATGAAAAGATAAATGATAGTGAGGAAAATGGAGTGATAAATGATAAATGAAATGATATGAGATTATAAAATGATTAAATGATAAATGAATGATAAAGTGATAAATGATAATGGTAATGAAATGATACGAGATGATGATGAAATGATAAATGAAAAATAAATGATAAATGAATGATGAAATGATAAATGATAAATGAATGATGAAATGATGAAATGATAAATGATGATATGAGATGATAAAATGATAAATGATAAATAAATGAAATGATATGAGATGATACAATGATAAGGATGATGATAATGAAAATGGTAAATAAATGATAAATGAATGATGAAATGATAAATGATAATAAATGAATGAGGACAGATGATAATGATTAAGATGAATGAAATGATAATGATAAAATGATAGTGATATGATATGAGATTATAATGATAAAATGATTAAATGGTAAATGAAAATGGTAATGATAACAATAATGGTAAATGATAGTGATGGAATGAATAATAAATGATATGATAATCATGGTAAAATAATGATGATAATGATAAAATGAATGAATGACATGGTAAAATGATGATGATAATGATGAAAATGAATGAAATGATAATGATAAAAGGAATGAATTGATAAATAATGATGCAATGAATGATAAAATGAGAAATGATAATGGTAGTGAAATGATATGAGATGATAAAATGATAAATGAACCATGAATGGATGCAATGAATCAAATGTCCAAATGTCCTCCATGAAAAGGTCAAAACTCTATGATAACCATTTAATGCCTTCATTCAACCTTTCAAAATACTAATATGAATCCAATATGCAGATATATACAATGATCTAATGAATATGCAATTACATGAAACTAACCAGTTTGTTGAGCCTGTTATAAGCCTTCTTCAATCATCATAGAACGTTTTGAAATGTTGGAAGTATGTACAAGCATTAGAGGGGAAATTAGCGCCAATGATGACCAGAGTACAACTTTCATGAATTTTGATATAGAAAGCGAACACAAGCATCGAGGTATAATTGAACCAAGATGACCTGAACATTTCTTGCATAAACAGACAAAAATTAACCACTTTTCTGATGCAAATGTGGAACTGTCATCAATGATGTTGCTTTGGTGATTATGTCCTATGACATATTTGCATCAGATTGATTGTTAACCTCCAGACAGCAGACAAAAGAAAAATTATTCTCGTTCCTTGCTACTCTAGTTCAGTACATCATTGAGTGTGCTCTAGAGTAATGATATCAAAAATCAAACAACTTTTGGTCAAACATGTAATACTGTTATTTCATACATTATTTAGATATTTGGATCATCCAATAGACAATGATATGATATCTTGCTGAAAAGTGTGTCATGATCAGATAAAGTTGTTGTATGAGTTTGTTGTTTGTTTGCATGATCATATCCTATGTCATGGTCTAGTTGTTTTGGTATGCGCTGAAAGTTAAGTGCCCCCTGTTGAGTTTTGCCCCGTTGATTGACACCACTTACGGAAAGGAATATGTACAAACGATCAAGCCATGGTAAGACATTTTAACCCTCTAGGCAGATGGCGGCAGGATGATGCGATTTATGACCCTAAGATGCGAAAAAAAAAGGTGCGGAAAAAGGAAAAGCTGAAAAGGAAAAGTGTGAAACGAGAACTAATAAATGGAGAGGTATAGATAGCGTATGTTTTCCAGATTTTCACTATCCGTGTTTATTGCATTTTTTTTTTTTTTTTTTGTATTTTTCTATCAATAGACTGCCTGTTTGCCAGGTTTTCACCCTATGACATTCTTTTTGATTTTTTTGTATTTTTTTGTCAATAGACTGCCTGTTTGCCAGGTTTTCACCCTATGACATTCTTTTTGATTATTTTTTTAAAGTATTTTTCTATCAGTAGACTGCCTGTTTGCCAGGTTTTCACCCTATGACATTGTTTTGATTTTTTTTGTATTTCTTCAGGACTTTTTCTGCTGTTTTTGGATTTCTTTAGGACTTTTTTTTGCTATTTTTAGATTTCTTCAGGACTTTTTCTACCATTTTTGGATTTCTTCAGGACTTTTTCTGCTATTTTTAGATTTCTTCAGAACTTTTTCTGACTTAAACATAACACTTTTTAAGATGTATACTATTGATAGGTTCATCAAATAGGTCCCCGTCTGGCATTGATAACTTGTATGCTCCTAAACCGTAAATGACAATAACCACATAAGGGCCTAACCAGTTTGGTTCAAACTTTCCTTTCTTTTCTTTGTCTTATTGATTACACGGGTTCTCTTTCAGAACTAGATCACCCACCTGAAAGGTACATGGCTTTACTTTGTGATTATAGCTACGAGACATCATCTGTTGGTACGCTTTCAAATGGTTTGCTACTCTCTATCTCTTTTCATCTAAAAGTTCTAACTCTTGGAGTCGGGAAACTCTGTATTCCTCATCTGTTATGAGACCTTTCAGTGATACTCTTAATGAAGGTATCTCTACTTCTAAAGGCAATATGGCTTCTACTCCATAGACGAGGGCAAAAGGTGTTGCTCCTGTCGGCGTTCAGACACTAGTTCTATAGGCCCACAAGGCAGGATTGAGCTGAACATGCCAATCCTTCCCTGAGTCATTGACAGTCTTCTTCAAAATCTTTAGTATAGTCTTGTTGGAGGCCTCAGCTTGGCCATTCCCTTGAGGATAGTAAGGCATGGAATATCTGTGCTGAATATGGAATCTTTCACAAAGTTCATCAACATCCTGATTTTTGAAAGGTCGACCATTATCTGTAATAATGGCATTAGGAATACCATATCAACAAATAATGTAGTTGAGTATGAAGGATGAGATTTTTTTCCAGTGACTTTAGAGAGAGGTACTGCCTCAATCCACTTAGTGAAATATTTTGTCGCTGTGATAATGAATTTATTCTCATTTGAAGAAGAATGATGAATTTTGCCCATGAGATCTAACCCCCATTGAGAGAATGGCCAGGTGGGTGTAAAAGAATGATGTTCTTGTGCAGGAGCATGAATAAGATTCTCATGAATCTAACATTTTGAGCATGTTTTAACAAAAGTGAATGATTCCCTTGCCATTGTAGGCCAGTAGTAATCCATTCTAATCAATTTCTTGGATAAGGTTAGTCCACTCGAATGAGTACCACAAATGCCCCCATGAACTTCTTGTAAAGCTTTGTCGGATTCGTCACGTTCAAGACATCGAAGTAGAGTACCATCAAGGCCATGGCGATAAAGGGTATCAGCAATAAGGGTATACCGAGAAGATTGTCGAATAAAGTTACATTTTTGGTTGCGGGATAAGTCAGGTGGTAAAATGTCATCTTTTAGGTAGGTATAAATTCTACCATACCAGGGTGAATCGGATCCTACCAAGTGGCAGATAATTTGGCTTTCAGGAGTGTCATAGGCAGGTGTAAATAATTGTTCCACTAGAAATTCGTAGCGAGTCTATTTTTCTGGGAGTTGTACCAATGAGGCGATCGTAGCCATAGCGTCAGTCGCTTTGTTGTCAATCCTTGGAATTTGTGTGAACTGGATGTCCACAAAGTACTTTTTGAAGTCATCAATCATCTTCTTGTATGGCAAGAACTTGTCATCCTTAGTTTGATAATCATCATTAATTTGGTTAATGACTAACTGTGAGTCACCATAAACTTGTAGCTCGGTAATCCTCCATTCCAATGCTGTCTTTAATCCAGTGATTAGTGCTTCATATTCGGCTATGTTATTGGTGCATGGAAACATTAGCCTATATGACCGAGGAATGGTATGTCCTTGAGGGGTGACAAAGAGAATGCCTGCCCCCGATCCATGTTGAGTGAAAGAACCATCGAAGTATAAGGACCATAACTGTTTAGAGTCTGCCATGAAAACATCAGCGTCTGGGAACTCAATGTGTAGGGGGTACTCTGTTTGTAGAGGAGCGTCTGCTAGTTGATCCGCAATAACTTGTCGTTTGATTGCTTTACGATCAACATAGTGGATGTCAAACTCACTCAAAATCATGACCCATTTTGCTAACCTTCCTATTAGCGATGCTTTACTTAGTAGATACTTGAGTGGATCAATTTTTGAAACAAGATTGATTGTATGAGTTAGCATGTAATGTCAGAATTTCTATGAAGCAAAGACTACTGCCAAACAAGCCTTCTCAATGAAAGTGTAGTTAAGCTCATGACTTGTTATTGTTCTTCTAATGTAATAGATTGCACGTTCTTTCCCTTCATGGTCTTCTTGTGCTAATAATGCCCCCAAGGATGTCTCGGTTGCAGTAATATAAAGAATCAATGGCTTGTCTGGATTTGGTGGTACTAGAACTGGTGGGTTCATCAGCTACTGCTTGATTTGTTGAAATGCCATTTCACATTTGTCATCCCATCTAAAAGGAACATTCTTATGTAGGAGATGTGTGAACGGTAGACTTTTGTCGTCCAATTGTGCGATGAATCTTCTGATGGACTGCAGTCGCCTTTATAATGACCTCAATTGACTGATGTTCTTTGGAGGAGGCATCTTCATGATTGCCTGAACTTTTGCAGGATCTACTTCAATTCCATTTTCTGAAACAATATATCCTAACAGCTTTCCGGATGTGACCCCAAAAACACATTTCTTAGGATTTAGGCGAACTTTGAATTTCTCCAATCTGGTAAATATTTTTGACAGTATCTCCAGGTGTCCTTCTCTGGTGTATGATTTTTCCAATATGTCATCTACATAATCTTCCATGAATGTGTGCAT
Source organism: Sequoia sempervirens (assembly GCA_007258455.2). Classification (NCBI taxonomy): domain Eukaryota; kingdom Viridiplantae; phylum Streptophyta; class Pinopsida; order Cupressales; family Cupressaceae; genus Sequoia; species Sequoia sempervirens. The sequence goes on from VDFB02379711.1 coordinate 162,784,005, forward strand.
CATGTCGTGAAAGATCGTAGTCATAGCTCTTTGATAAGTAGCTCCAGCATTCTTTAAGCCGAAAGGCATGACATTCCAACAGTTAGTTCCCCACAGACAAGTGAAAGATGTTTTCTCTTGGTCTTCTGGTGCAATCTTGATTTGGTTGTAACCAGAGAAACCATCCATTAATGAATACATGGCATGGTCAACTATCAAGTCAACTATAGTGTTGATGCTCAGAAGCGGAAAGTCATCATTTGGGAAAGCTTTGTTAAGATATCTAAAATTAGTACATACTCTTATACGTTTGTCTGGCTTTGCTAATGGTACAATGTTGGAGATCCATTCTGCATAGGCAATTGATCTTATAAAGCCTGCATCAAGGAGCTTCTTGAGTTCTTCCTTAACCAATAGTGCTACATGAGGATTCATCTTTCTGAGTTTTTGTTTTACTGGTTTAACTCGTGGTTTGATAGACAAATGATGCATAATGAGATCAGGATCAAGGCCTGGCATGTCCGCATATGACCAAGCAAAATTAACTTGATTTTCTTTGAGAAAGTTCATGAACTCTGGGATTTCTTTATCTGTCATTGATTCAACTAGTTGTAAAATCCTTGGATTATCTGTAGTTGTAATATTGATTTCCTTTGTAGGCTCGATCAAGATGGGTGATCGCTCATGATAGTGCTCTGAGAGAGTGTCAAGAGTCCCATCAGTTGGTGCCTTAAAAAAGTTTTCACCATCTGATACGCTCTTTATTTTATCTGTTGTTTCATCTAGCACTGCCAGATTATGGTTTTCACCACTAGATCATTTTTCTTTATTTTCATTTTTGCAGCTAGGAGACTTGACACTCTCCTAATTAAAGACTTCATACCGAAAATCGCTAGTGGGACAATTATCGACACCTTCGGCGGAAAGGAAGTTTATGATAGTTTCGTCATTGGGAAAAAAAGGTATATCAATAGATTCGGTCAGATCCTAGTCAATGAGATCAGGGTGGATTAAAGGTAACACGTCATTTGGTCGTATGAAATCGGTGATGGTTAGGGTCAAGATAGAGTTATCTGTAGGATCTGAGGTATGAGGTAGGTCAATGATGGTACTATTCTCCTGATAGTCTTGTTCGTTAAAATCTGACTCAGTATCACTAGACTCATAGTTGCGTTGTGGTTCAGATTCTTGTGGTTAGGATCCTGAACCTTCTCCTTTGATTAAAGTGGGCGTATACTTGTGTATGACATCTACCTCTTTGTACCTCCAAAATTCATCATTGTGGATGGTATCCCATTCATATTCAGCAGAATCGGTATCAGAATTATTTTCTATGAAATTCAGGACTGACACCAAACATGTCACTTTCTTATCAGAACCTTCTTGTAGTGTAAAAACATTACTTTGTGATTGTTTAGATTGGGTAGCATCATATCCTATTCCAGTTTTATCATATGCAGCAAGCCCTGGGAGATAGATAGGCTCAACTACGCCTTCTTTTCTTTTTCTAAGAGGACCATTGTCATATCCCATCTTTTGCATGATGGAATATCCTTTCCCATATTGATCTGTTGGTAAGGTGACATTTAGAACTGCTTCCTCTTCATCCTTATAGAGCCAATCTAGAATTGTTGTATCCTCAGGATCTCCCATGGGAAACTTTTCTTTGATAAATTGTCCATTGAACTTGGTAGTGGGCTCTGTTTGTATTTGTGCCGATGTTGATGCTGCTGATATCTGTTGTGGTGTAATAGAAGGTTTTCCATGTGATCGAGGAGATGTGGGTAGATTAGCAAGACAAAAGGAATATTCCCCAACTCCACTTTCCTTGAACTGCAGTTTCTTGTCAAAGCTTTTAGCTAATTGACTAATTTGTGTATCATGCTTAGGAGAAGTATTAGTAAGTGCTTCTCGATTATTTGGAACCAAAGTATCCTGATGAGCTTTGACATTGGCACAAGTTTGGGTGTTTGAATTATCAGATGGTATAGTGATTTCCTGTCCATCATATGGAAACTTAAGACATTCATGGTAAGTGGACGGAACAGCTTGCATTTCATGGATCCAAGGATGACCCAACAAGATATTGTATGCAAGATCTCGATCTAAAACTTGACAAAAGGTATTTTTGATAACAGGTCCCACTCTGATTGGTAGCATGATTAGACCTTTAGATGTTCTCTCCTCATCATCATAGGATTTTATAGTAATCTTCCTTCTAGGATCAATGGAGTCTTCTGCAAATCCTAATGCTTGAACCACCTTCAAGGTACTTATATTTAGACCAACCCCTCCATCTATTAGAACACGTTTAACACAGAATTTATGGATCATGACCTCTAAGTATAAAGATGAATTGTGGGGATGAGTCATGGAAACATCGTCTTTGTCTGGAAATGAGAGACACGTAGGTGAGGACAAATGTCCTACCATGGCTTGAAATCGGTTCACATCCAAATCCGTGGATACAGTCGTCTCAAAAAGGGCTTTTTCTAAAATTTCCTTGTGTGCAGGGGAAATCTTCAGGAGTTCTAAAATGGAGATTTGAGCCGGAGTTTTTTGGAGTTGGTTAACTAAGTCATATTGATGTTGAGGGAAGGTCTCAGTGGATTTTGAAGAGGTACGCTTTAAGATAACTTTTGCTTGGGCTCTCGTTGTGACATTCACTTGTCCATTGTCTACTTTCTCCTTGATTTTTATAACGTTGACTCGCTCATTGTCTGTATAGAGATGACGGATTACATTGTCATCAATTTGGTTCACATTTTTGTCAGAAAACTCTCCCTTTTGATAATTTGGTAGAGGATTTCGAAATGCTTGGTGATCTTCATTGGATTTCTATTGTCCTGCTGTGATAATGCCTTTGTCAATTAGATCTTGAATAGCGTGTTTCAAACCTTGACAATTGTTTGTATGATGACCTCTGCACCTATGGTAGTCACAAAAATAGGCCTCATTCCATGATGGAGGTTCTACACTAGGTTCATAATTGCGTTGTGGTGGTAACATAAGGACATTCTTTTCCATAACCTCTTTGAAAGCATATTCTAAGGATTGTCCTAGTGGAGTGAAAGTTCTTCTATTGGAGAAGAATGGAAAGTGTTGTGGTTTTGTGTTTGAGGTATTCCCTAAAGTGTTGTTGTTGTTTCCCCGGTAGTGTTGGTTATTGGCAGTCCCCTGATTGTTGTTCGTTGAAGGGGGGTGATTGTTTCCTAGATTCGTGACTAAATTGACATTGTTGTAATTATTGTTATGAGGAGTGCTCAGGACAAATGGCCTAGTCGTGATATGATTTGCATCTACAACACCATCGTTTACAACGTTCTTGTTGCGGGTCCAAAATTTAGACTTGTCTTGATTGTTGTAATGGTTAGATGAGCTAGGGTTGTCCCTATCAAGTTGTATTGTCCCTCTTTTGACCAAAGCACTTTCGATGGTGATGGCATCTTCAATCAATTTCTCAAAGGAAGGTGAACAATGTAGATTTAAACAATAGCTCATTTCTGAGTTGAGGCTATTGATGAAAGTAACCATTTTCTCCTTTTCAGGAACATGTCCTGGGTACCTAGCGAACATTCTCCTCCATCTTTGAAGAAAGGTAGTGAAGGATTCACCGGGTTTTTGCACAACTTTGCAAAGATCAATCATGGTGATTTGGTGTTGAATGTTGTAGGCATATTGTGTTATGAACAAATTGATCAATTCCTCAAATATTCGAACAGGAGGTGTAATCTTAGATAACCATTCCATAGAGTTGACTCCAAGGCTTCGAGGAAATAATCGCAACAAATATGTATCCTCGTGGGAAAATTCCAATGTCATGTTTCGAAAGTCTCTAACGTGGTCAATTGGGTCTGATTTCCTATTATAACGATCAAATTTTGGAATTTCACAGTGTTTAGGAAATGGAATCATGTTGAGACTTCTATCAAAAGGATAAGGACATATGTCATCCAAAGTGTATTTCTTGGTTGTGGTTCCTCCTCATAATTCTTTGATTGTTCCCTGCATTTCTTTAAACTCTTTTTTAAAAAAGGCTAAATCAAATAGGGATGGCTCTTCTTCTTTGCTTTTTAATTTCTCAGTATCAAAGTCTTTAGGCAATTTAGCTCCTTGATCTACCAAGAAAAGAAAGTACTTCTCTTTGTCACGATGTATAATTTGTTCAAGGATCTTAAGAAACTTGGGGTTCTGTTCCGCCTCTCTAAGTTGAAGTTCTTCCTCTTGCTCATCATCACTTTCTATGGGAGTTTTGTTCATTCTTTTGTTCTTAAGCAACGAATCTTCCTCTCTATCAGCCATATTGTTATCACTGAAAAGGGGATTGCGACTCGCACTAAAAAGGGGACTATCACGTTCACCTTCTTCTTGAATGTTGTGTGTGGAAGTTTCTTGTTGAGATGTTTCTCCTAGCTTGTTGTGTTGAGATCTTGTAAAAACAGGCATATGTAAGAAATTCTCGGATATGATCAAAGGTCACTGAAGGATTTGATTAGGACGCGTTGAATATTCAATTGAAGGTTGTGGTATATTCTCAAACTCAAGAGGTTGATTAAGATTATGACGTTGAGACAATGCTAATCTTTGATAATAAGCTTGGGTAGCCAAAGGTTCTATAGCATAATCGTCGGTGAATCCCTTGATGTAATCTTGGTATCGATGGAAGAATGTACGATAATGGAGCAAGACGTCTCGACTCTTATACAGGAATTCTCTGCGATCTAAAGTCTTTTTGTAGCTTAAGTTTGTTTTGGGCTTTTTGATCCTATTGAAAACTGATTTCTTAGTGAACTTGGTTGATTTCCACTTTCTCAACATGGGAGTAAAATCTCAGAGATTCGGGTTTGTGTACAAATTTTGACATAAACCTAAAAGCGCTATTCTGTTTCCTAAATGCACTGCAGAAAAAGGTAAATGCGCTGGAGAAAGAGTCAAATGCGCTGTAGAATACCTTAGATGCGCAGAAACAGAGCACATATGCACAGCAGAATACCCTAAATGCACCGAAACAGAACACAGATGCATCAAAACAGAGTTTAAATGCACTGCAGTTTTTCCTAGATGCACTAAAACAATTTTTCTAAGGACAGTTTTGACCAGTTTTCAGCTAAAATTTTTCATGTTCATTTTTGGATGATCCTTTATCTGAATTAATATTTTTGAAAGCACATCAAACAATCTGATTTAAGTTGATTTGTAACCAAGTACAGAATAAGACAAGCACAACCTAGGTTAGGCCAGGACAATATCCGCTAGACTCCACGTGGGTCTCCCCAACCGCATATCAGTAGCGTGTGAATCCAGAAGCTTGGCTGCACGGGCTCCCCCTTATAGTGCACTCTCTTCTCAGGCCAACCAAGCTTCCAACCCCCATGAAACTCCCATGGCGAGCTGATCACCTCTACTACTGACTGCGAAAGTGTGGAAGGCTTCACACCGACCAGTGCTAGACTAGCAGATAGAAGGTTTTTAGCTTTCTAAACAATGGTATTTAGTTCGGGACCCCCGTTCGAGTGGCCATACATGGGGCAAGAGATTAATCACCATTAAGGTGGCACTCCAGCCTGAAGAGGTTAAGTTCAACAGGGTTTAAGGGAGTACAACTCCATCCGTATGACACATCCGCACAAGCAACCTTAGGTTTTCCCTTAAGATTTACATTTATATACCGGTTGGGGGTAGCTTGGCCTTAGCTCCGTTGCCGGTTTGAGTCGTCCCTTAAGGTGAGTACTTTTTCCCTTAACGCAGCCCAATTTCTAGAGTCAATAACCATTTCTCTTGCACCCAGGATCGCACAAGTGCGCAAGGGAGAGGATACTTCAATTATTGAGTCAGGGTTACACAGGGAAAAGTGGGTCTGGTTTTCTGATCACCTAGTTTGCACAGAGTAAGAGCATAATCACCTACCACTTTCAAGCACAGTCAAGAAGAGTAGACAAGTTTATTTTAAAGGCACCAAAATCAAAAGTGATTTAATCTAAGTGAAGATTTTGCTTCACAACAGACATGGGGTTCATTTTAATTGCATGATAAAGGTGTGGTGGCTACCCTAGATTGATTCATTTTAAATTTAGCAAAAAAATGAAAGAAATTCTGCTGGAAGGCGTCAGACTCAGAATCTTGGTTACAATTCAGATGTGAAACTCTGTCCCCCAGATGCGCAGAAACAGAGACCAGACGCAACTCTGTTACCCAAATGCGCTAAAACGGAATACAAATGCGCCGCTCTATTACCCAGATGTGCGAAAACAGAACCTATATGCGCTATTCTAAATGCAAAAAAAAAAAATTAGATTTTCTAAAACATATTTAAATACGCTAAAGAAAGTCCTATACGCACTAACTAAATTCCTATATGCAATGCATAAATACACTTATGCGCCACTCTGTTTCCCAGATGCGCCACAGAAATGCCCAAATGCACCGAAAAAGTCTTCAGGTGTGCCGAAATACCTACAAAATAAAAATTTCTGGATCTTCGAGATGCACTGTCAAATGCCAGAAAACCTGCAAGGGAAACCTGCAAGAAAACCTACAAGAAAGAAGTCTAAAATAGGGGCATAGGCCCCACGGTGGGCGCCATTTAATGTGTGTATGAAAATATGATGTGTAAATGAATTGAAAATAACTATTCAAACACACCAATAGGACATTATATCAAAACAGAACATAAAAAGTATAGAAATGCAAACTCAGTATTCTGCTTCCATTATCGTCCTATTGTCCTCTATCTTAAGTGTTTTTGTCGATTCCAGCTTTGTGTTCTCAGATCGTAGGCTAGGCTCAACAAACTGTCTTCCTAAAGAACGATATTTTGATATGATGTAGATGCAAGATTAAACTATGATAATGATTTGAACTAAAAATCTTGAAATAAACATGATGCTATGATAAATGAACTCTTAATGAATTAAGTGCATGAACTCTAATTAATTACCTATTACCAATGTTTGGATTCACACAGGTATTAATAGAGTTTTTTGAATGGTTTTGATTGGCTGTCTTGATTGACGGTTGTGATAATTCCTGGCAGATCGAATGGTTGAAGAAAGATGAAACTGAAGAAGAAAATAGAAGAACCCTAAAAATAAGATTTTTTTATTTTTATGAAAGAGGAAAAGAAGAGAAGATTAGAAATCATCTTTCTTTAAAAGAATAAAAGAAAGATTAAACGCTGATAAATAATTAATTTAAAAAATCAATTATTTATTTGTGGATGACATTCAGATTTTCTTAATTAAATAAAATATTTAATTAAGTTTTTAAAAGTAGAAGAAAGCTTGTGATAAGAAGAGAGCTTTAATCATGTTTTATTGAAAAAAGCAGAATATCTCATAATTAAATAAAATATTTAATTATGATATGAGAAGATTTCACAATCAAGTAAAATACCTAATTTTGATTTAGAAAGAAAGCATAAGATATTTTTAATTAAATAAGATTTATTTAATTAAATCACTTTTATGAAATTAATTAAATGAAACATTTAATTAATTAGAAGAAGAATTAAAATAGAAGAAAGAGAAATATTTAAATTCAATTAAATCAAAAGATTTAATTTAAATTCAAACAATGATAATTAATTTAAATAAATAAAATGTATTTATTTAATTAATTAAGTGGACATATGGAAATAATAAAATAAAATAAATTTTATTTAATTATGGAAGAAGAATAAAATGAATGAACAATATAATTAAATTAATTAAATTTAATCATATATAGAGGACTTTTGAAAACTAATTAAATAATAAATATTTAATTAATTGCCAAGATTATAGACATGACCATTTTTATGCGTATACACTTACAATTCAAACATAGATTCTATAATCTATATAGGGACTAGTCTAACTAATCCAGCATCTACATTATATATAGGTTATAGAAATATCATCACAAATAAAATCATTAGGCCTGACTTATACATGTACATTGATAAGGCCTTCATCATCTCCTTCATTTTATCAACACTATTATATTTTACTCTATTTTCTACATAAGTCCTTCACTCAAATTCCATGGAATCAACAAACCTAATATATTTTTTAATTTACATATATCTATTTCCTCTTTACCTTGGGTCATGTCCTAATCTAACATATACATGATACTCAAATTTTATAATTAGAACATATTGTCATAAATTATAAATATTGAAGCCCAACCTAAACATGTACCTTGATGCAAGGTCTTCTCTAATTTCTCAATATTTTAATCAATACTCTATTTTACTTATTCATATATGTAACTCCTTCACTCAAATGTCATGAAATCAACAACCCTCAACTATTTTCTTCATATTTATATAATCTCTAATTACTCTTTACCTTGGATGTTATTGTTCTATTATATGGTTCATTAACTTTTCAAATGTCACTTGTGATCTTCTCATTGTCCTAAATAATTTCATTTCCTCATGTTGCCCCAAGCATGTAGCTTTTATCCGCAAGACATTAGTCTATTCTCTATTCATGAATTTAAGGAGATTGAATTATTTTTTATACACATAAATATTCTATTGAATCTAAGCTTATTCAGTCCCATGCATTATTCTTGGTCTTTTCCTTTCTATCTCTAGAAATTTTTAGATAACTCATGTTATCTTGGCTCATGACACTTGGCATCTTAATATGACACATGGTTTATCTTCCTTCCTTTTATTGACTACTCATGTACTATTATTGTAAACACCTAAATATGGTTTGGATAATCTAATTTGATTAATTAACCTTAAATTTATCTACTATTAAATACATAAATTTATTTATTTATATAGTTCATTTCTTTAATTCTTCTATTCTATTTATATTCGTCTAATTATTCCCTCTTAATTAAATAATCAAACTTCTATAGTTTTTATTTAAATATCATTATCCCTCTTTTATTAAATAAAAAATATCAAATAGTTGTTTTATTTGATAATTGTTATTTCTTCCTAAATTTGAATAAATCCAAAATATTCAAATTAAAATCATATTCTACAGCTAATCAATATTTCACCTACCAAATTAGATATGAAATGTCTAATTTAATTCATGTCAACCTTCACGAGAAAATTTGGAGACAAATTTATAGGTGAACTTCTTCATCTTCTTCCATTGATTCTTCCTATCATCTGACATAATGTTTTTATGGGGAGGAACAATCTTCATAATAAGCTCAGGCTTCTTCATCCTTCACCATTCAAATCTTTAGATCAAATCCAAACCTTTTCTTTGCTTCCCCTTCACAAATATGTTTCTGTGAATCTATAAATACAACCTCTATCTACAAGAAAATGATCCCAACTTTGTGCAAACTTACTTTGCAGAAATACCAATTGAGCAATCAAGCATCTTAGCAATAAGAAATTGTCATTTAGCAATAGAAATAGCAAGCATTTTAGAATAGAATCAATTTCACAGCTTTTCATTTAGTTACATCATAGTTTACTGTAGCTTCTTTCATCAAGTTTCATGTTAGTTAAGATTACAATAGTTTCATCATACCATTTAGACATCATCATATAGGATTACATTATTGCACTTAGCAACATCTCATTCTCTAGATTGGCATTTTAATAGTCATAATACTTACCAAATCTGAGAGTCCTGTGACTTAATAAGTCCTTGGAGATAGAGAGCAATATAACACTTTTAGTAGATTCTTTCTTTAAATTAGTTTAATTGTTGATTGAATCTTTGATATAATGTCTTATTGATTGTGTTAGTTGATCATTTACTCACATTTTACTCACACATAAGGGTATGTGCAGGATCATGATGGGCCAAAAAGTGGCAATATGATGGGTATGTGGCTGATGACTATTTTTCTACCCAAAATTGATGAAATGAAAAGGGTTTTTAAAGGAGATTCTCAGCTTTCCACGAATATAAATTATGCTTTACTTTGAATTTAATAAGTAATTATTATTCATTTTCTATTCAAATTACGACTAATGTCCTAATTGATAGGCTGATTAAAAAACATCTATAGCTTTCAAACGGTATGACATTTTTTGAATCCAAAACATGCATCACATTCTACGCTTTGCATACTATAGGATTAAAAAAAGAAAAATTGAGTTTCATGAAGTTTTGACCAAGTTAAGGTGGTTAAACATACGATTTTTTTTTTTTTCTTAAATTTGTAATAAAAAAATCATAGTTAATTATTTACTTGGAAAAAAAATACAAAAAAATATGTATCACATCGGGGCATGAGTCCTCTACTTATATCTAAAATATTATAAAAAAATATTATCATTTTATTATGGTTAGGATGGTCAGACAGACACTTAATTTTATTTTTTCCCTGAAATTTAAGTACCACTGCATTGAAATTTCAAATTTTCACCAAATAGATTTTTTTTTTAAACAAAACTAGTAGTTTAGAAACTACATTCACTTTTCTATATATTCTATTCTTACATATTTTTAAAATAATATAGATAAATTATTTAAATTTTTACGTCAATTTTCCTAACTTTGATTTTTCTAAATTTTTTGCCACCTAAGGGCCTATTTTTTCCATGATTATCCTGCACATACCCATAAATTGGTGCCCACCGTGGGGCACAGAAACCCTATTTTTAACATCTTTTTTTTGAAAAGTACACTTACAGGCTTCTAAGATGTTTTCTTTTAACGCGATCCAAAGATTTTATGGTGCATACGATAGATATTTTAGTGCATCCAAGCACTTTTCCAGTGCATCCACTGAATACTTTAGCACATCCAATTACTATTCTGGTGCATCAATTTTTTTTTCATTAGTCAGGGGGTTTTAATTCAGCGCATCGACCTATTCTTTTAGTACATCAATCAATTTCTTTAGTGCATAGATCCATTATTTTAGCACATTGACATGTTTTGGTGCATCTAACCACTATTGTGGTGCATCTGATTACTTTTGCAAAATTTTAAAAATTTGAAGTCTAATCATTGTTTTATGTGTTCCAAGTGCAAAAAACACTTTTCAAAGATAGTTGTTGGAAAACATACCTGTTCAAAGACAAAACTCTCATAAATTACTAATGATGCTTGCAGGGATTTATTTCAATTATTGTTTTTCTTTTGTTTAAAATAGTGCATCTAGATTAAGTCAAGGATTAATTGAACACCTTAGTCTACTGTGGTTGAAGTGATACGCCTATGCTCTCCCCTTCACTAGATGATCAAAATGCTAGACTCAATTTTTATGCTTTTTTAAATCCTTTAGGAATTTTGTAGTGCGAAAAAGTACTTACCCCATGAGAACAACCTAAGTGGGAACAACCAAAGCTAGGTTTTCCAACCCACTATAATCAAAATTGAATTTAGGGAAACCCACAATTCAATGGAAGTATGCAAGATAACCATACCCAAAATCTTTGTTTTAAATATTGGGAGGTCTCCTAAGGGAGCTTATCATTTGCTGCTTCAAACGGATACCCTATCTACCAACTTTAGTGTAGAATCCAACTGTGTCAGTTTTTGAACACTTTTTATATCACGATACAAGGGGAGGGAATAATCTACCCCCAAGACACTCACCATATATAACTATCAGAGACCCTGGCCAAAAGTAGAGGATTCAACTTTGGTTAAGACTTGGGAAAGGAAAAAAAAATGAGCACCCTCTAGGGGGTGACAAGGTTGTGTGAGCTGACATAGTTGTAAGCTATGGGTTGTGATATTCTAAGTGACCTACTTGAGATAGAAAAGTGCTTGAACTATTTGTATTTGTGTCAAAACCTATGGAAATTGAAAGAATTATACCAAATTCTAGAACACTCACTACATGTTTAATACATAGATTTCTGAAACAACTATTTTTAATCTAGCTTATGTGTGTGAAGTTATCTTTCAAGGTTATCATCCAATTAGATCAACAAATTCAAATATTTATTAGCAAAATATCCTGTCAAAATGTTCATGGTTCATAAAATTATACCCTGAAATCAATCCTTTTACTGAGAAAAACTAGAACAAATGGATAAAACTATGAACATACTGAAAACTTCTAGTTTAGCGCATAACAGTCTGTTTTAGTGCATCCTCCTAGTCTTGTAGCACATTTTATGTCCAAATAGTGCATACAACCACTATTTTAGCACATCTTCCTTATCTTATAGCACATTTGCATAGTCTGTTGCCATAATTTACTAGTATCTTGGTGCATCCAAGGTCTATTTTGGCACATATACCATGTTTGACAGTGCATTCACCATATCTTTTAGCACATACACAATCTATTTTAGCACATCCACAGAACAAGAAAACAAAGAGGTAATTAAAATGGTCCCTATTAGATAGTTAACATCAGAACTTGGGTTTTTGATAGAATAGAAGCATTTTCACAATCCAAAAAATGTCTTAAACTTGGGAAAATAGGACTTTACAATCCAAAATTTATCAAATTAAACAAAGATCTTGCAACCTTAAAGTGTCTAAATCAAACACAAATTTTGGATTATTACGTAAAGTTTCTTTATCAAGATTTTGTCATCCTACATTCACGAAACGAAACACAATAAATAGATTTTAACTTGGTCTCATCAATAGGATATAACATTCTATTCAACTTAAGTTAATACCATTGGCACTCATCCAAACAAAAAGATCAAATTTTAGTGAAGATAACAACACTTGTATGCCAATTTTGACAAGGTTACAAAGACATAAACTTAGAGAAAAATAAATTGAAACACCAAATACCATGGCTGAAGAAAATTCCTTTCATAGATTTCACTAAAATGATACAAATGAAATAACCCAAGAGGACATCTAAACAGTACAACAAGATCCCAATTTACATTAATTTATGGAAAAAAATTTAGAAAAAGATATGGAAAATACCTTTTGATTTTAGTTGAACTAGGTGCAAAACTTCCAAAGGACTTTGACATCAATCGACTAAAAGAAGCACCTAGAGCAGCTAAAACTGAACCACAAAACACACAAAACATAGATCAAGTGGTTTCCCTAACACATCAAATGAAAAACTTGCAACAACTTCAAGATATGTAAAAAGGAACCACAAAAAGGTACGCATTATAGGACATTTGTCCTTATCCTTTTGATCCAAGTGTGGACATGATATAGTCATTTCCTAGACATTGTGAATTCCCAAAATATGACAAGTACAATGGTAAAATGGACCCAATTGATCATGTGAGGGAATTTAGAACCATGATTTTAGAATTTTCACAAGAAGACACTTATCTAATGAGGTTATTTCCAAGGAGCTTAGGATGTCAATGTATGGAATGGTTTTATAAACTACAACCAGGAATTTGATCTTTTGAAGAACTAGTCAATAGGTTTATCTCACAATTTTCCTTTAATTTTTAACACATGAGGTAACAATAAAAGACCTTTACAACATGAAACAAAAGAAAGGTGAAACATTCCTGTCATTTCTACAACAATGGCGATGGTTTTTTTCTAGATATCCTTTTTCTATACCTGAAGAAGAAAAGATGGAACTATTTCATTAACAACCTAACTGATGACATAAGCTATATAGTCTTGAACTACAATGTCCACCTACATTTGAGAAAGTGATTGAAAATGGGATCAAGATTGAAGAAGCCTTGGTCAAAAGAGGGGTGATAAAACATTACGATGAAGGATCAAACAATACAAACTCCTCAAATCACTATGGCAATAATGATTAACCTAATTTTGGAAAAAGAATATAAATATTGAAAACAATGATGCTACAAATGACACACAAAATGTGAAACCAGTATTTAATTTGATGACAACTACTGCAAAGACCAATCAAAATAATGACCAAAACATTAATCAAAGTGTCAATCAAAATAACAGTTAGAACAATGGAGAATCTAAATGACAATCATATCAAAGAGCATCAAATCAATGAAAATTCACGCCATTGGGACAAACACTAGAATCAACAATGAGAGAACTTATTGCAAATGAACTTATCACCTTACCTGAAGCAACACATTAAGAACCAAAAGTAAAACCATCTTGGTGGAATGATGTTGACTATTGTAACTTTCATAAAAACAAAGGACATAAAACACATGATTGTATGCAGTTGAAACATCTAGTACAAGATTTGATTAACAACAATAAAGTATTCATAGAAGGACATCAAACGAACAATGATCACAATGCATTTAAAAATCCTTTACCAAATTATGAAAAGGGAGAATCTTCTTCTGCAAACAGTAAAGGTAAAAATGTGAGCTACATTTATGACAACACTATTCATTATATTTTTGAGGTTGAGAAGAATGGCTTCACAGATAATCAAACTGATAATGTTGGAATCAAAGACATCATATCACTAAACATGATCCTGAATATAGACACATCCAACAATCAGATCAATGTCATAAAAATCAAGGAAAAGCAAGACTACCAACCGATCAACGTAACAATAAGGGGTCAATCCAAGGTAATATTGAAAGGAGTTACATCTAAAAAAACTGTTCCTCCTTCAAATCAATACAACATAGTTGATCAACTATAGAAAATACCAACAGAGATATCAATATTTGAACTCCTTAAAATATCACCATCCCATAAGGAAGCTTTGGAACAAGCTATTGTAGCCACCACAGTACCCAACAATTTAGATGTTTGTCAATTCCAAGCTATGGTGGGACATTTTACCATGCTTCATTGCTTATCATTTTTTGAACAAGACGGTGTATCACTTAATCATCCACACAATGCAGCCCTTCATATAAAATTTTTAATCCACAAACATCATATTAAACATGTCCCAATAGATGGTGGAGTTGGCTTAAACATTTGCACTTTAAAAATGATCCATGCACTAAGTTATTCTAATAATGCTATTTATGGCATAAGGAAAATCACAATAAAATCCTATGATGAAGAAGAGAGACCCTCCAAAGGATTGATCATGTTACCTATTCAAGTAGGACCAATTGTGAAGAATATAGTTTTTCAGGTGCTAGAAAAAGAGCTAACATATAATATACTCTTGGGACATCCATGGATTCACAAAATGCAAGCAGTACCCTCAACTTATCTTTAGTGTTTAAAGTTTCCAATTAATTGAAAATAAGTTAGTATTTCAACTAATTACATCAATCCCCAATATTGTAACACACTTAAAATGACACAAGACACTTTTGTGCCCCATAATAGGGAGGCGAACACTTCTAGTTCATCCAATAATGAAAATAAACTAAATGTTGTATCCAAGTGGGTTGAGAAAAAGGGCTATTCAAAAGATACAAGTTTTATTGAAAACACTCCATCAAACAACAAAGGTCACCAGTCAAAAGATACAAGTTTCGCTAATAACACTCCATCAAACAATGAAGGTCAACTGAATTCTCTATCACAAAAATTTCAAGAAAAGATATAGTTAATGGACAAAGGCATGGGAGCATATTCCATTGGGCAATCTCTATGTCTTTCATAGCTACTAACATCTCCAAGATCATATGGAAAACCATCAACAATAACACAACAATCGTCACAACCTATCCTAGATTTATGAAGGTAGGTACTATTTGTTACCAAAATTTGCACCCGATTCTGAACTACACAAGTCTTAGCAATTTGGTAAAAACATTGGATTCACTTCTATGTGGGACACTTGAAATGAAGTGAAACCTCTGGATTCTAGGCTGGTTCCTAACTGGTAATATCACCTAGACTACATACTTGATAGAAAAGGGTAAGAATATGGCTGTATAAAATAGAAAATACTAAAAATATGAAATGGAAAGGGTGATACACCGAATTGATAAGAGCTATGGGATGCTTTGATTTACACTTGAATATTGATGATGAACATGAGCTTACACAACAAATTTTTGTAAGTTATGCATTAATGTTTCACAAACAGGTTTGATTTACACACATTTTTAAGAAGGAAAATAATTTCCACAAATTAAAATTCATGTGCAATTATGTAATCATAGTTTGTAATCTATATAATGCAACTTTTGCAAAGGAAATTATGCAAACAAGAGATAAATTTATTAGGGAATAGAAGAAATTCACAAAATAACTTGATCATTAACCTGAAAATGCACAACACTTGGCAAGAATGAGAAGGTAATTTCAATCATCATCAATGACCAAGGTAAACTCTGTATATTATGCTCCAAATGTGTTACAAAACCTGCAAAATATATGAAAAGGGACTCTCAAAGTCACAAAGTATCTATCTTCCTATTCAGAATTGACTCAAAAAATGAGTTACAAAATAGGTAAGTAGCCAAACTCTTGAGTTGCTCCACAAAATAAGATTCTAGAAGACCTCATTTTCATAAGCACCCATAAAGCCAAAAATTTAGGACCCAAATCTTCATCAAAATGACTCTCCAAGGTTGGAAAAGTCAACTTAATCTTATCAAACCATAAAAATGTCCCTAAATATGCTCAAAATGTTTCTAAATTGACTTCAAATATCCTTATTTTACTCCCAATGTTGGGTAGCTGAAAATAACCTCCCTATATACCCTCTCCTTGTCATTAAGACTCAACTATATCCTTTTTTTGCATTTAGAATAATATAAACTAAGTGGTTTATAAATACACCACTTAAGTATATATTTAACAATTTCAAAACAAAATGCAAATATAAAAGGGCAAGGCTTCGGCCTATGATTTAGAAAACATATGAAAAGGGAGTATTGACCAAGTCTTTGCAAAACACAGCTTAGTGAAAAGGTCATGGGTATTAGTTTATTGCAAAGTTCTTAAAATAAAAGGAAAGAAACATGCCTTTATATTATCGACATTTTAGGGTAGAAGAAACCCTAAAGATCAAAACTCACACCATCATTTCATTTTGCTCCTTACATTTCCTTTGTTTTGATGTGCCACCATGACCTATGCACAAATCGAAGGTTAGATGCTTTTGGAGGCGAATTTGGACAAGAACTGGCATTTTATACAAAATTCATGCAATACAGTGTGGTATGCTATGCTCCATCAAAAATATTAGTTGTTTTTGTTAATTTTTGATGATCTATTACATGAGCAATTTCGATTTCTGTTGAGATGTCATGAATTTTATGGTTTCCTCAATGCGAACTCTAGAAAAACCATTATACCTTCGACTATACTCTATCTTTTTGGGCATCTTTCATTTGAACTATGTGTTTGCAATAAAAATGGAATATGCGCAACACCCAGGCTGCCATGTGAAAACCTTTATTTGTAGACACCAGAAAAAATCATTCTCTTGAATGGCCGAACCTCGAGTAATGTGAAATGCAGATGTATTTTGTTGGTCTCTTGCATCTGGACTATCTTTATACTCATGACTGTTGTTTTCATGCATTTTTCTGTAGAGGGCTTTGTTCAAAAAAATGAAGGCTTCATTCTTCTTGTTAGTTGCTATAAGGATTCAATGCTTGTTGTTTCGCTATGTTCATTAGTTTCTTCTATCATTAGACTTCTCTTTTCTTTGTTTTGACTGCCTTAAAGGCTATCCACGCCTAGCTCTTTGAATTCATTGTCATAGATTTCATTCATAGTTTCCAAGGCTATGATAATTTATGGTTGTTCACTGTATATTATTTAGAATTACAATCAAGAGGACTATATTTCCAAACTTTAGCATCTTTTAACTATCATTGTTCTACTAAAAATATACTGGATCTGTCATGATTCCATAATAAACAAGGATTTGTAGTTTCCTACATAAGCATTTTATTTTATTTCATATGATTTCCCATATTCTGTTGTACTAAAATTGCATTCCATAATACAAGACTTTGGATATCTGCATGATGTCATTCCCATGAGAAATCTGTAGCTCCTTGAATCTTTCATGGTTGTGATTTAATGACAATGTACAGTGTAGAAACTTGCTTACTCAACTACTCATAGTTTTTATTTAAATCTGCTCAATAAAGGTTGAGCCTTGATATTCTTGCCCTATGCACTCAAGGATAGCTATTGACTATGGAAATCATAGCTCTTTGACAAGACAAATCACTGTTCTTAGTCTCTCACTCAGTAATACTATTGATCAAGCACCAATTCTTAAATTGAAACTATTTAATTCACATAATCATAAACTCTTGTAGATTACTACCTTGTATGCATTGTAATTTCACTAAGCATCATGCCATGAATGTCTTTGTTTCTATTATTTGATTTGACTATTGTTGTGCCTTCATTCCTTAGATGCTTACTACTTAAACCAGTGAATTTTTCAATTCATAAATTGTGAATGAAAAACCCCCTTCTCCAGTAAACTCATGGAATAGTGTTCTTGTACTAAAACAATCTTCAATGACTCGCTTTTCACGCATCACCAACTGTCACTATGAATAATTATTCTCATATTTACAATGTATGAGAACAAAGCTTCAACAAATCAATAATGAACTACTTATAATTGTTGCTTGACCTTTATACTGAGTTATCAAAGCTTTTTTTGTTGTAGTACATGGCATTGTTACTTTGATATTGAACACAATAGTACAACTTGCTACTGTCAAAGACCTCTTGTTTGAATCTTCATTCTTATGCTACTCTTGATGGATATTGTTTTGGGCCTCAAGGCAGTCATGTTGACTTTTGGATTTCTCTATCATATTGTTGTTACAGAAACTTCTTGACTGCTCCAAATTTTCAAACTCTGCTTTTTTCAAACATCACTCTTACTGCTTAACCCTCTGTCATTTCTTACCAACAAGGAAGAGAATAACTGAACGATTGGCATAATAGTATTCTATTTGATTATTCTTGAATGATGACTTAATTGAAGCTTAGATCACTTCTCACTTAAATTTTCAATGCAATCTGAAAGTAAAATTAACTTATAGCACTGATATTATTTAGACTTGCATATCATTACTATGAGTTGGGCTCAACCCTTGTGGGAGTTGCATTTGTATCCACTCATTTGATCTGAAAATAACTACACCTATAACTACACATGGAACAAACAAGTTAGGAAAAATGACTATCTTTTGTGTGTACATTGACCAAATGGTTTTCCTAAACACCTAAGGCATTCATTGGTCTTATGATGCACATGGAGATAAATTGATACATGGATAGGTGGATAATATAAATGATTGTGTATGGTTATGACCCTTCATTGCTTAGAGTACAACTCTAACACATTGCTTGACCACTGTAGGAATAGGAGCATATGGAAACTAGGAAGGACAAGCAACGAGGACAACATCAAAGCGAGACAAATCTCAACCAGTCATTCAAGAAATGACTAGTCATCCATTCTACATGCTTATTTATTTTCCTTCATTTATTCATGTATTGATTTACCTTTATTTGTATCAAAGAAAAGTCAGTCTCACGACTTACTATGTGAGACACATGTACCTTATCACATTCAACAAAGACTACATTTTTAGAAATATGTGAATCTTTCTCTATTACATGCATATGTATGAATGTAATGGTCTATAGTTGTAATATTTTCAGATTTTTCATTTATACAATTGAATTTGATGAAGGAGGATAATAAAATGTACGTTATTTTCCTTAGTTTAAAACAAATTCTACCCTTTTGAACCAATCAGTGAAAAATGGGTAACATTTCTTGCAACCTTTGCTGGATGTTTGCCTACTAAACATGAAAACCAGTAGCCTAAACTCATCCATTAGGCATGGAGTCATTAGAAAATCTCAAAAAAAAACCTAGAGCTTTTTTGTACATGGTTGTAACTCACTTGAGACTCTTAGAACATAACAGGTCACTTGGAAATTTATTGAAAACAGGGGAAAAACTAAAGTGAAACTACTTACTGTGTTGGAACATACTTAGGGAATGAAACGACAACTAAACTAAAGTACAACAACACTTATTTAAAGAATGAAATCTAACCTAAAGCATGTACAAAGAGGAACTCATCAAACCTCAAAACAAGGCTTGAGGTGTATCCCATTAGCTGGGATAGGAAGCACTTCACCTTCAATTGTGGCCAGTTGGAAAGCATTATGTTCTTTGCACTCTTTGATGATAAATGGACCCATCCACATGTTGTCAAACTTGGTATGATGGTCTGGCCTACTCTTTAGTACATCCCATTTCAGCACAAGATCTCCCACCATGAAATCCCTTGATCTAGTTTTCTTGTCAAATGTTCTTTTAGTCAGGATTTGTTGATATTCCATGTTCTTCATAGCCTTGTTCCTAGTTTCTTCCAACTCCATCAGCTGAGTATATCTTAAGGCAAGTGGATTAGTCTATTCAAAAA
This sequence comes from Sequoia sempervirens, assembly GCA_007258455.2. Taxonomy (NCBI): domain Eukaryota; kingdom Viridiplantae; phylum Streptophyta; class Pinopsida; order Cupressales; family Cupressaceae; genus Sequoia; species Sequoia sempervirens. Next base: position 162,804,151 of record VDFB02379711.1, read on the forward strand.
AAACTAGCTAGCTGGAAATGTCCAAGGTGGGTAACTCAATAGAAATAGGTAATTTTTCTTCTTTACCATACACCAGCATGTAAGGTGAATTCCCAATCACCTTCTTAGGGGTAATTCTTTCTACCCAAAGAGCAGTCTTTAGTTTGGCATGCCAATCCCTCTGATTGTTTTGAAGTGTCCTTTTGATAATATTAACTAGATTCTTGTTAGTGGACTCTGCAAGTCCATTGCCCTGAGGATAATAGTTGGAGCTTGTATTCAAGTAAATCCCATTCTTCAACATCCAGTCAGCAACTTTCAAACCAACAAATTCCAAGGCATTGTCAGAAATTATAGAGTCTAGGACTCCAAATCTGCAAACAATATCCTCATAAAAATTTAGCACTATTGTTTCATTAGCTTCCTTCAGAGGAAAAGCTTCTATCCATCATGTAAAATAGTTTGTTGCTGTTATAATCCACTGATGGCCTACACTTGAGGGTGGATTGATTGCCCCTATCAAATCAATTCCCCACTTCATAAACAGCTGCTCTATCTGAATTGGTTGCAATGGCAAAGCAACAAGCTTTTCTTTGCCTGAAAATAAGGCACATTTGGCACATCTCATGAAATATGTATGTGCATCTTTAAAAAAATTAGGCCAACTCTTAAAATATTATATGTTGTTGTCCTTGAAGCACAATGACCTCTAGAAGGCTCGTCATGGAACTCATGTAATATCTGATCCACTTGATCATTATCAATACACCTGAGCAATACTCCACTGTGATCCTTCCTATACAACACATCGTCAATCAAGACAAAATGAATAGACTGATGTCGGTAATACCTCATTTTTGTTCTATTCAAATTAGGTGGACATTCCCTAGTTTTCAAAAAATGTGACATCTCCTGCAACCAGCTAGTAGTTTTATTGTCTACAGTCCCAACATTAACCAAAACTGAGTCTCTTTCATCTGTTACTACTAAAAAATCTTCTTTAGCCAACTGCTAGCATAAATCCTTTCCCCTAACCAACTTGGTGACTTGAACATCCACATCGTACTCCATAACTTTTGTGATCCACCCAGCCCATTTTTCATTTAGATCTTTGCTGAGTAAAAAATCTCACACTAGGATGTGCCACTTGTAGATGAATTTTGTTATGAGACAACATGTCTAAATTTCTTCAAACTTTTCATAACAGCTAGCACATTTTTTTCTACAAAGGCATACTTCTACTCATAGTCTTCCAGACCCTTACTGAAAAAAGCAATGGGCTGCTCTAGCCCTTCTGCATTTTTCTGCACCAAAATTGCAGAAATTATGTCAAAGCTACCAAAAGCATACAAGGTAAAATCCTTGCTGAAATCTAGGTTGACTAATGTTGGGGCTGAAGCTAACACCTCCTTGATCAGCTGAAAATTGTGCTTTGCTTCTTGGGTCCATTTAAACTCTACATTCTTTTTTAACATAGTTGTAAGGGGCTTTAACAAGGCTTCTATATCAGGCAAAAACCTCCTGACAAAATTAATATGACCAATGAAACTTTGAAGTCCTTTCTTATGCTAAGGTAAAGGAAACTCTGAGATTGTTGCAACTCTTTCAGGATCTACAGTGATTCCCTTTTTAGATACTACATACCCAAGAAGCTTTCCTTCATGAACAAAGAAAACACATTTCTTGGGATTCAATGATATACCAAACTCCCAACAACGTTCAAAAATATACCTCAAATGGTCAATATGATTTGTTGTCTTCTTGGAATAGACAATGATGTCATTAAGGTATACTAAAACAAACTTATACTTTAAGTTACTAAAGGCCATGTCCATAGCCTTTTGGAAGGTTTCTCCAGCATTAGAAAAACCAAATGGCATTTTCCTGTATGCCATTGTGCCCCACTTTGTGGTGAATGTAGTTTTAAATTGATCTTCTTCTTTTACCAAAATCTGGTTATAACCAGAATACCCATCCAATAAAGAAAAACGTTCAGAACCTGACACACATTGAAGAATCTACTCCATAGACAAAAGAGGGTACCTGTCCTTTAAAAAAGCTCTGTTTAGATCTCTGAAGTTTATGCACAATCTGAGTTCTCCATTCTTCTTCCTCATGGGAACTAGATTTTCCACCCAGCTAGTATGCTTGATGGGAAAGATAATCCCACTTTCTATAATTCTGAAAAACTTCCTTCTGCATTAATGGCTCCAATTTGGGATTAACTAGCCTTTGTTTTTGCCTTATGGGTTTTGTTGTTGGCTCCAATTCTATTGTATCCTGTGCAAGGCGTGGATCAAATCCCTTCAAATCTCTATTCCCCTCTAGCAAATATGTCAATGAATTCTTGGAATAATTGCAGAAAAGACTACTTTTTAGTAGCAGAGTTTATTTTTCCTATATTGAGGCTTTTCTTGGGTACAATTTCTAAGTCCTTATAGTGATTTTGCTGAACCAGTAAATTGGCTTTGTTACGTTTGGCCTGATCATCAGAGTTGAAAGTACTTTCTAAGGTGACCAATCCCTTAGGAAATTTTTGTTCTTCAATTGCAGTACCTGGTCTTCGTACTGTTGTTTGGTTTTCTCTTGGTTTGATGTTGTAAACACGTCCTCTTCAAGCAGAAACTACAGAATTTGCTCATCACTCTCAAAGACTTTCCAGTTAACATTGTTATTAGGCACTAAAGGCCTGCTAATAACCTTGATGTGCTATGGATTACATTCCTTCCTTATGTTGTTCGAAATGTCAAATTGAGCCCCCACAACTACTAACCTGTCAGCATGCTGATTCTAATTTCTTAGAATTAAAATAATATTGAAAGCTTCAAAATCCTCTATGAGGTCCCAAACCCTATACTTATACAATATAAGAACATCATTTTTAACAACATTCAGGCCTCTAACCTAATTTACTATCAATTCACTATCCCCATACACCTTTAAACACTTAATTCCATGTTTCCTCACCCATTCAAGCCCTTGAATAAGACCTTCATATTCTACTATGTTATTAGTGCATGAAAATGGAAACCTAAAGGTTGCATAATATCTTTCATCTCTTGGGGAAACTAATAATGCACCCCCACTAGCACCGTGCCTGCTCCTTGAGCCATCAAAATACATTTCCCAAACTTCATCTTGTTGATCAAAAGCATTCTCTGACCTCTTAACCAAGTTAGGAATCACTATGTTAGCTTCTTGAAACATGTAATTACCCATACCAGTATCCAACACCAAGTCACTTTTAGCACTAAATTTTTTTCCTACTACCCACTCATCTAAAAGTATATCAAGAATGTCATTAACAATAGTACAAGGATCAGAGATAGCAGCATGCTTATCTTGTTAAAAAATTATGCAATTGGCATTTATTGCACTAGGTATATAAGGTTCTATATTGTCTTTTGCAAGCAACTCAGACTTAATGGTTACTTTGGTTCCATACCTAGTATGGAACAGCATGTGAGACCAGTCAGACGAAAGGTATCCTCCTATTTTAGCTATGAACTATCTTGACAAATATAACCCAAAATACGAGGGGAAATCTACTACATAGAAGTCTTGGGAGATCAAAAAATTAGGGCAAGCATGCAGAGTTAAGCTAGCATCTCTGATAAGACCCATTGTATTAATAGATAATCCATCCAGCTGGACAACTCCTTTCTCTAAAGGCTCATATTTTAATCATAATTGATCAGCTACTTGCTTGGGCATCATAGAACAGGTAGCACCACTATCTACCATACAATTGTTCACTAATTTTTTCCCAATAATCAATGAAACATAGAACAGAGGAGGTCTCACGTTCTTACCTTGAATCATAGATTTTCCTTTACTACTAGGATTAGTAGCTTTCGTTTGATCATCATTAGTCATCATGACCTTTTGGGAATCAATAGTGACTTGTTTAGGATTTGCATCTTCAAACAATGCCTTTTTAAGCAAATCAGCCTGTCCAAGAATACTTAAGGAATCCCACATAGTCATATTCACATTCATCTTCTTCATACTATCCACAATGTTGTAAGGTACAATTAAAGGTATCTTTTGGTGTACTTTAGTAGTAGTCAGTTCCACATTCTTGTGAGGCTACTCATTGATTGGTAAGACAGTAGTTCTCTTTGGTACATTTGGAATAGGTGTGGATGATACTTCTATAGTTGTAGGTCCCTTGTTTTTATCAGCTAATTGCTCCACCTCTAGAGCTCTTTTCTTAGCTCGTGTATTGGACGCAATTGCTGAATCACCATTCACACCACAAAACTCTTCACCTTTCCAATTTAGAAATGTAGTCTCATTATAATGTATATTTGATTGTTGTTCAGGTATAGTAGAAGGTGTGCCTAGCTGTGGACTGATAGAATTTTGAACCATAAGTGCCTAATTAACTACCCCATTTGAGCATGAAGCTGTGTTATGTACTTGATTACACGAATAACACCATTCATTTTCTATCACAAAGTTATTCTAGGCTGGAACCATATCTCTCACTGGATTTACAACATTAAGAGCTAGATTATATGGTTGGAATAGTCTCTGGTTAGCATTTTTCCTCTGATAAGCACCTTGATAGGATTGCCTATTTTGCTAATATTGATATCCTTGGTTTTGATAGGACTGACTTGCATTTTGACCTTGCTGCTGGTTTTGCTATTGAAAATTTGGCCTTGCCCCTTGATATTGTTTCTTCATGCTGATCAACTCATTTCCCATAGTCTATAAAATACTTTCTATTTTCTGCTGCCTAGATTTGATCTCTTGCAACTCACTTGATGGCCCAACAGGTGACATTTCGTGACTTACAACAGTGGGTATTGCTAGAACAACAGGTAAAGGGGCTAAAGATGGCATTTGTAATGGCATATTTGATTGAATTTCAAGGAAGTTTGGCATAGGTGGCCTAGGTGCTATCTTGCTTGCTTGAATGAGGTTATTTTATGTCTTAATGGCTATACTATAAGCCTAAGGTAAAGAAGTACCCCCCATGGACTATATCATGACTGAGATATCACTATTTAAACTTTTCAAATAGTATAAGAATGCATAGTCAGCAGAAGGTCTTACCATAGCAGTTATTATGTTCCAAGTCTTTTGAAATCGGATCTTGAAATCCATAATTTTCTCTTGTGGGGCTCTTTTAATGGTTGTTAACTACTCTACCAAAGATAGGTGATTATATTTTTCCTCAAAAAATTTGGTAAATTCATCACCAAGCTCATCCCATTTTCTTATAGAGCCCACTGGCAAGCTTCTAAACCATTCCAATGCCTTCTTCTTGAAAGATGTAGCTAACAATCTCACAACTACACTTTCTTGTGTTACATGATGCACATTGCACAATGTTGCCACATCTATGATATGTTCAAAAGGCATTACTTGTCCTTCTCCAGTAAACTGTGGTAACCCTTTTAATGCTACCAATGGAATGTCATCATGTTGTACTAGATTAAGGGGACTATCCTGATTGAATGGTACAAAAGAAAAGGCTCTTGGTGTTGCCATTGAGCTGGAATGCATTGGTATGCTTGTTGAAGTAGAGCTTGAACTAACTGGTACTGAACTTAAACTTGATTGAAAATTATTTGTTGTAGTAGAAATACTACTTGTTGAACAATTGAAAGCCCCAAAAGAAGAGATAGAAAGTTATGTTCTAAGGGCAGGTGATGTTGAACGCCTAGCAAGAGGGTCTCTTCTTCTTCTCCTTTCGTATGAAAATAGTGCCTTGTCACTTACACCAGGTGATGTTGACTGAACTCTGGGGGAAGGAATAGTCCTTCTGAGTGCTCTCCCTTTTCTTCTTGGAGGGGATAAATGTAGAAACTCTACAAATTTTGAATTTATGGTTTCTATTCTTCTCATATAATCAAATGCATTGATCTTTTTTCTCCACATAGAGTCGCCAGATATGCTAGAAAAACAACCTCTAAAAGGCTATTAGCTCACTGTCAGCACATCAAAACAACTCATAAAATTATTTCTGACTTTGTCCCATTGGGCGTGCCAAAATTGTTTGTTACCAAAATTTGCACCCAATTTTGAACTACACAAGTCTCAGCAATTTGGTAAAAACATTGGATTCACTTCTATGTGGGACACTTGAAATGAAGTGAAACCTCTGGGTTCTAGGCTGATTCCTAACTGGTAATATCACCTAGACTATAGACTTGATAGAAAAGGGTAAGAATATGGCTATATAAAACAGAAAATATTGAAAATATGAAATGGAAAGGATGATACACCGAATTGATAAGAGCTATGGGATACCTTGATTTACACTTGAATATTGATGATGAACATGAAATTACAAAAAAAAAAATTGTAAGTTATGCATTAATGTTTCACAAGCAGGTTTGATTTACACACATTTTTAAGAAGGAAAATAATTTCCACAAATTAAAATTCATGTGCAATTCTATAAACACAGTTTGTAATCTATATAATGCAACTTTTGCAAAGGAAAGTATGCAAGCAAGAGATAAAGTTATTAGGGAATAAAAGAAATTAACAAAATAACTTGATCATTAACCTGAAAATGCACAACACTTGGCAAGAACGAGAAGGTAATTTGAATCATCATTAGTGACCAAGGTAAACTTTGTATATTATACTCCAAATGAGTTACAAAACCTACAAAATATATGACAAGGGACTCTCAAATTCACAAAGTCTCTATCTGCCTATTCAGAACTGACTCAAAAAATGAGTTACAAAATAGGTTACAAGTAGCCAAACTCCTGAGTTGCTCCACAAAATAAGGTTCTAGAAAACCTCATTTTCGTAAGCACCCATAAAGCCAAAAAATTAGGATCCGAATCTTCATCAAAATGACTCTCCAAGGTTGGAAAAGTCAAGTTAATCTTATCAAACCATAAAAAGGTCCCTAAATATGCTCAAAATGTTTCTAAATTGACTTCAAATATCCTTATTTTTGCTCCCAATGTTGGGTAACTGAAAATAACCTCCCTATATACCCTCTCCTTGTCATTAAGACTCAACTATATCCTTTTTTTGCATTTAGAATAATATAAACTAAGTGGTTTATAAATACACCACTTAAGTAAATATTTAACAATTTCAAAACAAAATGCAAAATAAAAGGGTAATGCTTCGGCCTATGTTTTAGAAAACATATGAAAAGGGAATATTGACCAAGTCTTTGCAAAACACAACTTAGTGAAAAGGTCATGGGTATTAGTTTATTGCAAAGTTCTTAAAATAAAAGGAAAGAAACATGCCTTTATATTAGCGGCATTTTAGCACAGAAGAAACCTTAAATATCAAAACTCACACCATCATTTCATTTTGCTCCTTACATTTCCTCTATTTTGATGTGCTTCCATGACCCATGCACAAATTCAAGGTTACATGCTTTTGGAGGCGAATCTAGATGAGAACCTGGCATTTTAGAAAAAATTCATGCAATACAATGTGGTATGCTATGCTCCATTAAAAATATCAGTTGTTTTTGTTAATTTTTGATGATTTGTTACATGAGCAATTTCATTTTCTGCTGAGATGTCATGAATTTTATGGTTTCCTCAATGAGAATTCTAGAAAAACCATTATACCTTCGACTATACTCTATCTTTTTAGGCCTCTTTCATTTGAACTATGTGTTTGCAATAAAAATGGAATATGCATAACACCCAGGCCTCCATGCGAAAACCTTTATTTGTAGACAGCAGAAAAAATTATTCTCCTGAATGGCCGAAACTTGAGTAATGTGAAATGCAGTTGTATTTTGTTGGTCTCTTGCATCTGGACTGTCTTTATACTCATGACTATTGTTTTCATGCATTTTTTTTTAGAGGGATTTGTTTAGAAAAATGAAGGCTTCATTCTTCTTGTTAGCTGCTATAAGCATTCAATGCTTGTTGTTTCACTACATTCATTAGCTTCTTCTATCATCAGACTTCTCTTTTCTTTGTTTTGACTACCTTAAAGGTTGTCCACGCCTAGATCTTTGAATTCACTGTCATAGATTTCATTCATAGTTTCCAAGGCTATGATAATTTATGGTTGTTCACCATATATTATTCAGAATTACAATAAAGAGGACTGTATTGCTAGACTTTAGCATCTTTTTATTGTCATTGTTCTACTAAAAATATATTGGATCTATTGTGATTCCATAATAAACAAGGATTTGTAGTTTCTTGCATAAGCATTTCATTTTGTTTCATATGATTTCCCATATTATTTTGTACTAAAATTGCATTCCATAATACAAGACTATGAATATCTGCATGATGTCATTCCCCTGAAATGCAATTTTAGTATCACCAACAATCACTATGAATAATTATTCTCATATTTACAATGTATGAGAAAAAAGCTTCAACCAATCAATAATGAACTACTTATAACTTTTGCTTGACCTTTATACCTAGTTATCAAAACTTTTGCTATTGTGGTACATGGCATTGCTACTTTTATATTGAACACAATAGTGTAGCTTGCTACTGTCAAAGACCTCATGTCTGAATCTTCAATGTTATGCTACTCTTGATGGATATTGTTTTGGGCCTCAGGGTAGTCATGTTGACTTTTTGCTTTCGCTATCATATTTTTGTGACAGAAGCTTCCTGACTGCTCCAAATTTTCAAACTCTTCTTTTTTCAAACATCACTCTTATTGCTTAACCCTCTCTTTCATTTCTTACCAACAAGGAAGAGAGTAACTGAAAGATTGGCATAATAGTATTATATTTTATTATTCTTGAATGATGACTTAATTAAAGCTAAGATCACTGCTCACTTAAATTTGAAATGCAATTTGAAAGTAAAATTAACTTATAGCACTGATATTATTCAGACTTGCATATCATTACTATGAGCTGGGCTCAACCCTTGTGGGAGCCACATTTTTCTCCACTCATTTGATCTGAAAATAACTGCACGTGGAACAAACAAGTTAGGAAAAATGACTATCTTTTGTGTGTACATTGACCAAATGGTTTTCCTAAACACCTAAGGCATTCATTGGTCTTTTGATGCACATGGAGATAAATTGATACATAGATAGGTGGATAATATAAATGATCATGTATGGTTATGACCTTTCATTGCTTAGAGTACAACTCTAGCACATTGCTTGACCACTGTAGGAATAGGAGCGCATGGAAACTAGTAAGGACAAGCAATGAGGACAACATCAGAGCAAGACAAAACTCAACCATTCATTCAAGCAATGTCTGGTCATCCATTCTATATGCTTATTTATTTTCCTTCATTTATTCATGTATTGATTTACCTTTATTTGTATCAAAGAAAATTCAGTCTCACAGCTTACTGTGTGAGACACATGTACCTTATCACATTCAATAAAGACAACATTTTTCAGAAATATGTGAATCTTTCTCTATTACATGCATATGTATGAATGTAATTTTATGTAGTTGTAATCTTTTCAGATTTTTCATTTATATATTTGAATGTGATGAAGGAGGATAATAAAATGTACCTTATCTTCCTTAGTTTAAAACAATTCTACCCTTTTGAACCAATGAGTGAAAAATGGGTAATAGGTACCTTAGAAGATGAATATGAAGATAAGGCCATCCTCAATTGGCTCTACAAAGATGAGGAAGCATCTACATTAGAAAATATTAGCATAAAGACAGATCAATATGGCAAGGGAAAAACAATATTAGAGAAAATGGGATATGAAGGACAAGGACCTATTGGAAAAAGAAAAGAGGGCATCATAGAACCCATACAACCTCTCACACTTCAGCTAAAAGAAAAAATAGGACTGGGTTATACAGGGGAAACAAAAGAAGAAATCACTCATCAAGTTGTGGAAAGGATCCTTCAAATGAGAGAAAGTTCTGAAACAGATTATAATTAGTATGAGTGGGATTCTTTATCAAAAATATCATACAAGGACATACAAGTTGTTGTTATAAAAGAGTATGTACCCACATGTGAGGAGGGACAAAGTATAGGGACTAGACCCCTTGTATTTGGATCACAAAATATTGGTGACTCAATTGAGGATGAACAAATATCGAGTGAGATAGATGACTTGGAGGAGAGTAATATCATATACCTTGACATCACCATTGAAAAATTTGACAACATTGCTATAGGAACTCTCACTATCATTGACCGTAGTCATTTTGATGACTTTTTACCTTTAATACATCCTGTTCAACTTATGACTAGGACCCAACTGAACCTAATGATGTACCTATCTTTGCAAATGATGTTGCTATCATTAATTTCCTATGTAGTGACACACTTGACACAAGTTATACTCATAAATCTCATAATGATACTTTGAATCAGGAGGGTGTCAAATTTTCCAATTGTAAAATTGAAAATAGGAATAATGGATCTAATGGTGAAAACCATTCAATGGCAGCATTAGATCTCGAAAAAGTAAAAATAAAGAATGCATCTGAAGGTGAAAACCTCTCTAAGGCACTGAAAGATGGGAGATTTTACACCCTTCTAGAACACTATCATGAAAGATCATTAGTATTGGTGGAGCCTACATAGTCTATCAATCTTGGAACAACAGAGAAGGAAAAAATTCTACATCTGGCAGCATCTATGACTGAACAAGAAAAGCCTAAATTCTCCAAGTTCTTTGAAGAAAGACATATTAACTTTGCTTGTTCTTACTATGCTATACAAGGGTTAGATCTATGTCTTTTGATGCATCATTTATCTCTACCATCTAGGATAAAACTTGTGAAGAAAAAACTAAGAAAAATGCATTTTCATATCGCCTTGTTGGTAAATACAGAGTTAAAAAAGTTGTTAGATGTAGGATTCATTAGATCTATTGATTATGTTGAGTGGATTTCTAATATTGTACTTGTTTCTAAACTAGATAATAGTATCATAATATGTACTGATTTCAAAGATCTGAGCAAGGCATGCCCAAAGGATGATTTTCATTTACCAAACATTGACATTATTGTAGACTTAACAAATATACATGCCATGTTATCATTAATGGATGACTTTTTAGGCTACAACCAAATCAAGATAGAACCAAAAGATTAGGAGAAGACTACATTCACATTTCCATGGGGCACATTCTGTTGGAACGCCATGCCCTTTTGGTTGAAAAATGTAGGGGTCACATATTAGCGGGCAATGACCACCATCTTCCGTGACATGATGCATACCTTTATGGAGGATTACATGGATGATATACTAGAAAAGTCATATACAAGAGAAGGGAATCTAGAGATCCTAGATAGAATCTTTACTAGGCTAGAGAATTTCAATGTAAGATTAAATCCTATGAAATGTGTGTTTGGGGTTACTTCAACAAACCTTCTAGGATACATAGTGTCGGAAAAGGGTATCGAAGTGGATCCTGCTAAGGTCAATGCTATAATGGAAATGTTGCCACCAAAGAATAACAGTCAACTGTGGTCTCTACAGGGGAGGCTACAATTAATTAGGAGATTTATCTCCTAATTAGTAGATAAAAGTCATCCATTCAATCACTTGGTACATAAGAATGTCTCATTCAAATGGGATCAAGGGTGTGAAACAACTTTCAACCAAATAAAACAATACCTGATGTCACCACCCATACTCATGCCACCTACAGAAGATAGACCATTATTACTATACATTGCAACAATTGAGATTTCTCTAGGTGCTTTATTAGCATAGGAAGATCATGTAGGAAAGGAACAAGCTATTTATCATATCAGCAGGACTCTGAATGGTTATGAAAAAAATTACATCTTCATCGAGAAATCTTTTTTGGTGGTGGTATTTGCTACCTAGTAGTTGTGGAATTAAATGTTTACCCACATGGTTAAACTCATAGAAAATATTGATCCATTAAAGTATTTACTCAGCAGGGATGCCCTAATAGGAAGACTAGCCAAGTGGGTCATGATCTTAAGTAAATTTGACATCCAATATGTAGATCGAAGATCCATCAAGGGTTAGGTGATAGTTATCAGTTAGTCAAAGCTCCATTAAGAGATAATCATCCAATGAACATTGAGTTTCCTGATGCAGACATTCTTACTATGACCACACAACAATGGTTGCTTTATTTTGATGGGTCATTCACACAATGTGGATTAGGTGCAGGAATTTTATTTGTTACACCTCAAGGATATACCATCCCAAAGTCATACAAACTCCTATTTCCATGCACAAATAATGTGGCGGAATATGAGGAATTAATCATTGTCATAAAAGTGGTAGTTGAATGGAAGATTACAGAGCTACAAGTATATGGATATTCACAACTAGTCATTTATCAGGTAAATGATGAATATCAAACCAAAGATGAGAAGTTGATGTCATATAAGAACATGGTGGATGATCTCAAAAAGTACTTTCTGGAGATCAAATTTGAACAAATTCAAAGGGGAGAAAACAAGGCTATTGATACAATGCTGACAATTGTTTCTCTATTGCAGATTCTAGAAAAGCGAGGTCATTATGAGTTTATGGTAGAACAAGTGTCTAATCATGCATATAATAATCTTGAATCTCAAATCATATGTCTTATATTTGACGTTGAATCCTCAATCTATAGAAAGACCTATGCTTACCTTAAAGCTAATATCCTTCCTACCAATCTTTCTAGAAACTAGAAACATAACTTCATTTGCCAAATTGCATGAAATACCTTAATTTCTGACATACTTTACCATTGAGGTCTAGATGGTACTCTTCTCTAGTTTCTAGAACATAATGAATCTGAGACAACTTTACATGAGGTTCATGAAGGTATTTGTGGAACTCATTCACGTGGACTAACCCTAGCAAAGAAATTCCTTCATTTGGGGTATTATTGGCTGAACATGGAGAAGGAGTCTTTTTAGTTTGTTAAGAAGTGAAAAAAATTTCAAATATATGGTAACTTAATCCATGCGCCAGCATAAGAATTGCAACCATTTACTTCAACATGGCCCTTTTGTCAGTGGGGACTGGACCTGGTAGGAAATATTAATCCATCTTCATCCAATGGACACAAATTCATAATAATAGCAATGAAATACTTTACAAAGTGGATAGAAGTGGTTCCCTTAACAACAATCACTGGAAAGCAGATTTCTTCTTTCACTCTGAATTACCTCATCTATCGGTATGGCATACCTTAGTCCATTGTTATAGACAATGGTTGACCTTTTAAGAATCAGGATGTCCATGAATTGTGTGAGAGGTTTCATAGCCAACATTCTTTTTCAACACCATACTATCCTCAAGGAAATGGCCAAGAAGAGGCTTCCAACAAAACAATTCTAAAAATCCTATAAAAGACTGTCAACAATTTTGGACGTGATTGGCACATTCAATTAAATTTTTCTCTTTGGGCATATTGAACTAGCATCTGAACACCTACAAGAGCTACACCATATTCCTTGGTATATGGATTAGAGGCCATCCTACCTATTGAGTGGAAATACCATCACTTTGTGTATCACTGAAGGGTATTATTACATATGAGGATTATAGAGTCTCTAGACTTCAAAAACTGGAATTTTTGGATGCACGTCTTCAACATGTTGTGAACCATCTAAAGGAATATCAACAAAGAATTTCCACAAGCTACGATCATAAGGTAAATCCTAGAGTCTTCTAGGTTGGTGACTTGGTCCTAAAAGAAAACCCTAGAAATCAACAAGACAGAGAAAAGAAAGGAAAATTTGAACATAACTGGCTAGATCCTTTTGTTGTCATATCAGTCTATGGATTTGGAGCCTATCGACTGTCTACAGTTGAAGGGGATCTGCTTAATGAACCTATCAATAGTATCTATCTTAGAAATTTCTACATCTAAATCACCTAGTGCATAGTTCAAGTCCTGGAAAAAGGTTGCCTTGATGAAAACCTAGCAAACAGGTGTCTTGGTGATAGAAAAATACAAAAAAAACATAAAGTCTAAAAATTTGCAATAAAAACATGTAGTGAAAACCTGGAAGCATGCGCTACTTGTGATTTAAACTAGTTTTTCCATCTATTTGATACATGTCTTGATCTTTCACTTTCACCATCATTCCATTTATCATTTGGTTGAAGGACTTCTTGTACATATCTTGGCAACATGGTTGTGTCTCACCCTAGCTTGGGGGAAAAATCCTGAACTCACTGGGGGCAATAAACTTTGAGCTTAATCAAATAGACAAACAACAGAATGACAACACAAATAATACAATGATCATTGGGAAACTCAACATTGAACATACATCAAACATCATAACATTTCAGGAAATCAACCATCCACATCAACACAACTGAAATCATATCAAATCAAGACAACTTTAGGTGGATGATATCCTTTTGAATCATGATTTTATTGCTTTAAGCTTGAATGTTCAAATGTTGTACTTTGATTTTTGTTATCATTTCTTTGGAGCAACTTGATGATGTATTGAACTAGAGGAGCTAGGAAGGAGAATGGTATTTACTTTGTCTGTTTTCTATGAATTGATCATTATTTTTGTGTGAATTGTCACAAGATGCGCTCTACAAAGTATCACTGATGACATTTGGAATTCACATATTACAATGATTGATTATTCTTTGTTTATGCAAGAAATGTTTAGGTCATCTTGGTTTAATTATACCTAGATGCTTGTGTTCACTTGCAATATCAAAAATCATGAAAGTAATACTCAAGTCATCATTGGTCTACATTATACCATTGATGTTTGTACTCACTTTCAACACTTTAAAAGCTCAATGATGATAAAAATATTGATAAATGGACTATTAAGATGACAATGATTGCATATATATTTTCATGGTAAAATTAGATTGCATTCATGTTAGTTTTGCATCAGTAGAGTATTTGTTACAAAAGCTAGTGAAGGATTCATAAATGATGTTATCTTTTCTCATGAATGAATTGAGTATACTTGACATTAACAAAGCATCATCATTATCATATAATTTCATAATCATTCCATTACATACATTAGAAAGAATTTATCATTTCATTTCATTATTCATACATTCCATCATATATTTTTCTTCATATCATATTTTTCAAATCATCACATCATCTAAAATGCATAAGGAAAATATCAAAAACAAATCTCTATGTAGTTGCATTTTCATTCATCCATTTATCATATCATATTTCATACATTCAAAGTATCGTTATATTCATCATTCATTCATCCATTTATTATGTCATCTATATGCATTTAAAATGCCCAAAAATAAAAGTGCATCATATCCCATTTACATCATTTTCATATATCGTTGAAACATCATATTCAAAAATCATACATATTGATACATATTCATATCATTTGGATATATATATTATCATACAACTATTATCCATGTAAATACTACACACATCATGCATATATACATCATCATTATTCACATAATTACAATTTTTACATCAGAGATAGAACATCATAAACCATAGCATATCATCATGATCATTAAATGCATCCACCGTTGTATCATATAAATCATCTCATGACATATAGAGCAAGAAATTAAATACATCCATCATAGAACCATATAGAACACATATAGATCAATCAATCTGTTGCATATCATATAGATCTAAACAAATCATAATGTCAAGTATACAATGATGTTTGAAATGAAAAGAGATACAACATCAAAAATGGTTGAAAATCAAAAAACCAGAGTATACATCATATCTCATATATCATGGAATCACATCATGGAGCTATGTGGTGCTAGCTCTAGAAAATGTAGGCATCTCTGGGCCAGTACCTCCCCCACCATATGTACTAGGATCTCTTGGATCTCTCTGTGAAGGTTGTGTCACACCCATGCTAATAGTCCTAGACTAGCTCCTCACTGATTGAGATTGGGCATAACTAAATCTCTGCTCTGAGGGAACAACATCATGGTATTTTCCTCTATAATACTCCACCTTTCTACCCACATAGAGAACCTCTCTCATGTAATCATCCATAGACATACCATCATCCAATCTATGTAATCTCTCAACTGTAATCTATGCCTACTCTGAAACCTATTTAGCTACATCTCTCTCAGTCATCAAAGAAGCAATTTGTGTCTGACCAAATAACAACTATGCCTATACTTGAGCAAGATTCTATGTGTGGGTTTGGGCCTATGTCTACATCTATGTCTATGTCTACACCAATAAACCCCAAGCCTGTATCAACTGACCCTATAAGGTCTACACCTACACTTGTAAAGTTGTGATCTGAGTCTGTTGATGTTGTGAAGGTATCCCAATATGCACACGTTGCTCAATAGGAGCTATCAATGATTGCCTCTTACGGGGAACCATATCATCCTAGACATCCACAGCTAGACCTGATCCACCTACACTAATCCACCTGCCCCACCATCTCCTCCATCATGACCACCTCCTCCATCATGACCACCATCTCCCTCTCCCTCATCATCACTACTATCCTCCTCGTCACCACTTCTCTCAACATCCTCCTCTCTCTTCTGTCAGTAACCTTGGGCAATAACAACATCCTCCTCACCAGGTAGTGGCACTAGCTCATCAGGAACGAAAATCCATGGAAAAGGATGTAGAGCCAGGTAATCTACATAATTTTTTATGACATGTGGCTCGATAATCTCAGGATGAATCTCCCAAACCAAAGGTTGTAGGCTCTGGTACTCCTGAGAGACAAAATCATATGAAAGGTAGGGTCCCCACTCAATAGAATCTATCTGGCACTGGGCATAATGGGAAACACCCTGGGGCATGCCTTGTATGATACCATACTATCTGAGCACTCTCCTTAAAAAAATCTCTCCAACACCCAACAAGTCCTACCAATTAGCAACATAGACTGACAGAGGTATGGAAACTGTATCTCATTGTCATCCTAGTGCTCACAATCTAGATATGGTTTATATGTAAAAGCCTCTACATCATCCAAGAATCTCCTCCAATGCTCCAACTTACTCTGTCTAGGCTGAGTAAGTCGACCTATGTATATATGCACATATGGCCTCATGGCGAGTCATCGTCTCACCATCATTGGACATGTAACAACTATATGCTCCCATGCCCACACCTAAAGTAATGTAACCCCTATGGACAAATTGCAACCTTAGAAGTAGACAACCTAATGTAAATCTTGGTAAAGATGAGCAAGCATACACATGCCACATGCATATCTCATACCATGAACAATCATATTCTCCAAAACATGACCCCAACCAACAGAAAGTCCCTTTGACCTGCAATCAAGACAAAGGAACCCTTGAATAAAACCATCAAGTACTGATGGTAGGGTGGCATAGGCATCCACCATCCCATGCCATGGAATCTTGTATCCACAAATATTATCATCCTAAAATACTCTGTGTAGAGCATCGGTCCCACCCTACTCTGAAGAATCATAAACTACAACATCACCAACAATGGGTATCCTCAAAATCTTCCATACATCCTCAGGAGTGACTGTCATCTCACCGGTAGGAAGGTGGAAGGTATTATGTTCACTATGCCACCTCTCTACAAGGGCTATCAAGAGACCCTTATTAATCCTAATCTAGGGTATAGATAGAAGAGAGGATAAACCGCAACGTGTGATGACTATTGTCTCAGGCTGCGCTAGCTATAGTATCAAATCAAATGTCCTAGGAAACTACTCTCGAGTCTGTAGGTTCACAAATGACTCATATCATCATGAAATATTGAAAGTCAGTAATCATTGTCAATTTATCAAACATCAATCAGCCTATCAAATCTAATCAACTCTGGTGAGATTTTGATCAAATATTGTGAGCAACTATCACTTGTACCTCACCTATCATGAGGTCAATCATCAATCTAGAATTGTACCTCGCCAATCATGAGATCAATTAATCAAGTCAACCTTTCCTATCATGAGGTTTATCAATCAAACTATAATTATTCCTCACCTATCATGATGTTAATTATTGTCAATTTCAATCATCAAACCTTGCCTATCATGAGGTTGAAAATCATCTACTCTATTGAGATCATCAATCATATCAAATAAATGGCTGGCATGATCAAAAATGCTGAAATCAAGGACAAAATTGACAAATTACATCATTTTAACTTCAATGTGCTAAAACAGTGTTTTTATGCACCACAATATTCAATGCACCATTAAAACACCTCAATGCACTAAAACAAGTGATCAAAGTGCTATTTCATTAGATGCGCCATTTCAAGAGGCAAATGCACCACTTTAGATGGTTAATGTACAATATCATCAGATGTGCTACTTTATCCTACATATGCGCTACACTTTTTGACCTATGCGCTAAAACTTAGTTGCACTATTTCATTCTATCTATGTGCTAGAATAGCTAACCTATGCCCTATTTTGGTAAATGCATTAAAATAGAACTTGCATGCACTACTGCGGCCTATAGATGCACTAAAAGAATTCAAAAAATTTAAATCCAAAATAAACACACGAAAAATGAAAAACACGAATAACGAGGAGGTTCACGAGTACATACTAGGGGTTTGTAGGCAGTCGGGCGGTTGTGTCGATGCATGCACTCAAAACAGTGAGTGTGGTAGGGGATTGACATTTTGCTCAACAAAGCTCCAAATCACTCTCAAATTTAAAACTCAAATTGCACAAATGAATTCCAAATCACCCTTTTTAGCTTTTTAATAGAGTGATTAAAGCTAATTTTTATGGGATTTATTTAAATTCTTTTCAAAGGGGCTTAATTCAAATCTCATCATAGGGGCATTTACATAATTATTTGTTGGGAGATAAATCAATTTTGCATCATTGAAATTGAAAATCTTTATCAAATCATCAAATCATTAGAAAATCATGAAAATTTTCAAAATTTCTAAAAAATCCAAAAAAAAATAAAAATTCATCAATTTATCTTCCGAGTGGGCATATATCCATCATCACAGTAAAATCAACATCTGGGGCATACCGAAAAATTATTTTTATCAATACTAGTAGCAGCAACAAAATTTTCTTTGAAGCAATGCGTAAACACATCACTTCAAAGAGGGGAAAAATGTATACACCTAAAAATGGTCTGGATAATATAATTAATTAAAAATGATTTATTTGATTAATTAACCTTAAATTTATCTACTATTGAATAAATAGAATTATTTATTTATATAGTTCATTTCTTTAATTCTTCTATTCTATTTATATTCTTCTAATTATTCCCTCTTAATTAAATAATCAAACTACTATAGTTTTTATTTAATTATCATGTTACCCCTCTTTTATTAAATAAACAATATCAAATAGTTGTTTTATTTAATAATTGTTATTTCTTCCTAAAATTGAATAAATCCAAAATATTCAAATTAAAATTATATTCTAGAGCTAATCAATATTTCACCTACCAAATCAGATATGAAATGTCTAATTTAATTCATGTCAACCTTCACAAGCAAATTTGGAGACAAATTTATAGGTGAACTTCTTCATCTTCTTCCATTGATTCTTCCTATCATCTAGCAGAATGTTTTTGTGGGGAGGAACAATCTCCATAATCAACTCAGGATTTTTCATCCTTTACCATTCAATTCTTTAGATCAAATCTAGACCTTTTCTTTACTGCCCCTTCACAAATATGCTGCCATGAATCTATAAATGGGTATGTGCAAGATCATCATGGAAAAAATATGCCCTTAAGTGGCAAAAAATTTCAAAAAATTAGAGTTAGGAAACTTCACGTAAAAATTTGAATAAGTTATCTATATTATTTCAAAAATATGTAAGAGTAGAATATGTAGCAAATTGAATGTAGTTTCTAAACTACTAGGTTTATTTATTTTTTAAAAATCTATTTGGTGAAAATTTTAAATTTCGATGCAGTAGTACTTAAATTTCAGGGAAAAAATAAGTAGGTGTCTGTCCAACCACCCTAACCGCAATAAAATGATAATTTTTTTATAAGATTTTAGATATAAATAGAGGACTCATGCCCTGATGTGATGCATATTTTATTGTATTTTTTTCCAAGTAAATAATTGATTATGATTTTTTTATTACAACTTTTAAAAAATATAAAAATTTGTATGTCTGACCACCTTAACTTGGTCAAAACTTCATGAAATTCAATTTTATTTTTTTTAATCCTATAATATTCAAAGCATAGAATGTGATGCATGTTTTAGATTCAAAAAATGTGAGACCGTTTGAAAGCTAGATATGTTTTTCAATTAGCCTATCAATCAGGACTTTAGTCATAATTCAAATAGAAAATGAATAATAATAATTTATTAAATTCAAATTAAATCATAATTTATATTGGTGGAAATATGAGAATCTCCTTTAAAAACCCTTTTCATTTCATCAATTTTGGGTAAAAGAAACTCGTCAGCCACGTACTCTACACATACCCATCATATCACCACTTTTTGGTCCATCATGATCCTGCACATACCCAAATACAACCTTTGTCTATAGGAAAAGGACCCCAACTTTGTACAAACTTACTCTGCAGAAATACCAGTTGAGAAATCAAGCATATTAGTAATAAGCAATTGTTATTTAGCAATAGAAATAGCAAGCATTTTAGAATAAAATCAATATCATGGCTTTTCATTTAGCTGCATCATAGTTTACTGTAGCTTCTTTCATCAAGTTTCATGTTAGTTTAGATTACATTAATTTCATCATATTATTTAGAGATCATCATATAGGATTAGATTATTGCATTTAGCAGCATCTTATTCTCTATATTGGCATTTTAACAGTCATAATGCTTACCAAATCTGAGAGCCCCATGACTTAATAAATCTTTGGAGATAGAGAGCAATATGATGCTTTCAGTAGATTCTTGATTAAATTAGTTTAATTGTTGTTTGAATATTTAATATAATGTCTTATTGATTGCGTTAGTTGATCATTTACTCACATAATTACTATTCACCAAAAAAAAAACCATCAAATTATACACTATCAATTCTACTTGTTTTGATGTGTCCACGTCATCAACCATTTGTACTTAAAAAAATACTATCAAGTATCATATTTATATAAAATAACCAATGAGATAAGAAAATCATAAATAACTAAATGATGTCTAAAAATTAATATTAATTAAACAACCTATTTTAATTTAATTCATTGTCTTACATTAACATGGACTTAATATTATTATCATGGATGCACCTTAGTTTTCACGTAGTTTAGTGTAAAATATATTGTCCAATTCCATATCAAGTAATTTCATATAAAAACTTGATTTTAATAAATAAAAATATTTTAATCCAATATACATGTATTATAAGGTATTTATCATTTTATACAAAAATACATCCAACTAATACTAGAATATACCACAATTCATTATCCTTGTAACCAAATTATTTTAGTTATTACCCTTTAAGCACATATTGCATATGGTCTTGGGAATTTTATCCCATAATTAGTTCAAGAAAATTATATGAAGTGTTGGGGCATTACATGTATTCCCCTCAAGGGGTTTTATCCCTAAATTTGGAATATAAAATAGGCATGAGTATAACTACTACACCTCTTACATTATTTCTCATGTTAAAATATTAGGTTTATACTAATTCATCAAAACCTTGAGTCAATCAATACCATGGTTTTAAATTTCAATCTTGTTGTTTTCCAATATTTAGGTTGGATTCACATAAATAGTCATGTTTATGTCATTTAGGTTGATTATATATTTTTTAATCTAGAAACATTTGAAACATCATAATTATACATAGATGTGGGAGTATAGAAAGTATATAGACCCTAATTCCCATTTGTTCAAGAATTTTAAAGGGGCATTAATTTTTAAGTGAAAATTTTGAATATTTGTTAAGATTTTAAAATTCTCATTTAGGGTTACACACTAAAATCACTTTATGGTTCTTAAGGTTCTATTTTGGTTGGCATTGCACTTCTATTTATTTTGATCTTCCTTTAACCCTTGTTGAATCTAAACTACTTGGTGTTCCATCTCTTGAAATATATCTAGACCAATTATGAATCAATATTCTACCCCTATCCAAATTCAAGGTGCCATGTAAGATCTATCATATTGTGTATCATATGGTACTACCCTTAAAGAGCTTTAGTAACTATTTTTTTAAGAAAAATAAACAATAGGAAGATAATTTTCTCATCATGTCTAATTATCCATTACACACATCCTTGGCATGCCTTCCAAGATCCAATTTAATTTCTCCATCCACCTATTTATATCCAAGTGACACGTGTTGATTTTTGGAGAATTCCAAGACCAAAGAGAATAAAAAATTCTTTCACAAGTGAAAAAAATATGAGCATTTAGTGAACCATAGGAAATAGGGTGCTCCACCTTTTAGGAGATGAAGCACACAAGTAGGATGGAAGGGTCCTCCTTTCCTATTTCACTCCTAGTTCATTCAAGGAAACCCTAGAGATATCCACCTAATGATTGAATTAGGAAAAAAGATTGCTACAAGGTCTCCTTGGGTGTGATTAAACAAAGTGGGTTCACCACTAAGAACATTCTTAGAAAGAAGGAAAGGAAAATGATATGCAAATCTAACTATATAACCTAGGAAATGAAGAAATCAGAATGATAAATTGTGAATAAATAGAGAAGTACCTAGAATATTGGAGATGCCTAAAAAAGGACCACAATCCCAAAATTATGAATTTTGATGTGAATTGGGACTCATACGCCAAACTAGGTGATTTAGTCCCAATTTAGGGCTTCGAGCTAAATCTGGAATCAACAATTGGTAAACCAAGATCTACAAGAAATGACTGAAAAGTAGTATACTAGGACTCATATGCCTAAGGTGGTGATTTAGTCCCAATATTAGGGTTTGGCTAAAACTTTGGTATCCTCTAGTTATCTTCTATAGATTATCTCATGTCCAATCTTTAAATTTGAAACTTTGAATTCGGGCCTGTAGCTAATTTCTATGAAAATGAGAACTTCTTGAAAACTTTGACAACTTTCTTCAATCTTGCAACTTTTTTTTCAAAGGATCTTTAAGCCTCAAAACACCTAGATCTTCAATTAGACATGTAGAGGAGAGAAGAATGTTGTTTCGTTAGTGGATAGGGGTTTTCCTTGGTCAAACCCCATTTTGGTAATCAAACCTTGAAATGAAATTAAATAACATGAAGGAATGATGAATGAATAAATATTTTGTGTTGCAACTCACCAAACCCTTGGAATAAAGGTTGCAATCTTGTATGAAATGGCTAGCATGAATGTAGATCTTGACTCTTGATTGTATATTATGAATCTTGACGTTAATGCTTGCTTGAATCGTGAAAACCTACATCACAAATGTCAGCTCAAAAACACACATAATGCATGATGACTTTGACATGATGCTTGATTCTTGAATATAGATCCAAACTGCCTGATAATAAGCTCTTGAATGCTCTTAAACACTTGAATTTCTAGATAATACTTGCTCATGAATATTTCTAGGATGCTAGATTTCTTGTTAGGATTACTTATGTCTTGTTAGGAGAAATTATGCAAAATAAGATTGTATTTATAATTGTTTATGCCAAATTTCTTGAAATTACAATACTGCAAGCTGACATTAGATCTAGGAGAATAAAATCCCACCAAGAATTGAATTCAAAATGGGTCCAAGCTAAAGTGAGACTCATGTATGCTAGTTGGGGCGTATGATTCCTAGTAGAATAAGCTTGGTACATAAATTCCAAGAAATGCTAAGTTCTATGTCAAATTCAGGATTAGGCCCTAAGACCTAGGTGGGACCCATACACCCAAGGTGCATATGAGTCACAGATCACTAAATCTAGAACACACTACCCAAAAACATCAATTATGATTAATCATTAGATAGATGCATTAAATTTGGCTTGTGGATACAAAATATGACCAAATAAGGCATAAAGAATCCCAATTTTAGCAAGGAGGGCCAAAACAAGTGGGATACATTTTTCTACACTACAAATAGTATGCCTTTCAATATAAAAATGGAGAGTGTATAACTACAATGAGGAACATTGCATATATAGGCAAGGTTGATGAGGTAGGAAGTTAGGACATAACAATTGACTAACCCTCCAAATATGAAACACTTGTGAGCTCACTTGAAAAGTGTGTTCAAGAAAGTGTTAATAAGTGTCTCAAGTGATGAGGACACATGTCTCAGCCATATGAAGTGATACAAATGCATAAGAAACCTAAGTAAACTTAATCTATGAGTGTGAATAGGTCAATCATAGAAAGGTGATATCCTAGATAGATGGATAAAGAGACTATTTATACTAAAACTACCCTTCACATGCAACTTAGGGAGTGATGTATGCATATATGATGATTCCCAACTACTAGGCCATGTTAGGTACTCAATTAAAAATTTATCATAAAGTGGAGTAAAAGAGAAAAACCTTGTTTGAAATTAAAAATTCCATCTCTAAAAGATAAATAATTCAAATTCAATAATATTATAAGTGAAGAAAGTAGGACTCATGATGAACCCCCAAGGACTAATTCTATAAAATAATTAAAATATTTTTTTCCTCCATAAGAGAGAAAGAGAGATACTATAGATCCCTCCATAAGAGAGAAAGAGATATTGTGGAGCCCCCATAAAATCATAAAACCTACAACATTGAGTGATGTTCAAAGAAGAATACAAAATGTGATCCCTAAATGTCAAATAGCATTTCATCCTCACAGAAGAAGATGACCTATAGATAGGTGCACGAAATATTCCCATGTAAGAAGAATAGAAGTCTCTTAATGATGCACATGATAAAAATACAATGGTGAAATCTCTAAAAGTTGTTCAAATGGGTATGTGCAGGATCATCATGGAAAAAACAGGTCCTTAAGTGGCAAAAAATTCAAAAAAAATAGAGTTAGACAACTTGATGTAAAAATTTGAATAATTTATTTATATTATTTAAAAAATATGTAAGAATAGAATCTATAGAAAATTGAATGTAGTTTCTAAACTACTATATTTTTTTTTTTTTTAAATCTATTTAGTGAAAATTTGAAATTTCAATGCATTAGCACTTAAATTTCAGGGGGAAAATAAGTAGGTGTCTGTTTGACCACCCTAACCACAATAAAATGATAATATTTTTTTTATAAGATTTTAGATATAAGTAGAGGACTGATGTCCTGATGTGATGCATATTTTTTTGTAATTTATTTCTAAGTAAATAATTAATAATAATTTTGTTATTACAACTTTTAAAAAATATTAAAACTCGTATATCTGACCACCTTAACTTGGTCAAAACTTCATGAAATTTATTTATTTTTAATCCTATATTATGTGAAACATAGAATGTGGTGCATGTTTCAAATTCAAAAAATGTGATACCATTTGAAAGCTATAGATGTTTTTCAATCATCCTATCAATTAAGACTTTAGTCATAATTCAAATAGAAATTGAATAATAATTATTTATTAAATTCAAAGTAAAGCATAATTTATATTGGTGAAAAAATGAGAATCTCCTTTAAAAACTATTTTCTTTTCATCAATTTTAGGTAAGAAAAAAATTCTAGCAACATACCCTACACATACCTATCATATCACCACTTTTTGGCCCATCATGAGCCTACACATACCCAAATGCTTCATGTGAAGGCTGATGTAGAACAAAAACCAAAGATGTATATGGGTTAACAACAATGTTGATGTGGATATAATCAAAGGTTCCTGCCAACATTGTAAAATGGGATTCACTAAACAAGTCTAATATTCCATGTAAGTAATGATCCCAATCAGCTATAGTGAAAACATAATTGTGAATATCCTATTGTCCTAAATCATGAGAAACCATTGATGTAGGAATACTGAATATTGAAAAAGAAGAATGTGAAGGAGATGTGATATTAGTGTAAGGTGAGGAAACCAATGAGGAGGATAGAACTCCAAGGTTCAAATAGACAAACTATTTATCCTTATGTGTAGTACCCCTCCATTCTCACCTAGGATGTGTAGGTAGTCTGACTAAGGAATCGAAAGAGGAATATGGGACAAAAGCTTCTAATGGTATTTTATATGTTGTGATTGGATTAATTAAATAAGAGTAATATTGTTTATTAAAATGTTAGATTAAATTGTATTTAAATATTTAAATATTTTATTTATTTTTTAAAAAAATTCATGTATTTTATTAAATGTTAATTAAATATTAAATAGTGTTTATTATTTTAATCAATTATTTTATTAAGGATAATTGTTTAGAATAAATTATTTAAATTAATTAGATAATGTGCTTTGCAAGTAAGTTGTAAAAACAGAAATTAAAACAAAAAGTATTGAAAATAGAAAAATAAATAAATAAAAGAATGAAAAAGTTGTGTGAACGAATGAGAATTAAGATTTAACTAAAAAACTTACTTTTAAAGAATTAAATTCTTTTATCCTAGATTTTTGTGAGCTTTTTGAATAAATTGGAATATATTTTATTTAATTAAGAATTTTGTGAATTTTTCACACAGAGATTTTATGGAGACAAGAATTGAAAAAAAAGAATGGTGATGCATTTTTTTAAATTTTCTGAAGTTTTCAAAAGGGTTTTTTTTAATTCTTTTATTTTGGGGAATACTTTGAAAAGAGTCGTGGGATTAAGGATTTGAATTCAAGATTTGAGCACAGTTTTCTGAAGAGGAGATTCGAAGCAGGAAGGAGAAACTCATCGTAGAGGCCATCGGGAACAAGTAAACATCATCAGATTCTTAAATAAGCGCACGACTCCAGGTTCTTTATTTTAAATGTTTATTTAAATTGTGTTGTTAAAAGATTGTCTGTACAAAATTGTAGATGTTTATTTTGATTTTATAAAATTATAAAAAAAAAGAATTAGATAATTTGTTTACATATGTTGAAATATTGTCTGTTAATTTGTTGTGAAATTTAAAAAAAAATCTTTGTAGAGGAATTGTGAAAATCTTAGATCCTCTCTAAGGAAATGAATTTAAAATAGTAGAAAATTTGAAAACAAAATAATAGATAATTTAGAAAATCTCACATATGATTTAGAAGACCTTTGTAGCATTGAAAAACAAGAGAAATCCTCTGATAAATTAAGAAAAATAAAATCCTATGATGAAATAATAAATATTTTCCTATAGAAAACAACAGAG
The DNA here is from genome assembly GCA_007258455.2 of Sequoia sempervirens. Lineage (NCBI taxonomy): Eukaryota > Viridiplantae > Streptophyta > Pinopsida > Cupressales > Cupressaceae > Sequoia > Sequoia sempervirens. The sequence goes on from VDFB02379711.1 coordinate 162,831,138, forward strand.
ACATAGGGTCACTAAATTTATCATAACGCATAATTTACGAACTGGGTATGGGTGAATTTTTTATATGTGTTAAAACACTTAATGGTGCACCCTTAGTAAAAATTGTAGAAAGACCCAGATCCGAAAACAAAAGTTATACAAGTTGCAATCCACTAGTTTTATTATTAACATTGTTTGAATATAGTAAATTATTTTAATGTATTAATTAATAAGTATTTATATATATGTTTAATTATATGTAATATATATATATTTATAATATATTTGTTTAATTGGTTATTTTGATAGAATAGATATTTTTAAAAGAAAATAAGTCTTAATTTATTGTATGGTTTATATCGAGACAATTGTAATTGATTATATTGAAGGTTGAAATCTTTTAATAATTATATTAATTTAATTCTTGGATCTTTGGTTTTAGTGAGAAATCTTAAATAATTTCACTTGTGGATTTTAGAATTGCCCAACTAAGAAATATCTTGATAAAATAGAGATCATTTTAGATTCTTCCTTATGTGGACTTAGCAGGTATGGTTTATTAAATTAAAATCAGTATATTATTGGTTACTTGGTTTTTATAATAGACCTGTGGGATATTCAATTATTGTCGGTTTAGAAAATTCATCGTTTAGGTTATGATGTGATAAACCTGGCTTATTATCCATTACCATTATTTGATATACTTATACCAATTAGAATATCTACGAACTCATATTTATTCATTGCAATTATTAATATTGGAATAATAACTGATGGACTATAGTTTTAGATAGCTTTAAGATTCAACTTTATCAATTGCATATATTATGTTAGTTTAATTTATTAGCTATACATGAGTTCTAAAGATGATTGATTGATATGTTAGTGAATAGGAGCTAAGAAATAGTAAAGGATAACGTAGTTCAAATGTAGATTATTATCTTGATTATAATTGTAAATGGTACTATCATATAATTCAAATGTTGATATTATATTGTTGAATTCTCATTTTGAATGACCCTTGAAATGTTTTCATACATTAATAATCAATTTGTATATTATAAATTGATATCGTTGAATGTTTAAGTTTTGAGTATTAGTTTATTGAGTGGTATTTGATTAATGATAAGGATTTGATATCTATTGTAAGTTTCTATATTAACTATTTTTTTGTTAACCAAGAAGGATGTGAAATCACTATTTTCTTCCACAGTGGTTAGCTATAATATATATAAGTATATGTTTTATCGTGAACTATCTAACTAAAAGGAAATGTTGTTATGCCTTGTGACCTTCCTTGTGCGAGTATGAATAAATATTTAAGTAGGCTATTTTTATTTTATTTTTGCAAGATTATGCTTACCTTGTTCATTAGTCTTCGGCTTCACCTAAGTGGGTGGCAGCCGCCTAAGAAACTGTCTGGGGTGATGGACCCTAGAAAGGGTTGCATACCCACTCCTTTAGTATGTAATATTGTATGGGTCACATAATGCTTATGCACAAAGGATTGAGGTTAGTGTGTATTTGCGGTGTTGTGTTACTTTTGTGTTAGGGTAGATTCCTCCTTGAAAGTCTTATAAGTGAACCCTTGGTTGGTTAGTCAATAAGTTGGAGCAGCTCAAGTTGTCGAACTACGGTGCCTCTGCGAATTATATACGTAGGCAAGACCATCGAGTGATGAGCTCCCAAGGCATTAGGTCAGGCCCCTAGGACTGTTCTCCTGAGTCTTATTTGATATTTGTCATTTATTTCCAATAACGTAAAAACTACCATTGATTTATATAGCTTCTCTTAGTGATCATGTGCTAACTATCTTTGATCGAATGTGTGTGTCAAGTCATGTAGACCTTGCAGGTATGGGCATTGGGAGTAAGGACTTGTCAATAAAATAGAATGTAAGAGGTATGTTAAGCTGATCTAAGTAAGTAGACTCTATTGCTAAAGTTATTAATTCACTTATATATTTTCTTGTAGCTTGTGTGATCATTAAATATAGCTATAAGTAGTGAATTATGTTGTTATCTTTGTTTTTGTTATTAGTTGTTTGTGAAGTAACCTCGCGTTCCCTAGAGAATTAAGTGTAATAGTGTAATGTAATGTGTTATGTGATTATGGTTAATGTTCTTTTATGATCAACTGTGTTATTTTAAAAAAAAATTGTTTGTAAAGCTTGTTCTCTGGGGTTTGCATAGCGGGCGTTACAACTTGGTATCAGAGCCAAGGTTGCAGCACTGGGATCTTTGGGTAATGTTGCTACCATGTTTAGTTGTGGTGAGTCGTTGTGTCAGTACAGATATAGTTTTACCCTTGTGTCATCTGGGTGTAGATGGGCATGTTGAGTCTTAGCTTGTTGAGGGTGAGAGTTATGTTCAGCATTCTCTTGTGTCTCTTAACTTTGAGTTTGAGTGAGGTCAAGGTGACTTTGAATTTAGTTATATTGTTTTATCTTCGTGCATCTTCTTTTCGTGTGTATGTTTGTTGATTTTATATTAGGTGAATTTTTATTTATTTATTATTATTTTTCCTTATTCTACCTCTTTTGACGTATGTGGGCGTTGATTGTATTTTCTGTGATTTTAAGGCTATATGCTGAAAATTCATTATGTGTAACGAAGGTTAGAAGTAGAAATAGTTAAAAAAATGACTTTAATGTTACCTTAGATTGAGATTGCATGTATTTTTATTGAATTATACTATATAAGTATAAAAGGAATGTACTATAGTATAATCATATTGTCAAGTAGTGATCTATTAAAATAATTATGATGGTTCCTTTACGATTGGTGCAAGTGAGTGACTTGATCATGTAACATGTATGAAATATGGTTTAGGGTGAACCTTCAAAATTAATTTAACAAACTTATTTTAGTGTGTGCCTTGCAAAGAACACTTCTTCTCCTTGTGTTTTTGGATGCATAAGTTTTAAGGGATTGTTGTAGGAGTACATTGGTTATTAAATGCTTACATATGCTAGTTAATTTTAAGTTTTATGAAAGGAAGTTGTGCGTAACAAGTTTAGGAATAAATTTGAATTTTCAAAATTTTCTTCATAAGTATAAATTCATAGGTGAAGGGGATCATATATTATTTGCACCAGTATATAGGAAAAAAATATCTTATTGAATTGAATTTCGTAGAGTGCTAGAAGTGTGGTAAGAATGTTGTACTGTATGAGTGTGATTAGGTGTATGGATAAAAAAATCTCCTATGTATTTTCATGAAGTAAAAATTTAAATATTTTGATTTTATAAAAGTGTTGTACTTAGATGGTGTTTAAAGGCCTTGTGTTGATCAAATAAATGTTTTACCTTAGGAGAAATTGTGATGATGTATGTTTATTTAATGAAATCTTGAATTAATACAAAATTGATGTGTTGTGGTGTGTAAGTGATTGTGGATTCTTCTTAATTATTATTGAATCTAGTATGTAAATAAATGGTAATGTTTTGTGTTGAAAGACAATGCATTTTGACATGTATATGATGTATTTCTATGTTAAGTGCACTCTCCCCTACAAATGTAAATGATATAACTTGGGTAAAATGTTGTTTCATGACATGAAAATAAAAGTTTCTTTATGCGTGTATTATTATAAATGATGGAAGCAAATAGAAATTCTATAATTGAAAGGCATTGATGTTTATCTCTGGTAAAGTGTATGATGTAGTAAATGGTGATAAAAATATATATATATATTTTATTTTTTTTGTGAATCAAGAAGATTATTATGTGAAAAAAAAAAAGAGTATGTTTGTCTAGAAGAAAGAGGGTGAAAATTGTTTAGCCTTATGGAATTAATTCTAGATTTAAGGGAGTTGATAAAATTGATCTTTGAACTTGAGGAAGAGGATAATGTTGATATTTAAGGAATTGTAAATTTGATTAAAGAGTTTATAAATTTTGAAGAAAAGTATGGAGGATGTTGGGAGTACTTGTTTTTGATATGTGGCATCAATCATATATATGCATATGAGAATAAGGAAAATTTGTTTTCTATAATAGTAGGTATGAATGTATTCCTTGTTTTGTGGAAACCAGTATCTGTGCAATGTTTGTGTGTTGTGTTAAACCCGTGCTTGCTTTGTGTGCCCATGGAACGGTGATACTGTGTACCCATTCATGGAGACTATATTGTATTTGTTGGTATGGAAATTAGCTATACCATTATGTGTGCGTGTATGTTTATTACCTGAGTGAGGGCCAACCCACGTGTGGTTGAAAATCTATACATATAAGAGTAGCCAAAAGCTAGTTTCATGGATTCTTTTCTTTTGGTTCTCTAGTCCCTCAATCTGTGAAGGGGTAGTAGCAGCCACAAAGTTCCTTGGGCGGAGTGTGTAGCGTACGCATATTGCGACGCAGAGTATTCTTAGCTCAACCGATCCCGAGGAAACGTACTCACTACTTGCCCTTATGATGGATCAGGGTACTTGATTCATATGTGCCAGCCTAAACCCCACAGTTTTGAGTATAGCAGCATTGGTTGTTAGTATTGGTCTGGCCGTCTATAGGGACGTTGAGCTGACATTAGCGAGTGAACCTCGTCTGTATGAAAGGTGAAGCTCAAGTAGCCCCATATTGATATGCCCATATATGTATTGCATACACTGTATTTGCACATGTTCCGACATGATGCAATGGATACGATGCCACACCCCACTGATGTTCCGACACAGTGCTGGTGATGATGCCGTGTTGTTGATGGTAGCGAGCTGGGCTCGAGGACACAATGCCACGTGCTTAGACACGTGATGGTGCACTATGAGATGTGCTATGATAGCCTACTTGTGTGATGAGCATAATGGGGCCTCACACATTTGTAGAGGGATACTCATGTTTTCTTTTGACAGTGTTTGGGTCGGTTAGCATATGGGTAGGTCTTGGCCATGTATACCTCTGGCGACGGCGAGTACCTACGTGTGCCTTTTCCACGAGGTATCGCTATGCGGGGTGTGTCTAGCGCGTGCCTACTTCCGCGAAGCCACAGACACACTGCCATGTGGCATACGACCAGTGCGTGCCTTCTCCGACTGGTGTATGACCATGCCGCACTGAGATGCGATGCAGGATGGAGGCCAAGGTGCACATCCTATGCGAGCAACCAAGGAGTGCCTGGGCCACTTGGTTAGTCCATGTCGCGTGACGACACGAGGCAGAGTGTAGCCGAGGAGCACACTCTGGGTTATGTGGATGGCGTGCTCACTCCGCACCACATGGGGGCTATTTTATAGCCAGATGTTGTTCCCTCCTTCCTCGTTTGGTGGCTAGTATCTAGTCACATAGTGTTGTATAGTGCAATTTCTAAGATTGTGAACTTTCTTTATAATTATTGATGATTTTCTAGTGATTTTGAAAGCTAACACTTTATTATATTTGATTGTGATGGTTTAGCCATACCTTGTGATATTATTTGCTCGTAGCCCTCATGGTTACATTTGATTTAGTGTTGAAATTGTACACATTTATTTTCTTATTGTTGAAATTGAATTTTTGTTTTCTTTTAATTATGACTTTGGTGGCTAAACTAATTTATCCTTATTATTTTCAAGGTCGGCTATGTGTTGTATTGTGATTCCTCTCCAAGGACGTATGAGGCAGACTTGGTGAGTGTATACGAGGAAGTAGACGCAGGGAACCTTGAGGATGGGGGTATGTGAGGCTATTTTATAGCTAAGACCCACTACCCACCTATGTGTGATGACTATCTCTTGGAGGCTAACCACTTTGTACAACAAGAGATGGGTCATAGTGGTCTTGTTTGGATGGTCTCGCCATGTGTGTGTGGCCTAACACCATCAAGCCACTGAGTGTGAGGTATGGATTATGTGAGATGGATTTTGGCTCTTGGCTCATGGATTATGTATTGTGGATTAGTATGCTGCTTCCGGCGTCCAGATGGACCCTTGTGTAGCCTCGTTACGTGTTTCCCAGTGATGTGACTGTGTATGTATGTGTTAGAAGAATATTTCTTATATTTTGTGCCCATTGATGTAAAAGAGGGATAACCATGCTGTCTTAAAGGTGGATATATTGTGACTCTGTGGTATAAAATAGATTCGATATTATTGAGAATCGTAAATTTGTGACTTAAAATATGTTACTGAAAACATGATATGGTGTGTATTTTGTTAATTTCAAGTAATCATTTGATGTGTTTTACTTCTATGATATTTTGAAGATGTTTGTTGTGTAAATAGAAAATTGAGTTAACGAGAGTACTTGCTTTGTTATTAGTGTTGAAACCAAGTATGTTATTCTAAGAGATGTAAGGAATTATAAATAAAATTAGTTAAGAAGATATTATTTTCAAATGTGAAGCTGGATAGTGATTATAATTGTAATGATTCAGAAAGAGGGTGTACATCAATTATAGATTAGATAAATTTTGGTACTAATGTGGTTATGTTTCCATTTTGAGCCATGTGACTTCCAGGAGTAAGTCGAGTTTTAGGAGGGGAGGATGTAGTACCCCTCCATTCTCACCTAGGATGTGCAGGTAGTCTGACTAAGGAATCGAAAGAGGAATATGGGACAAAAACTTCTAATGGTATTTTATATGTTGTGATTGGATTAATTAAATAATGGTAATATTGTTTATTAAAATGTTAGATTAAATTGTATTTAAATATTTAAATGTTTTATTTATTTTTAAAAAAAAATTCATGTATTTTATTAAATGTTAATTAAATATTAAATAGTGTTTATTATTTTAATCAATTATTTTATTGAGGATAATTGTTTAGAATAAATTATTTAAATTAATTAGATAATGTGCTTTGCAAGTAAGTTGTAAAAACAAAAATTAAAACAAAAAGTATTGAAAATAGAAAAATAAATAAATAAAAGAATGAAAAAGTTGTGTGAACAAATGAGAATTGAGATTTAACTGAAAAACTTACTTTTAAAGAATTAAATTCTTTTATTCTAGATTTTTGTGAACTTTTTGAATAAATTGGAATATCTTTTATTTAATTAAGAATTTTGTGAGTTTTTCACACACAGAGATTTTATGGAGACAAGAATTGAAAAAAAAGAATTGTGATGCATTTTTTTTAATCTTCTGAAGTTTTCAAAAGGGATTTTTTTCATTCTTTTATTTTGGGGAATACTTTGAAAAGAGTCGTGGGATTAAGGATTTGAATTCAAGATTTGAGCACATTTTTCTGAAGAGGAGATTCGAAGTAGGAAGGAAAAACTCATCGTAGAGGCCATCGGGAACAAGCAAACATCATCAGATTCTCAAATAAGCGCAGGACTCCAGGTTCTTTATTTTAAATGTTTATTTAAATTGTGTTGTTAAAAGATTGTCTGTACAAAATTGTAGATGTTTATTTTGATTTTATGAAATTATAAAAAAAAAAGAATTAGATAATTTGTTTACATATGTTAAAATATTGTCTGTTAATTTGTTGTGAAATTTTAAAAAAAATCTTTGTAGAGGAATTGTGAAAATCTTAGATCCTCTCTAAGGAAATGAATTTAAAATGGTAGAAAATTTGAAAAGAAAATAATAGATAATTTAGAAAATCTCACATATGATTTAGAAGACCTCTGTAGCATTGAAAAATAAGAGAAATCCTCTGATAAATTAAGAAAAATGAAATCCTATGATGAAATAATAAATATTTTCCTATAGAAAACAACAGAGACATAGGGTCACTAAATTTATCATAATGCACAATTTACGAACTGGGTATGGCTGAATTTTTTTATATGTGTTAAAACACTTAATGGTGCACCTTTAGTAAAAATTGTAGAAAGACTCAGATCCGAAAATAAAAGTTATACAAGTCGCAATCCACTAGTTTTATTATTAGCATTGTTTGAATATAGTAAATTATTTTAATGTATTAATTAATAAGTATTCATATATATGTTTAATTATATGTAATATATATATATATATATTTAAATATATTTGTTTAATTGGTTATTTTGATAGAATAGATATTTTTAAAAGAAAATAAGTCTTAATTTATTGTATGGTTTATATCGAGGCAATTGTAATTGGTTATATTGAAGGTTGAAATCTTTTAATAATCATATTAATTTAATTCTTGGATCTTTGGTTTTAGTGAGAAGTCTTAAATAATTTCACTTGTGGATTTTAGAATTGCCCAACTAAGAAATATCTTGATAAAATAGAGATCATTTTAGATTCTTCCTTATGTGGACTTAGCAGGTATGGTTTATTAAATTAAAATCAGTATATTATTGGTTACTTGGTTTTTATAATAGACCTGTGGGATATTTAATTATTGTCGGTTTAGAAAATTCATCGTTTAGGTTATGATGTGATAAACCTAGCTTATTATCCATTACCATTATTTGATATACTTATACCAATTAGAATATCTACGAACTCATATTTATTCATTGCAATTATTAATATTGGAATAATAACTGATGGACTATAGTTTTAGATAGCTTTAAGATTCAACTTTATCAATTGCATATATTATGTTAGTTCAATTTATTAGCTATACATGAGTTCTAAAGATGATTGATTGATATGTTAGTGAATAGGAGCTAAGAAATAGTAAAGGATAACGTAGTTCAAATGTAGATTACTATCTTGATTATAATTGTAAATGGTACTATCATATAATTCAAATGTTGATATTATATTGTTGAATTCTCATTTTGAATGACCCTTGAAATATTTTCATACATTAATAATCAATTTGTATAGTATAAATTGATATCGTTGAATGTTTAAGTTTTGAGTATTAGTTTATTGAGTGGTATTTGATTAATGATAAGGATTTGATATCTATTGTAAGTTTCTATATTAACTGTTTGTTTGTTAACCAAGAAGGATGTGAAATCACTATTTTCTTCCACAGTGGATAGCTATAATATATATAACTATATGTTTTATCGTGAACTATCTAACTAAAAGGAAATGTTGTTATGCCTTGTGACCTTCCTTGTGCGAGTATGAATAAATATTTGAGTAGGCTATTTTTATTTTATTTTTGCAAGATTATGCTTACCTTGTTCATTAGTCTTCGGCTTCACCTAAGTGGGTGGCAGCCACCTAAGAAACTGTCTGGGGTGATGGACCCTAGAAAGGGTTGCATACCCACTCCTCTAGTATGTAATGTTTTATGGGTCACATAATGCTTATGCACAGAGGATTGAGGTTAGTGTGTATTTGTGGTGTTGTGTTACTTTTGTGTTGGGGTAGATTCCTCCTTGAAAGTCTTATAAGTGAACCCTTGGTTGGTTAGTCAATGAGTTGGAGCAGCTCAAGTTGTCGAACTACGGTGCCTCTGTGAATTATATACGTAGGCAAGGCCATCGAGTGATGAGCTCCCGAGGCATTAGGTCGGGCCTATAGGACTGTTCTCCTGAGTCTTGTTTGATATTTGTCATTTATTTTCGATAACGTAAAAACTACCATTGATTTACATAGCTTCTCTTAGTGATCATGTGCTAACTATCTTTGATCTAATGTGTGTGTCAAGTCATGTAGACCTTGTAGGTATGGGCATTGGGAGCAAGGACTTGTCAATAAAATAGAATGTAAGAGGTATGTTAAGCTGATCTAAGTAAGTAGACTCTATTGCTAAAGTTAGTAATTCACTTATATATTTTCTTGTAGCTTGTGTGATCATTAAATATAGCTATAAGTAGTGAATTATGTTGTTGTTATCTTTGTTTTTGTTATTAGTTGTTTGTGAAGTAACCTCGCGTGCCCTAGAGAATTAAGTGTAATAGTGTAATGTAATGTGTTATGTGATTATGGTTAATGTTCTTTTATGATCAACTGTGTTATTTTAAAAAAAAAATTGTTTGCAAAGTTTGTTCTCTGGGGTTTGCATGGCAGGCGTTACATTATGCATGCTAAAGGTACCAATGTCATCTATACTCAAACCATCATCAAAGTCAATAGAACCAAAGGAAGAAAAAGAGTATAATCTAGAATCATGATAAAAAAATGATCCATGGAAATGATGTCTCTATACAAATATCTTATGATCATGGAATATGGTGTGAAATCAACTATTTTTCATGTGCCACTATGTATAATCTGATAAATGGAAAGGATATTATTAGATAGGGAAGGTACATAAAGTACATCATTGAATGTCCCTTCTATTTCAATAGATACTTTTTCCCAGAGCTAGAATATTGGTGGGAATGGACAAGGATCAAATGTGGAAAATAGTTCCTTGTATGCAAACATGTGGTGCCATGCCCTGGAATCAAGAAGCCACTTGTGTGATGGGTTGTTTGTAGAATCCAAGAGTGCAGTAACTTATTCTTATCCTTTCTTGAATATGCGGATGATTTGGATGGAGAAAAATAAGAACCACATGTCCTAGATGTACGAAAATAAATTTTATTTTGTTGAAGAATATACCTCAAGTCATCAATTTAATTTTTATATTAGTTTTCTTCATGCCCTAGTCTCTTATAATTAGTACATTTGGTCTTATCTCTAGGATTTTTCACTTTTTTTGAGGGAGATGAATCTAATGGAGTCTCTAATTTTTATCCTTTATCTTGATACTTAGTTTTTTTCATTCTCTTAGATGATTGATCAACTAATTCTTGAACTTTTTAAGAGGTGATAGCATCCATAAATATTAACTTAGATTGTTCTCATGTGATTCTATCATAAAACTACTCAAAAGAAGACATCACATGTGTTGTTCTAAGAGCATCCATTGTAGAGTAAATAGAAGAATAAAATATATAATAAGGACCTTTTAGCTTTGATAAAAAAAAGAAGACATTCTTTGTCTTTTTTTATTTTAGCACAACTCTTAAGTCAAGAAAGCAAAGACATAAATTGGACCAAGAAATATTCCATATATGGGAGTGAATCAGGAACAATATTTTTAAATTAGCATCCAATTGTAGTATTTTAAACTCATCAACTATACCAAAGAGATCTTTAAACATGGCTCATGTATTTTATTAGGAGTTGTAGATTTTGCATTATAGAATCAAAAGTTATTACAAACATGTAAACCAATTATGCCCATTGCCTCATCTAACTTGTTTTGATAAGTAATGTCACGTCTCAAAATTAAATGTTAAGTTAACTATTTAAATGTTTATGGAAAATGGAATTTATCAGTTAGATTTGTGATAAATTTGAGATTTCAATGTCATTTGAAATGTATGAATATTCATATGATGGAATACAAAAGATGAATGTTTTGATATGAAATGGAATCACTTTGTTTCATGCATTGGTTATCGGTTATTGATGAAAATCTATAAGTGCAAGTGTGTGAATGCAGGGATAGGTTGAAGACTAAGAAAATGGTTGAGGTAGGAATATTTATCCAAATGATGAATGGTAAGAAAGAATTGGAATCTAGAATGTACAGATACCAATGAGAAGTTCATGACAACTGCATTTAGCAATCAACTTGGTAGATATCATTTTTTGCTTGTGTAAAATGTATAAATGACTAATCAAGTAAGCTTGTGGAAAATAAATTTAATGGAACACTTGCTTTACCATGTTCATTTGATGCAAATTTCATAATAGTGAATAATACTAGAAATATAAGTGTATGAGCTAATTAACTGCTCTTGAATAGAACAATGAGTATATTTATATGGATGTGTGAATATATATATATATATAGAGAGAGAGAGAGACGTGTATCTAAATTCTCTTCCTTCATTTGAAAATAAAATATTTTATGTGGAAATTCAAAACATGGGAAAACAATTGAATCAACCACCTTGGGAAACAATAATCATATCTCATACACTCTAAGCACAACCACCACCCATCATGAAAGAGACATTTTCTAATTTAGCTCAGAGGAGTGGGTGGCTATGTATAAGGAGGTGTGAGAGAGTTAAGACCACAATTGGTCTCCCATTTTAGAAAATGAAAAAAAATATTGGTCATAAGGGATTTTGGAATAAGGATGGAGATCTTGGAGAGAAAAAGCAGAGGAGATTTGAGGAAAGGATGACAATAAAGCAGCAGAAAAAAAACCAGTGAAAGAGCTTTTTCCAAATTCGATAGGGTGAAAATCATCGAATTGCACAACAGAGAGGAGGTAATTCAAACCTCACAATTTTTTTATGTTGTTTCCTTCCATGAAAACAGATGGGCTATATGTTATTGGTTGAATCTATACTAAGAAAACAAATTACTTGTGCTCAATTTCCTCAAGGATTGAGGAAATCATTATTTTCTTATCTCTAGAAAATAAGGTTATCAAACTCGTATATGTTTAATTCAACCTAGATGCCTCATTTGTTTCATTGTGTAAAGTGGGCAGAAACCACTATTTTTTTCATGTCATTTATGCAATGTTTCAATCCAATCAAAACTTGCTCTTATTATAGCCAAGTCCTATTTACATATTACCTCCTTGTTAGTGGTCTTAACCAATGTAATTTCTTCCTCTATTATTAGAATACTCCATTGTGGAGTCATCTCTAAAAAATCATTGAACTGTATGCATGTTCAAACTAAGGAGCCACATAGAGACGATACTTTTTTTTCTAGGCAGGGTATCAATTATACCCATGATCACCATAAGTGGTGATAATTTGAAACCCTTTTAATGTTATCTTGAAGAATGACTATTTTTTTTTTTTTGATGTGAAGAATGATCTCTATCATTCTATATGTTTTTATTGAGTGACTAATGTCACCTTGCCTTGATGAGCAATGCCACTGCTTGTATGAATTTTCACATATATTTCCATACCACTATTAAAGTGATTTCCATTGTTCTACTTTAGTGATGGTCAAACAAATCTATCATTTGAGATTTATACTCATCGATAAAGATTATGTTGTTTTCATATCTAGCCGAATGATTAACATCATTCCTGGCCTTAGCTTACAAATGGGTGATTCCCATCATTCCCAATGTTACGAAGATGTGGAAAATTGATATTATTCTAATTTACAAATTATTAACAGTAATTATATCATGCAACATGTTGTCTGAGTCGCGGCCTATGGAAAAGGAATAGCAAGCCAAAAGGCTATTGTTAACTCTTTTGATGAAATTTCAAATTTCTTCATTCTTTGTTGTGATGTGTCTGTGTATGTGTATATGTATACATACATAGTCGATATTGAAGTTGTTAGCATCGGTGTTAGGTGTTATACTTATGCAAATCCCTCTTTTTTGTGGTGCCTCTATCATAATCGATTGTTACATCAAACATTTTTTATTGACTAACATTAAGGCACATAATGTTGGTTGATAGCTTATATATCAGCCATTTCTTTGAGCATGTATTTTAAGGATAAACAAATCTAATTGATGTTATTTTGTTGTCTTGATCATAAACATCATTGAAGGATAAGTTAAATCTAAATGAATAAAATTCATTGTATTTATTTGATAATATTGATTCAAAAAATGAATTGAAACTATAAGATATGAGATTATCTAAGACAATCCTTTGATAAAAAAGAACGACACTATTGACAGTGAACTAAGAGAGTGAAAACTAGTTTTCAAACCAACATAATATTTCTTTGTATGAGCATTCTCTAACTTGGTTTAATACCACTAGATCATTTGAAGGACCAATTGAACACATAAAAAATTACTTGGTGAATGAATATAGTTGTTCTATATAACATGGTAGGGTTATAAAGTAGATATCTAATAGTCAAATGCAGATTTGATCAATAAACTAGAGAAATAAAACACAAAAAAATTATAGCAGCAACAAGATAACACATAGATTTTAACATGGTTCACCCAATATTGGCTACATCCACAAATCTGCATCCATCCAATGATTTTGTTATCTACTATAAAATATATTACAATCTCACAAATAATGCCCTACTACAACTCCCATCCCAACCACTTATTACAAGATTTTAGAATCTTTTAGAATTAGGGTTGTACAAAGTCATTTTTTATTTTGTTGATGATGAAGAAAAAAATAGGAGAGAAAGTTTTCTTGGGGCTATCATCCCCAAACCCCCACTTTTTAGGGATTTTCGCCTCAATCCCCAACCTAGGGCCCAACCCAGCCTGGCCCTAGACCCCAGCGAGGATACATGAAGAGTGTATAGTGTAGCATGATCAATCACCACATACCAACAATCTCCCACTTGGAGACTAATCAAGCTCCACACAAAACAATCTCCCACTTGGAGACTGATCCTGGGTGACACGACTGCACTTACAGCTCCTTTAAGAAATAAGCACCTTGGACATTGCTACTCTGTTATACTTTTAACCATGAAGAAAAACTGAAGTTGAAGAGGAGCTCAGCTTCTCCCTTGTCACTGCCTTTGTAAAAATATCTGTTGGATTGGAATTTCTACGTATCTTTTCTAGGTTTACCTATCCATCCTCCAACACTAACCAAATGAAATGATATTTCAATTGTATGTATTTGTTTTTAGAGTGTAAGGAAAAATTATTTGCAAGATGTATAGCACTTTGGATGCCTATAAACAATTTATTTTCAGCCTATTGCTTTCCCAACTCTTCCATGAAAAGTTGCAGCCATATCATCTCCTTTTCTACCTTTGTTGCAGCAACATACTGTCTCTATAGTGGATAAAGCAACCACCTTTTGCAACCGAGAAATCCAACTCACTACTATCCCACCAACTTTGAATACATAACCTATGGTACTCTACCTAGTATTTATATCCCCTACCAAATTTGAGTCAACATATCATTTTAAATTAGTATTAGAGCCCAAAACATAAGCATTTATTGGATGTACCTCTCAAGTACCTGAGAATCCATTTTACCACATTCCAATGCTCAACCCCAAGATTACCCATATATCTACTAACAACTCCTACAACATGTGTAGTATTTTGTCTTGTGCATACCATGGTGTACATTAAACGACCTATAGCTAAAGCATATGGTACCTTGGACATTTCATCTTCCTCTTATTTTTTAAGACACATATCCTTTGTCAATTTAACATGACTAGGAAAAGGTGTGCAAAAAAACTTTGACATTCTCCATATGAAATATCTACAACACCTTATCAATATAATCAGCCTAAGATAAAAATAATTTTATGTTTTTCCTATCTCTTGTAATCTTTATACCAAGGATTTGTTTTACTACCCCCAAATCCTTCATAGAAAAATAATTTGCTAACTAATGTTTTAACTCCTTAATGTGAACCATGTTAGACCTCACTACAAGCATATCATCAACATATAATCATAAAATAATGTAGCTATCATCATATAACCTCTTAAAATAAACACAATGGTTTGAATTATAGTGACTATAGCCATGCTCATCCATAAAGCTATCAAATTTAATATGCCATTATTAAGGTGCTTGCTTCAAGCCATATAAACTTTTCTTCGATCTACACACCAATTTCTCTTCACCTTTGACCTCAAATCCTTGTGGTTGTTCCATATATATTTCCTCTTCCAAATCACCATGGAGAAAGGTTGTTTTAACATCTAGCTGTTTCAAATGAAAATCTTTAGTAGCCACAATATTTAAAATAGTGTGTATAGAAGTAATTTTAACAACTGAAGAAGAAATATCATCACAATCAATACCCTTTTATGTGAAAATCCATTTACAACTAACCTGGATTTAAATATTTTATTACCTCTATCCTCCTCTTTTAGCCTATAAACCCATTTGTTTGGTAAAGCATTTTTACCTACAGCCAACTTGCATAGTTCCCAAGTCTGATTTTTCAGCAAGGAGTCCATTTCTTCTTTTGTTCCATGCTCCCACTAAACCTTGGTATCCACTTGCATAGCTTCATCATAACATTCTGGTTCACCAACATCAATTAATAAAATAGAATACAAAGAGGGAGAATATCTTTTTGGGGGTCTATTTATCCTTGAAGATCATCTAACATTCATTGGAGTTTGTGGTATTTGTTATTTTTGAACTATTACAGAGCATGAGGAACCACTGGAACATTGTTGTTCGGTGCATCATCCAACACTACATAATCATTTTCTTTCTTCTCATGCTGCTGCAATTGATCTTTGTACAACACTTTCTCATTGAATATGACATCCCTACCTCTCACAATTTTTTGATTTTCAAAATCCCAAATCCTATAACCAAATTCATCAATGCCATATCCAACAAATATATATTTCTTTGATTTTACATCAAGCTTGGTTCTATTTTCAAAATATACATGTGCCAATGCTTCACAACCAAAGGTTTTAAGAAAAGAATAACTTACCTTCTTACATGTCCATGCTTCCTCTGGAATACCACAATCCAAAGGATTAGAGAGACCTCTATTAATTAAATAAACAACAGTTTTTACAACCTCTTCCCACATTTTTAAAAGTAGCCCAACATGCAATCTCATAGTCTGTGCATGCTCCATTATTGTTCTATTCATGCACTTATCCACTCCATCTTCCTATGGATTCTTTGGAACTATTTTCTGCCTACAAATACCATTATAGGAACAATAATCTTCAAACTCTTTGCTGAAATACTCACCACCATCATTAAATCTGAGACATTTTAACTTTTTACCCATCTCATTCTCAACCAAGCTTCTTCATTTTTTATAAGTTTCAAATACATCAAATTTATGCCTAAGGAAATAAATCCATACCTTCGTTGTTGCATCGTCAATAAAAGTGACATAATACTGAGAGCCACTGAGAGAAGATACTTGAGTTGGTCCCTATACATCCATATGCACAAGTTCCAATTTCTCATCTTTATTTTGCTTCCCATCCCTGAGAAAACTAACTCTCTTTTGTTTGTCATACACACAACTTTCAAAAAAATCCATATTAACACATTTTAGACTTGGTAAAACATTCTTTGAATGAATTACTTTCATACCTTTTGCACTCATATGCCCAAGTCTATTATTCCATAGTGTTGATTCAGAATCCACAACAACTATCTAATTTTCTACCTACTGAACTACAACAACTATTCCTAAACATTGATTTTTATTTGCAATAGCTAAAGTAGAAGGAATAGGATGACCTATACAAATATATAAGGTGCCTACTTTCACATATTTTTCTACCACTAAGGCACCTTTTGTAACCTTCCAATTTTCATCATTAAATGTAACAACACAACCTTCATCATCTAGTTTCCCTACTAAAATTGATTTTTTTCTTAACTTTGGAATGTGTCTTACCTCATGTAGTAGCCAATCATTCCCATTTTGCAACTTAATATTGATTCTTCCCTTTCCAAAAATATGACAAGGTTCATTATCTCCCAAATAAACTAGCCCAAAATCCCCTTGGAAATAATCAAGAAAATAACTTCTATGGGGTGTAGCATGAAATGAAGCCCCTGAATCTAACACCCAAGAATCATCAGCATTATCAAGGGAAAGAATCAAAGCATCCTTATTAGATTTATTACTTACCATATTTTCCTCTTTATTGCCTTCATTTTTGTCTCCTTTATTTTTTTGAGACTAGCAATCTTTCTTTAAGTGACCCAGCTTACTACAGTAACAACAATCCTTCTTTTCTCTAGATTGGGACCTTTTGTCCTTTGATTTTCCTTGTGACTTCCCATGACTTCCATAATTTTTTCCTCTCTCCTTTATTCTTCCCATGCTTTCTGTATTCGAAACAATCCCTGATGTGGATGTTCCACTTGAGCTTTTCCTATGAATTTCCTTTCTCAAAATAACACCAACAATATTATCAAATTTCAATGTATTCAAACCAAAAACAAAATTGCTAATAGCCATTACCAAGCTATTCTAGCTTTCAGGCAAAGAGCACATAATCAAAAGAGCCCTAGCTTCTTCATCAAAGTTTACATTTATAGAAGTTAATTGACTAGTAACCATATTAAATTCATTTAAATGATTAGCAACTGACCCACCTACCATTTTCATATTAAATAAACACTTCATAGGAAATACATTATTTAAAGTAGAAGGATTTTCATATAACCTTGCCAGGGTTTGCATCAACTCTTGAGTTTTCTTTGCTATTGTAATATTGAATGCCACCAATTGTGTCAGGAATAAACAAATACTGGAAAGTGCCTTTCTGTCCAAAATATCTCAATCCTCATCAGACATTGTTCAGGGTTTCTT
The DNA here is from genome assembly GCA_007258455.2 of Sequoia sempervirens. Taxonomy (NCBI): domain Eukaryota; kingdom Viridiplantae; phylum Streptophyta; class Pinopsida; order Cupressales; family Cupressaceae; genus Sequoia; species Sequoia sempervirens. The sequence continues at coordinate 162,849,141 of VDFB02379711.1, forward strand.
AGTTTTCCCTTCCAATGGCTGCCATAAATCCTTCTGATAGAGGTAGTCCTCCATCTACATCCTCCATAACTAATAGTTCTTCCCATTGAACTTCTCAAACTTCAACTTATCCTTGTCTACCATTACTCCCACTCAACCGTGAGACCTTCCTATAGAGGATAACTGAGCACAACCTTGATCTAATACCACTTGTTAGGGTTAGAAGGTAGACATCTAATAGTTAAATTATGCAAATTTGATCAATAAAATAGAGAAATAAAACACAAAAAAATTATAGCAGCAATAAGACAACGCAAATATTTTAACATGGTTCACCTAATATGGGCTACATCTACAAAACCATATCCATCCAATGATTTTATTATCTAGTGAAAAGCATATTACAATCTCATGAATAATCCCCTACTGCAACTCCCATCCCAATTGCTTATTACAAGTTTTTTAGAAGCTTCCAAAATTAGGGTTTTATGAAGTCATTTTTTATTTTGTCAATGATGAAGAGAAAAAATAGGAGCAAAATTTTTCTCGAGAGTTGCCACCCTTGAACCCCTGCCCAAGGCCCAACCCCAAACCCCAACGAGGATACATGAAGAGTGTATAGTATAGCATGATTAGTCACCACATACCAACATAACATCCTTGTGACATTCTGTAAATTCAATTAAGACTCAATATGTTTTCAATGAAAAGTTGACATCTTGAACTATGAAGATCTACATGTGATGGAACTTTCTTTTTTCAAAGAACATGTACGCATACTCATTTATTTTATAGAAGGCCATATATGTGTACATGCATAAATATTTCATTTATGATTTACACATACATGAGATATACCTTATTTTAAAATTGCTTTTCTCTAAATCTAAAAAGCGTAGACTTGCATTTAAAGGAAATGTTGGAAATCTGATTATCATGCATGGAATGTGATTAAATGTATAATGTCATTTTTATCGAATTTGGCTGAATTCCTTGCATATGTTATCGAATTGTAATTATCCAATATTAGACAAATGTACACTATATTGTTGATAGTTTAGTTACCTTATTGTAAAAAGATTGGCTAACACACTACTAGAAAACATGTTGATTGTTTGCATAATGTATGAGTTGGATAAGGTGTATGTATTTTTTTGTTGTGGAGGTTATCTTCTGGGATGGGTGCTAAAAATGGGATAATAGAGAGATAGGTTTTGATTTTCCAAAATCTATATTTTTATCTATATACAACAATGCTTGGCCAAGCATTTATAGTCCATTATGTTGAATAGTCTAACTTGTATGATGTAATATCTCTACCATTTCCTTGCATAGATCTTGCATGTTATAAACATAGATAGAAAATGCATGTATATGTTTGGAATGTACTAGATTCCAACTTACATATTATATCTCTTGCTAAGTACTGTGTTCAAGGTCGAGCATTCTTCAAGTAGGAAGAATACTAGGGAAGCATAGCTTCGTGGTTGGGTAGAAAAGTGCCTAAACCATGTTCTCATCCATCAGATATAGTGAGAGTTGAAGAGGATCACATGGAATCCCATATTCTTCATTAGTGTACTATGTATTTTATGATGTAAATTGAGTTGACTAAGTGGAAAGATGACCTAAGTCAAAATTTGTAACTTATAAAAGGTGACATTTGGAAATGAATCTTAAATATTATTTGACATGAGATGCTATAATGGAAAATAGCTAATTGACCATGTCTTTAATTTTCCTATTCATAATGTCATATTTTAATTTAGTTGTGTTATTTAGGCATGTTACATTTGGTATCAGATCTTAGGGTTCAACCCTAGGCTTATGATCCCATAGTGGTTTAAGTTAGGGTTAGTTGACTCTTAGTTCAATTTCAAGTTTAATGAACTTGAATTGAATGCAGGTATGGGGAGTTCAAGGTCAGGGAAAAAGAAAGGGAAGACTATTAGGACTAATTAAAAGAAAGTTGTTGAAGAAAACCCAACACATGAAGTCCAACTCGAGATTCATGACGATGATATCTTGGCACACACCCTCACTTGACTCAAGTTAGAGAGGGGCAAGAAAATTGAAGAGTCTAAGTACCTTGTAAAAACTAAGAAACCTTCAATAATGTTAGATTGGCCTTTGGAGTGTGGACCCAATGCACCCATTCTAACTAAAGAGGAAAACGAGTGCCTACGGGCACATCCTACCTCTTCTAAGAAGGTTGTATTAGAATTTGAAGAGGATCCAAAAGAGTGTCCTCTATCTGATGATGAATAACCAACCTAGTATGGAAGGAAAATTTTGTAATCAGGATCTTTGTAATATGATATTATTATAAAGAAATAAAGTATTTCTTGTGTTCAAAGTTATGATCTTGAATGACTTGTCTTTGGGTTGAACTAACATAAGCATCTTTTTAAGATTACAAATCATAAAAAATAGAATTATGTGTTTGAGCAATCAAATATGGAAAACTTGTGTTCGTTATGCTAAACACTAGATGCAACATAGGTTATTTGTGAACCATCATGGTGAACACCAGGAATAGAAGTTTACATGGTGGTGAAAATGAAGGTTAGAATGAATGGTTGGATAGTATCCTCAATCTCCTAAATCGACAAGAAAATAGAATGGACCATTTGGAAGGGAAAATTCTAAGGCATGCGAGATGGTCAGAATTGGAGGATTGAGGAGTAGCCACAAGGGAATATAGATCTAGATGTCAATAATCAAGCTAGAATCAAAGGAGATCTCGATAAGGAATTGAAAAGGGTTGCTTTGCCAAATTTTGATGGAAAACCCATAAGAGATGGATTAGAAGCATGAATCATCAAAATGGAGAAGTAATTTGGACTTTGGAATTTATCACATGAAACTAAGGTTGTATGGGCAGCCTTTCAACTCTCTAGTGAGGAAGCTATCTAGTGGGACAAGAAAATGGCATAAAAAAATGCAATTTGGGGAGATTGCCTAGGAATAGTTCCTCTAGCATTTTTGAAAGAGGTGGCTTCCTTTGCACTTCTTCAACAAGAAAATGATAGAGTTCTAGAACTTAGCTCAGGAGAGCATGTTGGTAACTTGGTATTGGGAAAAATTCAAACATTTGTTGAAATATGTGCCTCAATACCAGAATAATGAGTGCTTCTGAATCCAAAATTTTATACTTGGTTTGAGACCTTAGATTGGAGTGAAGTTAGACTTGCATTACCTACTCACCATGGAGGTCTTTGAGAAGGCCACCAAGCAAGAACAAAAATTGCAATAGTTGTCCAATCTCTGAAAGAATTCAGAATCTAAATCTCGGTTCAAGAATAAGAAATTTTAAAAAGGAGACAAACCCTAATAGATCAAGAATCTGAAGAGGGGAAGTGATTCACAAGAGAAAGTGGAGGGCAGCATTAGCAGAAAGAATAAGAAGGAAAACAATAGGAAGGGAAATTTTGAAAATAAGCATAAAGGCTCCAAGGAAGACATGTTGGGAGGTCAAAAAGGGAATTGTGATGGTTTCTATACCTATGGAGGCAATCATTATGCTTCCAGTTTCCCACAATGCTCCAAGGGATGAAAGGAAGGAAATTAGCATCAAATCCATGTGGTGGTGGACAACAGACAAGATGAATACCAAGCCTTGCCAATCTAGCTATCAAGTAAGATATATGGAGAACTTGCTTCTATTTTTATTGATACTAAAGATATTAAATGTTTTGTTGACCCGAGAATGATTTCTAAGCTATCCATTAGACCTAGATACGTGGCCAATTCTTTGATAGTCCAATATGGAAATTGAGTAGAGTGGAGGTTGGATTCCTATCTCTATAGTAGTGACTTAGAGATTTCTTATTTCCTAACTCAAGTCAATCTTTATGTGGCACCTTTACGATCTTATTATGTAATATTGAGAATCAACTGGTTGATAGAGCACAAGTTTGTTGCAAATTGTGAGGATAAGATGGTGAATTGTCTAGATGACTATGGAAACCCAATTGAGATTCATGGAATTTAGAGACCCCTAAAGCTTAGGAAAATCTTGGCTATGCAACTTAAAAGGGCTCAAAAGAAGGGGTGTACTATCTATGCAATACACATGAGTGAACTTGAAAATATGAAGCCTTATTTAGATGATTACCCCATTCTCAAGGAGTCTCAAGATGTATTCCCTAAAGAACTCACTAAATTTCCTCCCAAGAGAGAATTTTATTTCTCTATTGATCTAGTTCTGGGAGCCGAACCTCAGTATAAATCCCCATATAAGATGATTGCCACCAAGTTATTCAAATCACTAGTAGAAAAACAACAATAAATGACTAAAAAAACTACTAAAAATTGGACACATGACCATTAGCTTGGTCACGTGACCATTAGTAGTTTATTGCCAGTCATTTATAATGAGACCAAATTCATGACTAAACCATTTTTAGTCATTTATTGATTGTTTTGATTGATCAATTTGGTAGTATATTTAGTCACTGATTGTTGTTAACTGGTCATTTATTTAGTCATGGTAGTCATTTATTTAGCCATGGTAGTTATTTATTTATTCATGGTAGTCATTTATTTAGTCATTGTTGTCATTTATTTAGTCATGGTAGTCATTTATTTTAGTCATGGTAGTTATTTATTTAGTCATTGTAGTATTTATTTAGTCATGGTAGTCATTTATTTTAGTCATTGTAGTCATTTTATTTAGTCATGGTAGTCATTTATTTAGTCATGGTTTAGTCATTTATTTAGTCATTTATGAATTAATGCTTTCAGGTCTTTTTTCTTGCATTTAAAAGGAATAGTTCTACTTGGTGTATGGTAGAGTACGACATTGGTTTTGCATTTTCTCCTTGCTTTGTATTTGTTCATAAAGGAAATGCTTTTGTAGCTTCCAATTCTATTTCACAAGAAAATAGCATGAGTACATTAGGGAAACTAATGAAATTAAGATGAAAATGGTTAAATCTGCAATGGTGATTGAGATTTTAATCTCACATGGAATTTTAATCTTACTTCCAACCATTGAAATTTTGAAAAAGAAATCTGATGAACGGTCGATTTGTTGAAGTGGTCGTAAATTAGACTTTCCCTGTAACAATAGCACTAGAGGGTTTTAAGCATTGTTGTTTCACACTAAAATTATTTTTACAAAAATTAACTCATTTGATTTTTTTCTTAAACATCAAATACAAGGAAATATAAAACTCAAAAATCTACAAAATCATCATCCCTAAAACACAACCAATAATATATGTGAAATTGATTTTATAAGAAAATTTACATGAAGAATACAGGTTTGCATAAAAATAATTTTGTAGTAAAATAATATCTTTCAAATCTATAGATGTAAATTTAGATTTAGAAGAAAAAAATTAATTAATTAAAATGTGATTTTTTTTAGATTTAGAACAAAAAAACTTACCCTCTGCAAACTTTAAAATGGGCATAGGGTCATGTGTAGGTCCGCGTAAAACCATTGTGCTTACAAACTTAAATCTATGTTTCAAAATATTTAAGTTTCAAAACTAATAATAATAAGAAAGTTTATTTGGTGACTACAAAGGACAAGTTTATGTATAAAAAATAAAATAAACTGCACGAAATATATTCTTACATCTATACTAATTCAATGCATAGGGCGGCCTCCTCCCAATGACGAAATATCCTTCCTCGTACTCCTTCCTCCTGCTGCATACAATGAAACTGGTATAAGTAAACAACAAAGCAAAAAGAAAAAACCCCCATTCTTCTCGTGTAGCTAGAGCAAATCGTGGAAATTGCAGCCATAAATATCTCTCTCCCTTGTGCTACTTGTCTCCTCTCATCCTGCATAAATGAGAAAAATGATTAGGGAAAGCACTCATATATTTGTTCAATTAGAGGGAAATGAAAGGAAAATTTAGGACAACATAGATCGAAAATAGGGTTTCTACTGAGTTCACCCAGAAAAATAATATGCATCCAAAAAAGGATTATGACATAAATAATATATTTTAAGTACTTCCCACCAAAATGAATGAAGAAAATTAGGCACCCATTTTGAAATGGATGTGAAATTTACTTTCAATGTGGTTAAATGAATGTCAACCATTCATCATTTTCTATCATTTTTTAGCTATTCAAATCTCATTTTTTGCCAATTTTTTTACTATTTTTTCCTGGCTTTTTACTACAACATGAAAATATAGTTTCGGCAGGGTTTAAGAGTATGTTTATTAAAATGAAAATTACAGCAAAGATCCTAATAATGAACACATTTAGGTTTTAACATTATGCAATCCTTTAGCCTACTTATTAATTTTCTTTTATTTTATAAATTATAATTTTCTATTATTTAATTACTTGAAGAATATTTTAATAATGTTTTAATTTAAATTCTATGGTACATAAATTTATATTATTTATAAACTTATTCAAAATTGATTATTTATTATTTTAATAAGAAAATAATTATAAATATATAATTATATTATTAATTATTTTTATATATTATATTCACTAACAAAACTATTATATATATAATTTTTATAATTATTAATTAATATTATATTCTTATTTAATATAAAATATAATTAATATATTATATATTTTATATAATAAGATTAAATTATATAATTATATTTATAAATATATATATAGAGGGTAGAATACAAAATTATATTAAATATAAGTATGATTATATTTACTATTATTACTATATTATTTTTTTAATTTTGCAATATAGATTTTTTTTTTTTAAATGTCCACTATACCGTGGGGCTCTATCACATACACTGCAGCAGGTGGTGGCTTTACCCCAACTCGTAGTTTACTAATGGAGCCCCACAATATAGAGGGGGAAAATTAAAAAAAAATCTATATTGTTTTTTTAATTTTGCAATATAGATTTTTTTTAAATTTCCCCTGCTATACCAGGGGCTCCATCACTTACAATTCAGGCTAGTGGTAAAGCCACTGCTAGCCTTCAGAGTACGTGATGGAGCCCTGTAGTATAGAATTTTTTATTTTTTTAAATAATCTATATTATTTTTTTAATTTTGTAATATTTACTATTATTATTACTATTATATTGACTATTATTATTACTATTGTATTTACTATTATTTACTTTTATTATTATTATTATTTTTATTATTATTATTATTATTATTATTATTATTATTATATTTACTATTATTATTACTATTATTCACTATTATATTTAAATATAAAACATATATAATAGTATATATAGGTTATATTACTACTATTATAATATTAAATAATAAAATACAAAATATTAAATATAAGTATGAAATTATTATAATTAATAATTAATATATTTCTATATAGATCAAATTAAATTAATTTATAAAAAACTCAGTTTAATTGATCCACACATGAAAACTACAAAATTCATATCGCCCAGTACACTCCCACAAATCATTTTCTCAAATAGTTTTTAAAATTTTGTCTAATTTGTATACTTGTGACTAACTTTTTAGTCATTTTTATTTGTGGGACTAAATAATTTTTTACCCAATGACCAAATTAGTCATTTATTTAATCATTTATAGCTATGTTGCAAAAAATTAGTAGAATTTAGTCATTTTTAGTTGTTATGACTAGAATTTTTAGTCACCTAGTCATTTATTTGCCAAATTCTACTAGTGAATTGAAGGCCCAGTTGAAGGAATTGTGAACAAGGGGCTTATTTGACCTAGTGTGTATCCTTGGGGTGCATTAGTTATCTTTGTTAAGAAGGATGGAACCTTGCATCTATGTATAGACTATTGGATGTTGAACAAGGTGACCATAAAGAATATATATCCTCTTCTAAGGATTGATGAGCTATTCAATCAAATGAAGGGAGCAACAATGTTCTCTAAAATAGATCTTAGATTCAGTTATCACCAGTTGAGAATAAAAGAAGAGGACATCCCTAAGACTACTTTTTGAAATTAGTATGGACATTACAAGTTCACGATGGTACCTTTTGGCCTAGCCAAATCACCAACAACATTCATGAGTCTCATGAATAGTGTATTCAAAGATTTTCTAGATGATTTTGTCTTGATCTTTATGGATGAAATCTTGATTTATTCCAAGTCCATTGAGGAGCATGAAAAACATTTGAGGATAGTCTTATAGTGTCTTAGAGAGAAGAAGAATTTTAGAAAGCTATCCAAGTGCTCAACTTTTCAAGACAGGGTCCATTACCTTGGTCACATCTTATTAGCAGAAGAAGTCTCTATAGATCCTAAAAATATTAAGGCAATAGTATAATGGTTAGCACCTCAGAGTGTGACTGAAGTGTAGAGCTTTATGCGACTAGCAAGATACTATAGGAAATACATACAAGGATTTTCCTAGATTGTATCCCTAATCACATCTTCTTAAAGGAAAGGGAAAAAGTTTAAGTGGACAAAAAAGTGTGAGCAAGCATTTCAACTCCTAAAGGAGAAGCTCACTACAGCCCCAATGTTTACTATACTCGATCCCAATGGTCATATTATAGTTATCACAGGTACTTTGGGAAATGATGTAGGAGCGGTATGAATGCAAGATGGGAAAGTGGAAGCGTATGAGTTAATGAAGCTTAAACAACATGAAATAGATTATGCACCACATGATTTATATTTGGCTACAACAGTACATGCCTTGCAAATGTGGAGGGATTACCTATTGGGGAAGCCATTTGAGCTCAAAATAGATCATCTAGGATAGAGATAATCTTCACCTAGCCAAATCTTAATGCATGTTAGAAAAGATGGTTGGAATTCCTTAGTGAGTACAACTTTGGAATTGAGTATATTAAAGGGAAAGAGAATAGAGTGGTTAATGTTCTTGGTAGAAGAAAGCATATGGTAGCTATGACCTCGATAAGATCAAATATAAGACAACAAGTGATGCAACACTTGCAAGGAGATGAACATTATGAAAATGTTAAGCAATCTCTTTAGGTGAACCCTTTAGACCATCGATGCTTGGAATTTCAATGAGTCAAGGTTGAACATGTGCATCCAACAAAGCTTTTCTATCCTCACGACATACCTGAGTACAAGTGGCAAGTGATCAATATGGACTTTATCCAAGGGTTACCATTAAGGAAAAGAAAGCATGATGTCATCTTGGTAGTAGTCTACAAGTTGACAAAGGTTGCACATTTCATTCTAGGGAACCTTAAGGATGGATCATTGACCTTGCATAAGAAATTTTCCCAAGAGATATTTCATTTTCTTGGAGTGCTAGAGGCTATCATATCTAACATGGATACCTAGATGACATCTAGATTTCAAACAACTTTCAATGCATCTTTGGAAACTAAGTTAAATTTTAGTTTAGCATATCATCCTTAGACCAACGATCAAACTAGAAGATTAAATCAAGTAGTAGAGGATATCCTATGAATTTATTGCATGGACCAATAGTATAAGTGGGAAGAGTATCTACCATTAGTAGAATTTGAATACAATAACTCTTTCCATGCGTCTTTAGGTATGACACCTTTTGAGGGTCCTTTTGAGTGAAAGTGTTGTACACCCATCAGTTGGGATAGGTTGGGAGACAAGATCATAGTAGCTCCTAAAATGCTTAAGGAAATGGAAGAGAAAATGAAACTCACAAGCGAAGACTGAAGGAGGCAGAAAATAGATAGAAAAGTTATGCTAACAAGAATAGAACATTCTGACAGTTCTCAGAGGGAGACATGGTCTTTTTGAGATTCAAGACACACAAGAGTTCTATTACCTTCGAAAAATCTTCCAAGTTGGCTCCTACATATGTGGTTCCTTTCAATGTGTTGGAAGAGATTAACCCAGTTGCATATTGACTTGCTCTACCACTTGCTCTAGCTCAACTCCATAATGTATTTCATGTTTCTTTTCTTAAGCCATATAATCCAGATGCATCTCATATACTTTACTAGCATTCTTTACAAGTGCAGGATCCAGGGGTGATGCTGGTAGAGTCCACTAGAGTTCTGGATAGATGTAATGTCAATTTGTTAAATAAAGACATTGTACAATATAAGCTTCACTGGGACCAATATTTTGAGGAAAGTGCTACCTGGGAGGATACAAAGGAAATAGAGTGATCATTTCCTCATTTAATTTCTAGAGAGATTCTCTATATTCATCAAGATACAATTCCTTTGACATTTTGGATTTCCATAATTGTGATATTTTTTCCTGATAACAATGTGATTACATGTTGAAATAGACATGCATGATTCTATGTTTCCTAATAAGACACCAAGATGATGTCTTTTCCTAGTGGGTAAGGATGTCACGTATTAAAAAATTTCTTACATTAATAAATGTTAACTTATTTAAATATTTATGAAAAATGGAATTTATCAGTTTGATTTGTGATAAATTTGAGATTTCAGTGTCATTTGAAATGTATGTATGTTCATATGATGGAATATGAAAGATGAATGTTTTGATATGAAATGGAATCATCTCGTTTCAAGCATTGGCTATTGGTTACTGATGAAACTCTATAAGTGCAATTGTGTGAATACATGGATAGGTTGAAGAATGACAACATGGTTGATGTAGGAATATTTAGCTGGATGATGAATAGTAAGCAAGAATTGGAATATGGAATGTGCACACACCATTGAGAAACATAATATATGCATTTAGCTAGCAACTTGGTAGATATCATTTTTTTTGCTTGCATCAAATGTATAAATGACTAATCAGGTAAGCTCATGGAAAAAATTTATTGGAACATTTGCTTTACCATGTTCATTTGATTCAAATTTCATAATAGTGAATGGTGCTAGAAATATAAATATATGAGTTGATGAATTTCTCTTGAATATATCAATGAGTATATTTATATGGATGTGAAAATATATATATAAATACATGTATTTAAATTGTCTTCCTTCATTTGATAATAATTTTTTCTATGTGGAAATTTAAAACATAAAAAAAATTTGAATCAACCACCTTGGCAAAAAATAATCATCACATACACTCTAAGAATAACTTCCACCCTTCATGGAAGAGAAAATTTCTAATGTGGCTCGGAGGAGTGGGCAGCTATGTATGAGGCAACGTGGTAAAGTTAAGACCATGACCTCTCATTTTAGAAAATGCAAAGAAATATTGGTCAAAAGGGATTCTAGAATATGGATGGAGATCTTGGAGAGAAAAATAAGATGAGATTTATGGAAAGGAGGATGATAAAGTAGAAGCAAAAACACTAGTGAAAGAGTTTTCCACACTCGATATGGTCAAAATCATCAAATTACACAGCAGGGACGAGGTAATTTGAACCTCACAATTTTTTTTATGTTGTTTCCTTCAGATGTAAGGAAGGGAGGTCTTGTAGCACTTCCAACACAAAATAAATCAACAAAAAACAATTGTCAGATCAACAATTACTTGAACCTACTCATTCTCTTCCAAAACCCACTCTATTCCTTGTAGCACTGGGAATCAATTCAATCAGGTAATTCTCCTCAATAACCTTCTAGACTAAACCCCAAACCTTTTTAGGGACCCATTTTAGTGGCCCAAAATATATCCACAAACCACTACTGGTTATTTTGTGCCATCTTATCCAAATCAGCCTTTCCTCGCCTTTTAGGGCTCAAATTAGCCCTCTTTTACAAAGGGACTTACCTCTAAACATTTTTAAACTCTTTGAAACCTTGGGGAAGAAATTTATATGCATCAAAATCAAAGAATCCATAATTTTTTTTAGAAATTCATCCAACAAGATGCCTAAACTCAAAACCCTCCTTTTAAGCCAAAAACTAGGGGTTTATTGAAAAAATCAATTCCCAACCATATCAAAACCTACTACCACCTCAAACATTTCTAAAATGGCTTGTAGAAACTAAAAACATCAACATTCCATACTGCCCCAACAAGATTCTAACTTTGGCATATCAAAACCACAAGAATTCATAAGGAAATCACCAAAATCCACCCTAGGGCTTCATGCCCAACTCGACATCTAACCTCCCCTACACAAACTTAACACTCCCTCACCATTTTAATAATTATGCAGACCCATTCCACCAATTACAGTAATCAAAGTGAGTGGAATGGGTTGATTTACATGTTAGAGACCTTCAAAACCCTTAATTTTGTTTACACAAGTAGAAATTAGGAAAAAGCTTCTAAAATTTAGAAAACTTAATGGATTCCAACCAAACCACTTGGAAATGAAATTAAATTCAATTGATTATTTGTTCTGATTCATTCCATGGCACTTAATAATTTATATGGGTCGTACAGAGGTCTACTACATAGGAAAAAAATGAAAATATGATTAAAACAATGATTTTTCTATTGTTTATCCCTTTAAATCTCCATAATCAACCCTCAATCAAGATTTTACATCATATTTATAATTTTTTTATTCTAAACTAACTATATAACTTCCTCCAACTATTTTTTTAAGGGTTATGACTATTGGTTTTCCTCTATAAAGCAATTTTTACATTTTTAGCAACATTACACCTTTTTAAGCAACGTTTCCCACATTTTACATTCTTTTTTTGAAGACTTGACCTTCTAAACTCATAGAAACCAAATAATGAATCAAATGTGACTAATTACAATATAAAATGGTCTCAAGACCTTATTTTATGCCAAACATTTCAAAATCTAAAGCCTAGACAAAAATTTCATAAGTTGAAAACTTTCAATCAATGGTGCTCCTACACCATACACCCCAACTTTGAAATTTTCCATGTCTCTTGGAAAAATTCCTGCAACTTGTTCTTTAATCTTCACTTGCCTCTTCCCTCCTTTATTTCCTTTATCAGGTTCATTTTTTTCTTCACTATCCTTGCAATCTTTTCCATTTCCATTACTTGATTCTTGCTTCATCTGTATTGTGGGGTGTTATTTCTCTCTTCCATCACCCAATACTATTATCATACCTTCTTTTCCACCTACACAAAAATCCTTATCCATTGTCCTCTCATTTACACACTTGTCCTTTCTTGTGCTAGGCTCAAACAATTTCCAAGTACTCTTTTCTTCATCCTCTCCTCTGTCAGACTTACCATCAACTATCCCAACACTTTTAATGCTCTTTGTCAGACTAGAACTTGCCTCATTCACTATCCTAACACCATCATACTCCAATTTTACATTAGTCTTGTCAACTCCACCAACCTCCTCCCTCTTTTTTATTGTATCACCAACAACTTTGAATTACCTTTTCATTCCTTTCACTATTGCTATAAGACATATGATAGTCCCTATTAGTATCCCTTCACTTACCTTTTGCCTTTCCATAGGCTTAACACCTTTAATCTATATTGTATCTGACTGAGACACTTTCTCATTTTTTTGCTTCCACACTAAGGCATTCTTTATGCCAACTAACTGCCCTTTGTTTTCAATCTTCCTCGCAACTTTGTGTTGCCTTTCATTGGCTTCCAATCCTTGTCTCTTACTTTCATCAATACTCCCACATTCCCTTTTCCCAATCATTATGATCTCACCATGCTCTTTTTCCTCTTCCTCCAATGGAGTTAAGATGAATGTCCTACCATTCTTTTCAATTGTGTATGTGTTTTTCCTCCCATTGTGCATGACTGACCTATCAAATTTCCAAACCCTTCCTAACAACATATGGCACCAATTCATTAGAAAAATGTCACAAACAACTCTATCCCTATGCTAACCAATCTGAAAAAATCAACCATTTCTTGTTCACACACCACCATAGACTGATTATCACTAATCCATGATACTTTATATGGCTTCTCCTTAGGAACTCTTTCCAAATGCAATTTATCCACCATTTCCCTAGATACAATGTGGTCAATGCACCTTGAATCAACTATTACTTTACATACCTTATTCTTGCATTTGTAGATTTTCTTGAATAGAGCTCTTCTTTGAATTTTCTCTTTCTCCTTGGAGGTCTTCAACATTTGTCTCTCCATCATCTACATCTCCCCAACTTTAGCCCTTGCAACCAATTTATTTGAACTTGAACTACTTTCAGCTTCATCTTCTTGCACTATTTGTGTTCTTCTATCAAGTTTTCTTTCTCCTCCACTTGAAGTTGATCTAAACTCCTCTAGAAACTTGTAGAAAGGGTGACCATACTTACCACATTTGTAACACATTCCTGCAAACTCATTTGAATCTCTTATTTTCTTAAATTTTGTTCTTCCACCTTTCCATCCACCTCTTGATTCAGGTGCTTGTTCTCTACTTTTATTAGCATCTTCATGATCTTCTTTGGATTGTATTGTGCCTCTTCCTCTATTCATGTTACCTCTACCCCTTCCTTTTCTTTCTTTTCTTCTCTTGATTCTATCTTTTTCCCTTACTTCCATTTGGAAACATTGGTCTATTGTCTTTGGAGGATTCAAACTGATTTCACCTCTTATGTTCAATCTTAAACCACTCAAGTACCTAGCCACTCTTTCAGTCTCATCTTCATTGTGACCTTACCTAATGCATAATCTATAAAATTCCTCAATATATGAAATTAGATCCAACTCCCTTTTCTTCAAATCTTGCAATTTCATAAAATTTTGTATGGCATGATCTATTGGTAAAAAATGAGCCTTTACTTTTTATACCATGATCCTATCCCAAGAGCTTATCTTAAACTTACCTTTCTTGACCCTATCTTCTTGAACAAAATTCCACCATGTGAGGTTTGGAACCTTCAATTTTTTCTTTGCATATTTCACCTTTTTACTGTCCTTTATATCTTCAAATTCAAAAAAGTTATCTAAGTAATCAATCCAAGCTAAAACCTCTTCACTATCCATCTTACCTCCATACATTGGCACTTCAACCTTCACTTTTGGAGTGTTGTCATCTCTTACTACTTTTATCATCTTGATTATTCTTTTTTCATCAAGGTCTAAATCATCTTCATCATTTTGGCCTGGAGGGTTTCCTTCTTCCCCTTCATCTTATTTATCACTTTGGTCTTCATTCACCATTCCTCTTCTTTGGTTCTTCTTCAGAGTTGCTATCATTGCTATGGTGGCTTCTTGAGACTCTTCGTAGAGCCTTTCCTTTTGTTCCAACTGCTCTTTCAATTCATTTATCTCCTTTTCCATTGCACTAGCCTTTGGAGGAATTTTCACTATCTTGCCTCTTCACCTTCCAATCACAAACTACAACTTTCTTCTTCAAGGAACTACTTCCTTGCTCTGATACCACTTTGATGTAAGCAAGGGAGATCTTGCAACACTTCCAACACAAAATCAATCAACAACAAACAATTTTCAGATCAAAAATTACTCAAACCTACTCATTCTCTTCCAAAACCCAATCTATTCCTTGTAGCACTAGGAATCAATTCAATCGGGTAATTCTCCTCAATGACTTTCTTTGAGACTAAACCCCAAACCTTTTTAGGGACCCATTTTAGTGTCCCAAAATATATCCACAAAACACTACTGGTTATTATGTGACAACTTCTCCAAATAAGCCTTTCCTTGCCTTTTAGGGCTGAAATTAGCCCTCTTTTACAAAGGGACTTACCTCTAAACATTTGTAAACTCTCTAAAACCTTGGAGAAAAATTTTATCCAAAGAATCCACAATTTTTTTTAAGAAATCCATCCAACAAAATGCCCAACTCAAAACCCTCCTTTTTAGCCAAACACTAGGGGTTATTGAAAAACTCAATTCTTGACCATATCAAAACCTACTACCACCTCAAACAGGTCTAAAATGTCCTATAGAAACTCAAAACATCAACATTCCATGCTTCACCAACAAAATTCTAACTTTGGCATATCAAAAACACAAGAATTCATAAGGAAAACACAAAAATTCACCCTAGGGCTTCATGCCCAACTCAACTTCTAACCTCCCATGCACAAAATTAACACTCCGTCACCATTTTAATAATGATCCAGACCCATTCCACCAATTACAGTAATCAAAATGAGTGGAATGGGTTGATTTACATGTTAGAGACCTTCAAAACCCTTAATTCTGTTTACACATGCAGAAATTAGGAAAAAGCTTCTAAAATTTACAAAACTTAATGGATTCCAACCAAACCACTTGGAAATGAAAGTAAGTTCAACTTATTATTCATTCCAATTCATTCCATGGCACTTAAGAATCTATATGGGTCATACAAAGGTCTGCTACATAGGAAAAACAATGATTTTTCTATTGTTTATCCCTTCAAATCTCTAGAATCAACCCTCAATCAAGATTTTACATCATATTTATAATTTTTCTATTCTAAAATAACTATCTAACTTCCTCCAACTACTTTTTGAAGGGTTATGACTGTTGGTTTTCCTCTACAAAGCAATTTTTACATTTTTAGCAACTTTACACCTTTTTACACAACTTTTCCCACATTTTACATTCTTTTTTTGGATACTTGGCCTTCTAAACTCCTAGATACCCAAATATGACTCAAATGTGACTAATTACAATATAAAATGGTCTCAAGACCTTATTTTATGCCAAACATATCAAAATCTAAAGCCTCAACAAAAATTTCATGAGTTGACAATTTTCAATCAATGGTGCTTCTAAACCACCTTCTATGAAAACAGATGGGTTATATGTTATTGGTTGAATATATACTAAGAAAATAAAGGAATTTTGTTTTATTTCCTCAAGGCTTGATAAAATCGTTATTTTTTTATCTCTAGCAAATAGAGTTATCAAACCCGTATATGTTTATGTCGACCTTGATGCTTCATTTGTTTTTGAAATAAAGAGAAATAGGTTTTGTAGGGGTCAAAATGGAATATTATGGACCTATTCTTCCTCAATTTCATTAGGAAATGAGATCCACACAAAGTATTGACTTAGAGACCTTAGGTGAGTCAACTCAAGGTGTGAATCTACATATTTCCTTTTTGTGTTAGGACGATGTTCTTTTTCAAACAATACTTTGGGGAGAAAAACTAAAAATAGTAAATCAACACCAAATTGCAATCTAACACTTGGAACTTGAAGATTAAACTCAATACTAAGAGAACCAAAAAATAGAGTGCAAATAAGAAAAGGGAATAAGCATGGGTACCAGTCACCAAAATTTTGTTCCTGAAGTTGATCTAGGATTCATTCACTTGGGTCCTGAGTTAGGGTTTTTCTGCAACTTTTAGGAGCCTCTGCTACAAATGTAAATCTTCCATTTTTTCTAGATCCTAGGTTCAAAACGTCAGTGATTTTTCATGGGATGAAAACTTTTACAACTTTGACAAGTTCTCCAAATTTTCTCTTCAAGAGATCTTCAAGATTTCTTCCACCTAAATCTGCAATCACAAATCAAGGGGGAAAAATGTTTTTTTTTTTTATGAAGGGGGGTTTTCCTTGGTAAAACCATGTTTTGTTAATTAAACCTTGAAATGAAATAAAACATGAAAGAGGGAATGAAGAATGAATAAATCTATGTTACCACTCAACAAACCCTTGCATAAACCTTGGAATGTAGATTTGAAACTTGCATGAAATGGATTCAATGGATGTGGATCTTGACGCTTTGAATCTTGACTTGAAATAGTGCTTTGAATGCTTGATAGGACCATGAAACCTACATCATCATATTAGCTCCAATAGCATGCATCATGCAAGAAGAATTTGACATGACAGTTGGATCTTGATTACTACAATAAATATTCCTTTGAATGCCTTGAATTTTTCTTAAAATTCTCTTGAATTCTAACTTTATCTCGTGAAAATTTTCTAGCTTGAAAACTCTAGGTGAAACTTAGTGAAATAACCTTATATTTATAGATATGTATCCTCAATTTCCTGAAATTCAAATATCACAAGCCGACATTGAAATATAGATTTGAAAACATTAAAATACCTCCAACAATATAATTTAAATTTAGGTACTAGGTCTAAGGGAGAACCCATTCACCCATGGGCATATGGGTCCTAGGTCCCCAAACCTAGGACACGCATTGCTCAATGAGAAGTGTTAGTTAAGGAATTAATGAATGTTGGGATTTCCTCTATAGAAAACACAATAAAATGGGCTAGGAAAATGAATTAAGGGGAAAATTAAGGAAAATTAATCTCAATTAATTAAAGGAGCCCTAAATAAGTATGAAAGTGTAAATAAATACATTTTACAACACTAAATTAAGGAAAAATTAAGTCCAATTTAACTAGGAGGTCCCAAACAAGTGTGAAAATATAAAAAGGATACATTTTTCTACACTACATTTAGTCCCCACCTTAGTGATTCAATGACCTTGCATCAAAATCAAACTAAAGTATACATTCAAAAAATATGTATGCAGCAACAACAAGATTACTCAATCATACAACATCTAAAAAGAAAATTAAAAACAAAAAAGGTGGATCAAGCCTTGACTAGCCAAGGCAATGTAGAACGCGCGTCAACTGTTTGTCCAAAAGAAAAGGGTGGATCAAGCCTTAATTGTCCAACATGATGTGGAACATACCTCGGTTGTTTATCCAAAAAAATTCACAAGAAAATCACAATGTCCAGTATGCAAACAACAATGCATGCTCACTTTAGGCTAATGGAACTGCATGATGTCCACTAGGTGAGCCCCCAAAAAGTGGCTAAGTGAGAAATTCATGCCAGGTCTACAGGATCTCACTATACTAACCATACCAAAGCTATATCTCTGATAACTTTGATAAGGCACCACAAAAATACAAACTTTGAGCTTCACAAGTTTAACAAGTTGTATTATGTTAAACACTTATGAACAAAATATAAATAATGTTTGTTCAAATGGATTTTGCTTAGTTCATGTAATGTATCCTCTTAGGAAACATCGTTCCTAGTGTCTCTAAGAGAGGACAAGTCAAGGGTGAAAGATTTACAACTTAAGGAATGTCACACGTAGCATCACCACTAAGAGGAAATTCATATGCCAAGAAATATCACACTCTTGGAGGACATCAATCCCACTGACATCACCAAGAAAAAGATGCATCACAAGAATAAATAAAATCACGTAATGAAATATAAATAATGTCAAAAAATTCACAAATAATAGTTCTAATGTATGCCCCCACCTTAAATAATTTGTTGACACTATTATTGTGATAAATTTACTTTAAAGTAGAAAATTAGTGATGCTAAACAATAAAGAAGACACGAGAGCTCATTTAGAAAGCCATATTCCAAGTCATATGTTTCCAAATGAATATATGACATGAAAAATAAGGGGAAGGGGTTTCCCCCAAAATGAAATCCCAAACACATAAGGGATCTACGAAATTGGTATCAATATGTCTTTGCTACAATGTTGTTATAGAGCTTAGAAATGCAATCATTCCCCAAATACTCACAAAATAGGAAGAATGACACATAGAGAGTGAAAATAAAGAAAAATCCTTTAGGTCAACATGGAAGAGACCTAAATGTCTCAACACCTTGCATCATCCCCAAAATGAAAACACAAGACAAAGGAAAAGATAAATTTTTATGACATATAGAAGAATGTAGGTACAAATAGAGGAATGCACATGAAGAGATACATCAAATAAAACAATACAGGGAGATCACATTACACACATGCAATCACATAAAGAACGTGAAAAAAAACCAAGATAGGACTAGTAAGGAACATGCAAGTCAACATATAGCAAGTTGTTTGCATCCCAATCTTGATCAGTATATGCAAAAGGTGGATAAGTAGCCAAAGGGAAAACATCAAGTTCCAAACTAGGAAAAGTACCAAGTTCAACACTCTTATTAGGAGGACCATCATTTAAGCTCATAGAAGATGAAAACAATGAATTCAACTCATTATGCACTTTTTCATCAATCTTTGCAATTTCATTATCATCATCTAAGTTATTCATAATAGGAGGTCTAAGGACAATATCCATAGAATATTGTTTTTGTTTATGTTTTGGTGAAGGTGAAAATCCATCATGCATTTCTTGAGAAAAGATTAGATTTTGGTTTTCTATGTTGTTCCTTTCTTCTTTTTTCTTGTAATGAATGAGCAATAGCATGATTTCTACACCTATGCTCTCTAGTGTTTCAATTTCTTTTCATTTGATTTTCAAGTTGTGATTGTGTAGGAGCGGGTTTATCAACCATAGGTTTCTTTTCTTCCCTTATGGGAGGAACAAAAGAAACCATGGGAGGTTGTTCAATCACTTTCTCTTTAGCTTTGTAAACTTGTTTGACTTTAGGAGGCACAACTAGATTTGTTTTATTATATCGTGGTATCTTATATGAAATATGGGGATGATTTTTCATAGGCTAGTCTTGGTTACATGGTAGAGCTTTTGGTTCAATCATGGTCTCATCAAGGATAGGAGGGTCAATAATGAGTTAAGGAATATTGCTAAGGGATCATTTTTCTATGCACTTTTCCTTATCTTTTGATAGGATTTGAAAAAGAATTTCTCACGAGGTCTAATAGGTTCAATAAACTCAAGCCAAAATAAATATAATGAGAAATTCCCATGGGAAGACATGGGATTAAATACACTATGATGCATAGTAAGATTTCATATCCAAATAGAAACTTTAAGCATTTATGCACAACCAAAAGGATGAAATTCATGGAGCGAAGCTATGAATAGTTTAACTTCACATGAAATTGGTCCAAAGTTGGGATGATGGTAAATGAGATGCTTAATTCTTTTGGTCCAACTTTTAAAGGAAGATTTATGGAACCTATCATAGGGCAAGCAAAACCATTATGCATTTTGATCCATGATTTTTGTCTTTCATATGTATCTTGATAAAGCTCATGCACAAATAGGAACTCTTTAGTGATCATGTTCTCTACACAAATGGGATTAGTTAATATCCCATTAGTAGGCTTGTCATTGATTCTTCTAGCTATGTAAAGAAGACCATCAGGTGCATGTTTAAGTATGTATTTTTTGAGAAATAAATGTCAAGCAACATCTTAGGTAGGCCCTTATGAGGTTTATCTTCAATAAATCCAACCATAGATTCTATAGAGTTCTCCTCATTACCATTCATGTTATCATCATTTGTGTCAACATTCATCACATCATTCTTTGTTTCACTAGCTTTAACAAAGGATATATTATGATTAGGCATAGGATTGGTAAATAATTAAAAAAAATTATTAGGAGGGGCTACATACTTATTACCTTGATCATTAACACCACCAATTTTAATAAGATTAGAATAAAAGAGATCTTGCACAATATGTTTAAGACACTTGCAATGTTCCATATCATATCTATTTCGTTAGTGAAAATGGTAAAATAATTTGGTGTATAGTTTGAAGGTAAAGGCTTAGTAGGATTAGAAGCTCTAATAGGAGGTAAGGAAATCGAATTATTTTCTAAGATCTACAACATGATATTATGATGGGTATTAGGTAGGGGTGTAAATTGTTTATTTCTATCTGCAAAGGCATATGGTTTTGTTGTCTTTATAGAAACCACTTGGGTTTCAACATTTTGAGTTGATTGAGGGTGATTAAGTTGTAGAAAGCCCTTTTTTTTGTTGAAAGGTTGATATTTAGTTTGAGGTTTGGATTCAAACTTTTCAGGATGGTTAGAGGGAGTTTTCACTTCATGACTACTAACCAAATTTTTATAATCATGAAGGATTGTACACAATTGTCTAAAGGAAGGAAAAATCAACATTTCAAGCTTAGCTTGGATTTTTTCTTGCAAACTAGAAATAAATATTATTTGAAGGTTGAAATTAGGAATCTTAATTTTTATTTTTGAATAAATAATTTGGTATCACACTATGAAATCATTAACCTTTCATCAACCTTTTGTTTACATGTCATCAAAACAAATAAGGGCATCTTAGGACCCATGTGAATTTGGAAATGGTAGTAAAAAGAATCAATAAGTTCATTGAATGAAGTAATTGAATTATTCGGTAGGGAGAAAAACCACTCTAAAGTAGCATCTTTCAAAGATCTAGGGAAGAGCTCAGCCAAGAGTTTATCTTCGAAAATGAATTCACTACATAAGACCATGTAAGTGGAAACATGGCTAACAGGATCTCATTTCCCACCATATTTCTCAAACATAGGAACCTCTATATCTTGTGGTATCTTTATTCTCAATATATCCAAGGATAATGGGATGGTTTTGATGTATTTTGAAGGTTGGAAATTGTTTTTTTGGTTTAATGTGGTGATTTTTGGTTGTAGGAATGAAACATTTTGCAAAAGTGTGTTAAGGATTGGATCATTGTTGGTATTGTGAGATGGAGGTGAATAAGGTGTATTTGTGTATGTATGTGGAGGGAAAGTGAATTGTAGATTTGTGAGGGGGGTGGTTGAGGAGATATGAGATTTGAATGCACAAAACTAGATGGATTCCCAATGGAAATACCTAAGGAAGTGTTGACATTGCTAGTATGTTGGATGGTTGTATTAACATGAGTACTAGTGTATATAGGAATAGAGGTAAGGATTGTGGAAGGAGGAACTGAATTTCCACCTTGGCTTTGAGTATACCCCAAAGATTGAGCACAAATAGTCATTGTAGGAGCATGATTATCAACAATATAAGCTAGACATAACACAATATCTATCCCATGTTCATTTTCAAGCATTTTTCTCACATTATCTAAAGCAAGAATACCACTACTAGCAATGTTTTTAGAAGTCACAATTTTTTGCATTTTTTTAATTTCTTCATCTATTCTTCTTATGTTCTCTTGTGGGACATTAGCAATTGTTGTTTTGACATCATGCACATTAGTTGTGGATAGGGAATTAATTGGAAATAAGTTATGAATATTATGATCCATAGTGGGTTGATTAGTATCAACACTATGAGTGAAAGAGTTGGAAAACCCAAGATCCATGATGAATGGTGTATTGTAGGATGACATGAGTCTCAAACTACATCTCATGATAGTATTGCTAATAGGACACCACATTTTGAAGCTCATACGAGTTTTACAAACATGGTATGCACCCAAAATTGATAAAAAGAAAGATGCAATCAAATATCCTTAGATGTAAAGTGCAATGTAAATATGTAAAAGAAATTTTCAAATTGTAAACAAGATAATTTTCCAATTATGCTATGTAAAAACATAAAAATGATGTCTTGTAAATGCAATTTTGAATTCACGCAATGCACTAAATTTATCCAATTAAGCTTAATATGAACAATTTCAACTAATAGAAATTCTATAAACTAAAACATAAAATTGAAAAGAGCAAAATAGAATACAGAAACAGAGGTTTTAATGCCCAAAAATTTAGGATATAGCCCTGACTAGGGACTCATTCACCCTTAGGTGAATGGGTCCTAGCTTAGGGTTTTGAAAAATATTTTTACATATTTTTTAGTTGATTCTTGTGGTTTTGAAAAATATTTTTACATATTTTTTAGTTGATTCTTGTGGTTTCCAAATTCTGGTTTTAGATAGTGAGTTATAGTTTTATATTTTTGTGAAATTAAGCTTGAATACAAATGTAAAATATGACTAAATGACAACTTAAGAGAGCTAATTTGAAATGAAATTTTGATTCAGTTTTTAAATCTAAATGAATGATGATGCAATGTTATGTAAATGCTTTGCAAAATAACTAATTTTTATTTTATTTTCTAGATTTAAAAAATGCAAAAAATGCAATCCTAAAACCCTAAATGAGATACAAACTAATTCAAGTTCAACAACCCTAAATGAGATTAAATTCAATGAAATGCAATGCAAATGAATGCAAGATCTAGATCTGGGGCTGAAAATGGAATCCAAAATCAAGAAATTACAATGTTGGGTATGTGCAGGATCATGATGGGCCAAAAAGTGACGATATGATGGGTATGTGTAGGGAATGTGGCTAACTTTTTTTTACCCAAAATTGATGAAACAAAAAGGGTTTTTAAAGGAGATTCTCATATTTCCACTAATATAAATTATGCTTTACTTTGAATTTAATAAATAATTATTATTTATTTTCTATTTTAATTGCGAGTAAAGTCCTGATTAATAGGTTGATTGAAAACCATCAATAACTTTCAAACGATATCACATTTTTTGAATCCAAAACATGCATCACATTCTATGCTTTGTATACAATAAGATTAAAAAAATAAAATTGAATTTCATGAATTTTTGACCAAGTTAAGATGGTTAGACATATGAGTCTTTATATTTTTTTAAAGTTGTAATAAAAAAATCATAATTAATTATTTACTTGGAAAAAAATTACAAAAAAATATGCATCACATCGGGACATGAGTCCTCTACTTATATCTAAAGTATTATAAAAAAATATTATCATTCTATTGTGGTTAGGGTGGTCAAACAGACACCTACTTCTTATTTTTTTCCTAAAATTTAAGTGCTACTGCATTGAAATTTAAATTTTTCACCAAATATATATATATATATATATATATTTAAGATAAACCTAGTATTTTAGAAACTACATTCAATTTTCTACAAATTCTATTCATACATATTTTTGAGATAATATAGATAACTTATTCAAATTTTTACATCAAGTTGCCTAACTCTGATTTTTTTGAATTTTATCGCCACTTAAGGTTTTTTTTTTCCATGATGATCTTGCACATACCTTGTTCAAAAGGTTGGGTTAACCATAATGAAATGAAGGGAAATAGGTTTTGTAGGGGTCAAAATGGGATATGATGGACCTATTCTTCCTTAATTTCATTAGGAAATGAGATCCACACAAAGGATTCACTTACAACCCTTAGGTGAGTCAAATCAAGGTGTGAATCTATAGATTTCCTTTTTGTGTTAGGATAGGGGTCCTCGTAAAATAGCACTTTGGGGAGAAAAACTAAAAATAGTAAATTAACACCAAATTGTAATCTAACACTTGGATCTTGAATATTAAACTCAATACTGATAGAAATAAAATACATAATGCAGATCAGAGAAGGGTAGAAGCATGTGTACTAGTCATGATAATTTAGTTCTTGAAGCTGATCTAGGACTCATTCGCCTAGGTCTTGAGTTAGGGTTTGTTTGAAACTTTCAAGAGCATCCACTACAGATTTTAATCTTCCAATTTTTCTGAATTTTAGGTTTGAAAAGATGGAAATAAATTCTATATGAGTTTCTATGAGATGAAAACTTTTATAACAACTTTTGCAACTTTGAAAATTTCTCCAAATTTTCTCTTCAAGAGATCTTCTAGATTTCTTCCACCTAAATCTACAATCAAACCTTGATGAGTGATTCCACTGCTTGTATGAATATTCACATATATTTCCATAACACTGTTAAACTAATTTCCATTATTCTGCTTTAGTGATGGTCGAATGAAGCCATCATTCAAGTATTTATAATTCTCGATAAAGATTATGTTGTTTTCATAGCCGATTGGATGATTAACATCGTTCTCATCCTTGGCTTGTGGATGGGTGATTCCCATCATTCCCAACATTACCAAGATGTGAAACAATTGATATTATTCTAATTTACAAAGTATTAACAATAACTATACCATGCAACATGTTGTCTAATTTGCATCTTATGAATAAGGGCATTAGGTTGTGGGCTAATGTTAACTCCTTCGATGAAATTTTAAATTTCTTCATTCTTTGTTGTAATGTATATGTGTATGTATACATATATACATAAACAAAATGTGTGTATATATATGCATACATAAACAAAATGTGTGTATATATATACATACACAACCGATATTGAAGTTGTTAACATTGATGTTGGATGTTATACTTATGCCAATCCCTCTTTATTGTGGTGTCTCTATCATAATCAATTGTTCCATCAAACATTTTTTATTGACTAATATTAAGGCATGTAATGCTAGCTGATAGCTTATGTATCTATCATTTCTTTGAGCATGCATTTTAAGGATAAACAGATCCAATTGATGTTATTATGTTGTCTTGATCATAAAGATTGTTGAAGGATAAGTTAAATCTGAACGATTAAAGTTCATTGTATATATTTGATAATAATAATTTAGAAAATGAATTGAAATTTTAAGATATGAGATTATCTAGGACTATCCTCTAATCAAACAAAATGACACTCTTGATAGTGAACTAAGTGGGTGGAAACCAATTTTCAAACCAACATAATATTTCTTTGTCTGGACATTCTCTGACTTTCTTTAAAACTATTAGATGATTTGAAAGGACCGATTGAACACAATAAATTATGGTGAATGAATATAGTTGTTCTATATAAAACCCTTCTAACATTTTATAAATTCAATTAATACTTGGTATGTTTTCAATGAAAAGTTGACATCTTGAACTATGAAAATTTGTATGTGATGGAGCTTTCTTTTTTCAAAGAACATATATGCATATTCATTTATTTTACAGAAGGTCATGTATATGTACATGCATTAATCTTGCATTTATGTATTACATATACATGCGATATACCTTCTTTTAAAATTGCTTATTTCTCTAAATCTAAAAAGCATAGACTTGCATAAAGGAAATGTTGGAAATCTAATTGCTATGCATGGAATGTGATTAAACTTCTAATGTCATTTTTATCAAATATGGTTGAATCCCTTGCATATGTTGTTGAACTATAATTAGCCAAGATGAGACAAATGTACACTTTATTGTTAATAGTTTGGTTACCTTATTATAAAAAGATTTGCTAATACACTACTAGAAAATAAATGTTGATTATTTTCATAATGTGTGGATTGGATAAGGTGTATGTATTTTTTTGTTGTGGAGATTATCTTTCGAGATGGGCATCAAAAATGGGTTAATAGAGAGATAGATTTTTCTTTTCCAAAATCTATATTTTTTAGTTGTATACAACAATGCTTGGTCAAGTGTTTATAGTCCAATATGTTGAATGTTCTAACTTTTATGATGTAATCTATCTACCATTTCCTTTCATATATCTTGCATGTTCTAAATGTATGTAGAAATTTGTGTAGATGTTTGGAACACACTAGATTCCACCTTGCATATTGTATCTCTTGCTAAGTATTTCATGCTAGGTTAGGCATTCTTCGAGGAAGAATAACTTCATGGTTGGGTGGAAAAATGTCTAAACCATGTTCTCATCCATCAAATGCAGTTAGAGTTGAAGAGGATCAAATGGAATCCCATATTCTTGATTATTATACTATGTATTTTATGATGTAAATTAAGTTGACTAAGTGGCAAGATGGCCTAAGTCAAACTTTGTAACTTGTAAAAGTGACATTTGGAAATGAATATTAAATATATTTGACATGAAATGCTATAATGGAAAATAGCTAATTGACTATCTTTAATTTTTCCTATTCATAATGTCATATTTTAATTTAGTTGTGTTATTCATGTATGTCACGTTACAAGTAAACTATTCAAAATATCTAGTAAATTGAATTTTTTGTCTATTGACCATTTTCCATAAACCCTTAGATTTAAGAAGTTGTTCCACTTTGACTTTCTATTTGTGGAATTCATGTGGTGTTATCAAGTAAATTTCTGGATTCATGTTACACACACAACAAGGAACTTGAATCTGCCTTATAAAATCCACCAAAATTTTATTATATTTGAATGTAGACCCCCTAAAAAGACAAAAATAATTACAAGATTTTTCAATTTTAGAAGCTAAATCATCCATTTTAAATAGTTCATGGAGATTTCACAAATATGGAAAAATAGCCTTTCCATAACTTAATTTTTACTAAAAATATAGAATCCTTGTTGAATTCTAATGAATCTAAAAAAAATTGTGATTTTTTAACAAACGAAGTGAAATTTATGCCTTGTCAAAAATTACATAAGCCACACTAATTTTTAGAGGTTAAAAAATATATTAGTGTAGTGTCATAATATTTCACCCCTTGCAATTTCACTTACATTCTTACATCCACTTTAGTGTCCACTCCCTTACCATTTGTGTAGGCTCATTTTAGCCCTTGCATCAGCCCTTTTCCCCTCTCAGGATACTCAAGACCCCATTTCAACAACTACCTCCACTCATCAACTTTGCATTAAACCTTGTGCTTCTCCCATTCTCATCATTTTGTAGTGTGATGTGTCTAGACACTAACACACCATACAGACATTCGCGCACTGCGCTAGCATCCTATGACATTTCAAAATTCAAACAACCACTTTTGAGCATGTTTTACACTTGTCAAACCCTTCTTTTAGTGGTAACAACATGTGATGCCTTCTAACAACTAAATAAGCTTCTTTTCCCTCATATTCTCTCTTTAAATGTGATATTTTCAATCTATTTGGTCTTATGTATCTCTCTAGCTTTGGCTCTAGCCTTTCCTCTTCCCTTTGTCTTGATAGCTTGGTTGCACAACTCTCTACAACTTTCTACAACACTCTTAAGCTCTTTTGGCAACACTCTTGACTCTTGCAACTATCTTTGTCTCTCCCTTTGGCTTCCTTAAGCCTTGTAATTGACATATCCCCTATCTTGTGCTTGCAAGCATCTTGGGATTTCACATATCCCATATTAATTACATCTCTATTTTATGATATGGGTTCTCCTCCTCGAGCATGGATTGCTTTTATCACTTCATATTTGTTTACTTTGTTCATTTCTCTCTATCTATCTAGCTATCTATGGAGGTGGAAACACCAAAGTGGGGGTTTGACTATGGAAAATACCTATACAACCTCAACACTTTCTCTCAATCTTATGTATGTAGGTGTTGAAGATATTTCTTTGCTAGAGGCTTCATTACTTGGGTTTTTGTGAGCATCTTTTGTCTCTTATCCTCTTTAACTTTATCATTTACGTTACTTTATATTAGTCTTATTGCACTCTATTATTCTCTCGCATTCTTAAGAGTTCTTAGTAATCTATTTGTTAGTAGTCATTTAGTTGTTTTCTATGATAAACATAGTTTTTGGTTTGTACGATACGCTAGCGCACCTCTACGGCTCTAGCACATCAAACTGTCATCCTTTTTTCATGCTACCATCCTTTGGCTGAGAGCCTGTTAGTCTGTCCAAAAAACCTTTGTGGTCTACTCTTTCTAATTCTGAAACTCTCACCTTGTTCCATGAGGTAGTTTAGGGTAGTTCACCACTTGGGATTATCTTGAGAATAAAGAGAATCGTGAGTAAAGAATCCCCCTTCTCTACATTTTGGTGAACCTAATGTGAAAACACCTTCCCCAAATTCTTTTTCGGGGCAATGCCCCAAACCCCATTTCTTGCTATCAGAGTGATATGTCAACCTTCAACTAACTTGTCTATATCTCTATTTTAAAATTTACTTCCTATCTTTCTTCCTTCTATCTCTTTCTAGCTTTTTTAAGAAACTTCAAGAAGTTCTCTTACAACCATGTGAAAGTGATTTTTTTTCTCCTTTCTTATTATTCTTATTGATCCCTCTCTTGATATTCTTTTTAAGGATATTTTAGGGCAAGAAGATGAAATCATTGATACCTTTCTTAATGTTATTGTACCTTCTATTCATTCTAATGCACTCTATTATAGATACATTGCATTCATGAATGATGAATATCATCTTTATTTTGATGCACTCTCTTCTAAAGATGACGCATTAGTGAATGATGAATCCTTTCTCACATCGGATCCTCCAGGGATAGATGTTAATCATATTTCTTCAAATGATTCCTCTATAATTTGTAAGCAATTTGTAAATATCATCTATTTCTTTGTTGCTCCTCAATGGCGTAAGAGACCAATCATTTATTTGACTCCAGCTAGTCCTTCTCCTAAAAGTATTTTTTCTATTAATGGTGTTCCATTTGATAGTGATCTTCCTGATCTTTCTAAGGATCTCTCTTATATAGTGGTAGCCAATACTTATAATACTAGAAAGAATAAACAAAATATTGATCAACCTAATTCTTTACCACCTTCTCAACCAAGCCTTCCTCAAGCACCTAAAACTATGACTAAAGAACATGGTGATTATGATCTTGTCAAGCAACTCTGTGTTACTCTAGCCAAGATCTCAATATGGGACTTGCTTCAATTTACTCTAATTTATCAAGGTGTGCTTTAGGAAGCCTTGTAAAAGATCCTCTTGCCTTCTTTTGCTAGGATGATGGATGTTAATGTGTTGATGGATCATATTCATGTAGATTCCCCAAATATTACATTCTATCTATAAGAACTCCCACCTTTGAAAGTATAGAAGCAAGCAGACCCTCTAATGATCATAGTTAACATTAATAAAATTGGAATTATACATACTCTCGTTAATGCTAGTTTGATGCTCAATGTGTGTAGCATTGATCTATTTTCTAAGATTAATATTAATTAATCTTCTCTTAATTCTTCTATTGTCATTCATGGATTTGATAATATCGGTCAACAAGCCTTAGGCACAATAGTCTTGCCTTTAAGGTTGAGACCCATTACTATACTCACCCTTGTATATGTAATGTCAGAAAAATTACCGTATATCATTCTTCTTGGTAGACAGTGGATTCATGCTATGGGTACAGTCCTGTCTACCTTGCATAAATCTATTAAGTTCATTTGTAACAATCGAGTAGTCACAGTCAGGGTTGACCCTAAGGCTATTCACTTATGTGAGTTGGCAGTTGTCGGTCAGGCTTCGTTTGTGCCCACTCTTATCCTTTTAGTGTCTTATCATGTGTTGATGCCTACTCTTATCCCTTCAAGATACCCTTGAGGTAGATGTCCCTAAAGAAGATCCTTTTGAAGTAATAAATTCCAAGTCTACTCCTTCTCAAGAGAATGCATGTCTTGGTGATGACTAGGGTTTGCTAGACTTTACATAATCCTTCATTATAGAAAATAAAGTCAACTTGATCCACTTAAACCTTAAAATAACATCATCCAAACCTGATATCAAAGATGATTATTCTTTTGCATCATGGGATAATGTGAGAAATAGTTGTAATGTCCTTAATGCCAATCCTCCTCCTTCTAAGGAAGATGATTGTGCTTCTATTAAAGAGGCTAATATTGGCAGTCCTCTTAAGAAGGTTGGTGTTGATCCCATAGAGGATTATATTGCCCATTGCTAAAATAATACTCTCTATATAGATCCTCCTTCTCAAGATTTGTAGACACGCTATGGCCCTAGCTTTAATCTTGTCTCTAAATATGACTATGAGTGGAAAGTTTGTGGGTATAATGAACAAAGCATTCAGGTCCCTATAGAATGTGCACCTTGTAAGCGTAATTTGGGGCTTGGTTGCTTGAATGAAAAATATAAAAAAACACGGTTGAATGTTGACATGATTTCTGCTCAACCTTGTTCTCTCAAATTGATTCATCCTTTTTTATCAACTATTTTTGTGTCACCTTCTTTTGAGCAATCAAAATTTTCTCCACAAGACAAAGGGTTGCTTCCTATTCCTCATTATTTTTTTGACCAAGAGTTTTTTTTTTGGGCTTCTTAAAGCCCACTTGATTAGTCTTCCTCCTCCTCCACATGAGAAACTTAATACATGTGATAAAGAAAAATATTCTTTCTGTGCATATCATCGAGTTTCTGGCCATTCCACTAGTGAATGTAAGGCCTTAAAGGATAAAATACAACTTCATGATTTAGGTCCCCTCACTCATTTGTTTGTTGATTCACCTGCCTCTTCTTCAAATGACAAGTGATATCAAGGTCTATATCTATCATGTATCTTCTATATTATCTTTCATGGTTCTCCCCCCTGTCTGTTGGGGACAATGACTACTTGTTCAAGAGATGTGCATCCTTCTTGAGGAACCCCTATCTTCTCTATGTTTCAATTGAAGAGTCCCTTGGGTGGACCCCCTTTTCTTTTGAAGGGTTCCCAAGGGATCCCCCTTTGAAAGATTCTCTCTCCAATTCACTCAATTACACCTAGCTTGGGGGAAACCTGACTAGACCTATCTTATATCTTCATGTGTATCTTGGTGGCAAATAGACTAGACCTATCTTTTTTGTGACTATCTTGCAACACAACTTGAAGTAGCCACAATATTTTATGATTAGCCTTGATTTGCAAGACCAAGAACCTTTAGAGCTTATTTACATCAAGCTTTCCTAACATGTTTAGTTTATAGATTAACATATGCATATTGCTTTGGAGGTGTGCCTGTGAAGCTACTTTTCAATCAACCTTGTAGAACCGAGCACCTGTGAGGGCCCATCAAACTCTATAGAGCCTCTCACATTGGGCTTCCCTTAGGACCAAGCACCTAGGGTACTTCTTTTTCAAGTCTAAGGACATATGAAGTGCTTTTCATCCTGTGGGGTCTCCTTGTCTAACTCTATATGAGAGAGTACCTACAAAGCCTTTTATTCACCTTCTATAGCTTTGAGGACCTACAAAGAAATTTTCTTACCTTTCATAGGTTTGCAGATCTATGAGACATTTGTTCAACCCTCCTCAAGAGAGAGTACAAATGGAGCCATATCTCTTGGAATTTTCATTCCTTTCTAGCTCTTAAATTATTCTCTCTTTTCTTCTCAAATTGTATATACCAAATCGAAGATCTGCACCTTCTTCATCCAGAGTATATAATTATTTCTCTCTTTAACATTGGTTGCTTCCTTGACTTTTGGGTGCATTCTTCTCTTGAAGCAATCAATCCTTACATTCTTCTCTCCATTTAAGAATTCATCTATGTGTGTTATTTCTTAATTTGGGGATGACACATAGTATTGAGAAGCACTTTACATTGAGGTATCTTTCACATTTCTAACTCATATCCTTTAGTTTTTTTTTTTTGTGTGTGTACATGTGGTTTTATATATTCTAACCCCATGATGTAATTTTTTTTTTATGTTCTAACCTTTTTGTCCTGTGTAGGAATTTCTTGTCTAATGTGTTTTTTTTGTAGGCCTTTAGCCTAGGGGCTTTCTTCCTTGGTTCAAAGATCTATCTACTTCCTCTACAGTATCCTTTTGGTATCATGATGTTAATTATGTCTAGTAGATTTCCTTTAGCATGCATATTAGTGCAAATTCATATGCCCACTAAAGTGGGGACAAAATGTAATGTCATTAAATTGCACCCCTTGCAATTTCACTTACATTCTTGCATCCACTTTAGTGTCCACTCCTTTAGAATTTGTGTAGGCTCATTTTAGCCCTTGCATCAGCCCTTTTTCCCCTCTCAAGATGCTCAGGACCCCTTTTTAGCAGCTACCTTCACAAGTCAACTTTGCATTAAACCTTGTACTTCTCCTAAAAATCATTTTGTAATGTGATGTGTTTGAACACTAGCACACTGTGTGGATGTCCCCGAGCTGTGCTAGCACCTTGTGACATTTCAACATTCAAATAGCCACTTCTAAGTATGTTTTCAACTTTTCAACCCCTTTTGTCAATGGTAACGGCCTTTGAAGCCTTGTAATGGCTCGGAAAGCTTCTTTTCCCTCCTATTATCTCTTTAAATGTGATATTTTCAATATATTTGGTATTTTGGGTCTCTCTAGCTTTATCTTTGGCCTATTCCTCTTCCCTTTGTCTTGATATCTTGCTTGCACATCTCTCTATAGCTTTCTACAACACTCTTAAGCTCTTTTGGAAACACTCTTTGCAAAACTCTTAGCTCTTGTAGCTATCTTTGTCTCTCTCTTTGGCTTCCTTAAGCCTTGCAGCTGACATCTCCCTTATCTTGTGCATGCGAGCATCTTGGGATTTCACATATCCCCTATCAATTACATCTCTATTTTGTGATACAAATTCTCCTCCTGGAGTAGGGATTGCTTCTATCACTTCATATTTTCTTAGTTCATTTCTCTCTATCTATCTAGTTGTCTGTGGATATTGAAATATCAAAGTGAGGGTTTGACTATGGAAAACCCCTATACAACCCCATCATTTTCTCTTGATATTATGTATGTAGGTGTTAAAGATATTTCTTTATAGGAGACTTCATTACTTGGGTTATTGTGAACATCTTCTATCTCTTATCCTCTTTAACTTTATCATTTACTTTACTTTATTTCATTCCTATTGTACTCTATTATTCTCCCACTCTTAAGAATTCTTAGAAATCTAATTGTTAGTAGTCATTTAGTTGTTTTCTATGATAAACTCAATTTCTAGTCTGTACAAGACACCAACGTGCCTCCAAGACTCTAGCGTGTTGCGATATCATCCTTTGGTTGAGATCTTATCAATATTGCCAAAAAACCTTTGTGGTCTACTCTTTTTTATTCTAAAACTCTCACCTTGTTCCTTGAGGTATTTTAGGGAAATTCTCCCATTGGGATTCTCTTGAGAATAAAGAGGCTCATGAGTAGTGATTCCCCCTTCTCTACAATTAGAAAAGTAACATTTTTAAATCCTCTTCATACTAAAATGTACACAATAGAACCAACTTCATGTCGACTATTTACACTTGAAAAAGTACCCTAGCATGTGCAAGTAAAGGAAAAACAAAAAAATGCCCCTTTTTACTAGTTTATTACAAAAAATTGATCCTCCCCTTTACAAAATTTGGAAACTAACATATAAACTACAAAGTTTATAATAGTTTTTGGTAGAATGAGGTAACAATTAATGTCTTACATCTATGTTGGAGTTGATTTCATTAAGAGGGCTCAAGTCTATGAGCTATGTGGGTAGAGGTTTGTAGGGTTTTTACAAGTTCAAAATGGCAAGAGATCTATTGTAATCTACAATAAACAATAAACATGACCAAATAATGTCAAAAGGACATGTTTATCTTCAACGTTCCTTTGGAGGGAATGGTGGTAAAGACTCTGTGCCACTTTTTGAGGTTGTTGATAAGTAGAGAGGTCCATTATAAATATAAACTACCTTTGAGGTCATGGCTATGTTCCTCCTTTCAGAGATACTTGGCAGATCTTAGAGACTGTGTAGAGACTACATGGTGGTGTGACAACTGGTGTGATTACGAGAATTCTTGTGTAGAGTTTGGAACATTGAGGGCTGAGTAGTTCTAGCTACTTATGGAGAAATGGAGATGATTAGGAAAAGATGGAGGATTAGAAAGAATATGGGGATAATTAGGATGATTATGGATGATTAAGATGAGGTGATTAAAATGAAAAGGAATAATTAGGATGAGGAGGGATGATTAGGATGGGAAGGGATGATTAGGATGAGATGGGATGATTAAGATGAGAAGGGAATAATTAGAATGATTATGGATGATTAGTATGGGGTAACTAAGATGAAAATGAATGATTAGGATGAGAAGGGATGATTAGGATGAATGATTAGAGTGATTAGGGATGAGATGATTATGATGAAAAAGGGATGATTAGGATGAGGAGGGATGATTAGGATGGAAATGAATGATTAGGAAAAGATGATTATGATGAGTTGATGATGGTCAGGGATAACCTTAAGAAGCCCCCCATCCTCAATGAAGGTGTAAAATCCTAGCCAATCTTGTATACTTCTTGATAAAAATATTAATTTTATTGGCAATTTTTTTCATTTTTTTATAAAAAAATCTCAATTGGTGAATCTTTTGTAATCACTAGAAGTCTATGGAAAATCCTAGGGAATTGAATTTTTTTTAAACCAATAAAATATTTTCATTGGCAATATAAACCTTTTTTCAAACCAATAAAACATTTCCATTAGCGAATTAATCATGTTTTCAAAACAAAAAATGTTTTTGTTGGCCAAAACAAAAAAAAATGTTTCAGGGATAAAAAGGAGGCATAGATTGCAATGAATTTTTTCTTCAAATATGATGAAGAGAAGGACTTAAAGACTGCTAAGAGTGGCAACTATCAACGCAAATCCCTTAAGGCTCTATGGGGGGATGTTGTAGAGGAATTGATGCACTGCATTACCCTGGAAGGCCATTTCTCGGTGGTGAGTAACTACCATTTCATTCTATTAAATCACTTTCATCACAAGGGGAGGGTCTCTTTCCTATTTTATCTTCTTATGTCTCTTGATGC
The DNA here is from genome assembly GCA_007258455.2 of Sequoia sempervirens. NCBI lineage: Eukaryota > Viridiplantae > Streptophyta > Pinopsida > Cupressales > Cupressaceae > Sequoia > Sequoia sempervirens. Next base: position 162,884,785 of record VDFB02379711.1, read on the forward strand.
AGGGATTAAGGATCACAACAAGAACCCAAAAAATCTTGTTTTACATGTTGGGTTAATTCTCCTAATTTCTGATTATGTGAAATCTTTTGAGGTTCCCAAACCTATGGCTACCCCAAAGGGTCAAAAAATTACGGAAGGGTATGATATGACTTCCGATGATGAACCTGTTAATAAAAGGGCCAAGAGAAGGAAGATAATTTTGGGTAAAGAGGATGAGTTAGAGGATGATGTGGAGTTTGTGTTGGATTTTCTTGCCTCTCTGGAAGGGGGTCCACATAGCCATCCCTCAGGAAAGAAGAAAAAAGGGGGAGATTGTGACAATGGTGCTTATTTAACATGTAGTGATGAACCTATTGTTGTGGTGCTGAGTAGGGATCTAAAGATTAGGAATGAATTGTATGGAGAGGCTTCCTCTCTACTTCTAGCCACCAATATGAAGGACATTGGGGAAGCCAGTGGTAAGAAAAGGGTGATGTGGTCTGCAAGTCAGATTCTAGATCAGGGTCACCCTCTTACAATTGTGGGTGGCCGCTTTGCTGATGATTCCCTAAGCGTTCAATTGGCTATGTAGATGAAAGATAAGTATGGGTTATTGTTGGTGCTACAAAACCATAGGGTGAGGACCTAGAGAGGGTTATGAAGAGAACAATAGTGGTTGAGGGAATTTTGAGCTCCATTTGCAAGCTTAAAACTCTGGTCATTATGGAAAAGGGTAAGGAACCCCCTATTGAAAAGGATAGGAATAACTCTTTTGAGGAGGAGGATGCCCTAGGTAAAGGGGTTTTTAATATTGATAGAAATTATTTTTTTGATGTTCTTGGCACTGCATGTGAGGGGTCTCTTGTTTTCTTTAATCTTTTTAAGTGGTTTTTCCATGAGCTCAATAAAAAAAATGTCAGAGTTAGGGGTATGGTTAACAAGATTGAGGGGTCCTCTGTTTAGAACCAAATTGATGAGATTTTTGAATACTTGAACACTGTGGTAGACACGGTGGTGGAGGAAACCCTCAAAATGAAGAAAAACATGGAAGAAAGAATCCTCAGTCTTGAGGAACACATGGGGAAAGTTTGGGACTATGTGTTGAGAGATGGGGAGGGTCATAAAATTGCTAGGAAATTTGAGTCTGCTGCTCTTGCCTCTCCTTTGTTTAGTGCTAAGAAAAAAAAGATATTGCCCATGATGATGGGGGTGTTGATGCTAGTAAGAAGATGGGTTAAGCTATTGCTGATAGGAAGAATGGTGAAAAAAGGTATTGTTTTTATTTCTGAGGTTAATATAGTTGGTCCTAGACCACATAAAAGGAACAAAACTAAAGCTCAGGGATGAACTTTTGGGAAGTAAATTTCTGATGTTTTTGATCAAGCACATAAAGCTATTGACTATGACATAGAGGCAACAGAAATTATGAAAATTATTTAGTGTTGTTGGGTGCTTCTCCTTTTATCTTTAGTTCAACAACTTGCTTTGTATAGGGTTATGGGCCCCTTCAAAACCCGTTATTTACCTCTAATCAAAAACTTTTTTTCAAACCAAAAGAATATTTTCAATGGTGAATGAAACCTATTTTCAAATAAATAAATAAACATTGGTGAATTAAACATAATCTCAAACTAATAAAAAAAATTAGTGGTGAAATAAATTGGTATGCCAATAAAAAATCATAGCATGGTTGGCATAAATATCAAATGCTACAATTACATATTGTTCTATTCTGGGACATTTTTTGCACATTCAAATTCCTTCATAAAGTGTCTAGAATGGGGATAAGTGTCAACATATTTATTTTATCTGAAGCCAAATGTTAGTGCAAATTAATATAACCCACAACAGTTTGATGAATTTTCGATGGATGGTTATAGTTGTATTTCAAAAGAAAATATTTGAAGCACTAAACTTGTGAATTGAAACCTTTGGAATAACATTAGAATTCTTATATTTCTAAAAATCAATTGTTGACATTTTATTACTTATTAAATCACTTAAAGTCATGCCAACCAAAATAATATTTTATCTTGGACTAGCTACTGATAGTTGAAGATCACTTAAGTTATGATTTAAGCATTTGGAGTCATCATGGTGATTGGCGCCTCGACCTAGGTGAATGATGGGTTTGAGAAATGAACGATCGAGATAGGATGGTGTGGGTCAACCTTGACCGCTTCTCGCCAGCCTGCGGGGGACTCACCTACATCTCTCGTCCATCAATGGGGAGTTGAGAAGTGCCACTAGAACAATCAAAACTGTTTAAGGAACTAAAGCAAGGTGCAAAATATTAAGGAATTTTTTTGACATAAGGTTGCATAGTGTTAGATCCTATGCTAATAAAGGATCCTTTTAAGCACATATTTTAAAGGTTACAAGCAAGACATTTGAATTTAGGTCATTCATCTAGTCTGAGGGTGTTGCACAAGCGAATGGTCTTAAGGTAAAGAGAACATAGATGTGAAGCACTAGATTTAATCTAGGCCGCTCCCCACTAGCCCATGGGGGACCCACCTACATCTCTCATCCCTCAATGGGGAGGTGGCAAAGTGCCACATGGAATGATCAAAACTGTTAAAGGAACTATATCATGGTGTGAAATATTAAGGAAATATTTTGACATAAGGTTGAGTAGTGTTAAAGCCTGCACTAATAAAGGAGCCTTTTAAGCATATGTTTTAAAGGTACAAGCAAGACATCTTAATCTAGGCCATCCATCTATTCTGAGGGTTATGCACAAAAAAATGGTCTTAAGGTAAAGAGCACATAGATGTGAAGCACTAGATTTAATCTAGGCCACTCTCTACCTCCCCGTTGTAGAAATTTGCACATAGGTTAAACCCAATGGGGAAGCGAGGAGGCTGACACATGGATTTTTTTAGCATTCATGAAGATGGTGGAGCCTACAGGTAACTTGGAATAATATTGTCACAATTTTTTTGAAATAATATTGTCACATGAATGATCAAGTGGTGAATTAAATATTAAGTGTGAGTATTTGATGTCATTGTCTTCATTCTAACTTATATATATACTTCACCAACTTGATGTTCTTTATATAATTTATAATATATTTGGCTTTTATTTCTTTCTTATCTATTCTCAATTTAACTGTGATAGTATGGAGCCTTCATGGTGTGTCATTTTACCCAAAAAAAATTTGGGAGAAAAGAAGTGATGATGCATACGATAGATGAAAGTTGGGATGGTTTTTACAATTCCTTGTGTGCAAGTTGACGATGTTATAAGAATAATTATGTGTATGGAATGGCTTCAGAACAACCTCCATGCTCTATATTTTGAGGTAGCTTTGGATTTCTTGTCCATTTTCATAGACATTTTTCTTGATAAATATTTGGTGAAAACATTGGAAATATGTTATTTGCGACCTTCATTTACTCTATTTCTTCATTGGAGTTGGCACTGGAGAATTACAATTTTGAAAGTGGGTTAGCACCTATTGGTGGAATCATCCAGAAAATGGAATTCCATTCTTCTACACTGTAGGCTCTTGCCTTGGTTAATATGAGATGTGGTCTACTATGTGATATGAAAAATGAATTATTAAAGAGTCTAGAGTTTTGGAGGAAGGTTCTGGGTGATTCACTTTTAGATTCTCTACTATTACTTTGTTAAATTTGATTTAGCTTATACTCAAACACCCAGTTGATGGCCTCAGCTATTGTTATAAACTTTTTTAGTAATAAATTGTGTGGCAATTCACGTGTCTATATTTATTGTTAGCATAATATTTCTTGTAATATGCATTTTGTGACTGGGTTTTTGTCATGGTTAGTGGCTTTTTGACTAGGTTGGCTATGTAGTATGTACTTTAGTCTTTAGCTACTTAAATTAAAATAATTTTTGTGGCTCCATTCATGTAAACCCTTTTTTCTTTGTTCAATATAAAAATGTGGCTTTTAAAACTAATAGTAATTATCATCATATAGTTCTGATCATATGTGAGTGAAATTTATTGTGACTTATTAGTGGACATTGATAATGACTAAGGTAAAAAAAGTCATTTAGTTCACTCTTAATGCCTCGAATTACTCTATCTTTCATTTAATTATCAATCATTTTGAAGAAAGTGTGGTTGTGGTATTGCAGGTGACAGTGTAGATTAATACCATACAAACATCCAAAGTGATTGATTGGATAGCTTTATATTGAAAAATGCAAGATGTAATGTAGATGATGGTTTTATTAATCCAGTGATCAAGTGAAACAATATTTGTAATGATTTCATATCATTTGAGTGGTGATTTTGACCGCTTGTAAACTTGAGGTACAATCTACATGTAGCTAGATGTCAATCAAATTAAGCATTTTAATTGTAAATGTAAGACTTAAGCTACATGAATAAATTAAGTTGGTTTTTTGGTTTGCACAAATCACGATTATCATTATACCTAGCCTCGCACATGATGTGAATCACAAGTAAATAGGGATCAGGCTGGTAGTGGCACTAGTGGCCCATAAATAGGGATAGTGACCACAACTAAAATCATTCATTGAAGGCTAAAGGCCTTACTATTGAGTGCAATGTTCTAAATTGTCATAAGGGCTTTCATTTTGTAGGTCTAATAAAGATTCAGGAAGAAGATGATGTGGTATTATTAGGGATACTCTAATTTCTCCTACCTCTAGTTATGTAGTTACAAAGTAAAAGTCCAGTTTATTTCAAGTTCAAAATGGGTGGAATTGGAAAGAAGTTGATTTGGTTCACCTGAATTATGAGGAAATTTTTGAAACAAGATGAGGAGATCCAATGGAGATAAGTGTTATCCTAGTGCATGGAAGTTTCATGAAAAATATGGGAGCAGATTTACTACCCCTCATCTTGTGCATGACTTTGGTGTTAAAAGGAACAGGACAATTGAGAGGGGGGGTGAATCAGTTGTCACACAATTTTAAATTTAAAACTTCAACACTTATCAATTCCACAACCACACTATTCTATTATTAAGTATGAGCATGAAACACAAATAACATAAAGTAAAATCAACATAATGAACACTATACTTTTACATGGAAAACCCAATGAGGGAAAAACTGCAGAGATTAACTCACAATATTTAAAGGGATTATAAAACCAAATACCGAGGCTCACTTCCAAGGGATCACTTCCCAAAAGAGGACTCACTATCCAAATACTACGGCTCATTTCCTACAAAAAGGACTCATTGTCCAATAGGGAGGCTCACTTCCTACTAATACAAAAGAAAACAAAAGATCCACCACAACAATTAACATGCATCTGTATCCTTGATTAAAGGATTGTATAGACCTTTAGCTCAATGCCTTTAGGAATCTAACACAATGAAGTACCGTTGCCTCAACTCACTTTCACACACTTCTGCTTTTTTGATTTGTGGCTTGCTTTGTCACTTTGCATCTCACACTTAAATATTCATAATATTACATGCATTTATACCATCTTCAACCTTACAAACTTTCTCCAAGGTTGGCCACATAAGCTTCATTTCATAAAATTCAAATTAGGTTGGAAACTCAAAATTCCCACCGTGGAAAGGAATGAGAGTGGACCAAAAACACTTAACCAAGACCAAAAATAATGTCTCAGATCAACCACATGCTTCCTTAATTAAATTTCAATTCCTCAAATGAAGTGTAAACACCAAGTTGGCCAAACTTGGTGAAAATACAAATGAACATTGATGTACATGCTTCCCAATCAAGAAGATGACATTCAGATGACACAACACACTTCATTATGCATGAGAAAAAATCTTAGATTCCTTCAAATACATCCACAACAAGTGCAACAATCTTTGAACACTAAACTTCTTGCATCAATCCATCTAAACTGTGCAAACACATACAACAACTCTGAAACTCAACTTTTGGATCACCAAACCTCAAACTACTTTGCCAAAACCTATATAACAACACTATAAGACATATGCCAGATCCGCAAGATGTGAAATAGAACAGCGGAGGACTGTAGAGTAGAAACATTTCTTCCATTCCATAGAAGACCAACTCTACTAGAATAGTTCACACATCGGTGAACATAACTTTCACATACGATCAAACCAGAAGCTACAACTTCAAGAGATATCACTCACCATTAGCAAACCTTCAGATCCAAACAAGCATAAGATCAACATAGGAGAAACACATAGCACATATCGGAGCACATTTTGAAGACATTCATAAATCTAACTTCTCTTCTTTATTAATTTTCTCAAAAGCACTTGGAAAATCATTATTTCAGCACATTTGTACTCAAAACATCTTAGCAACATCTCAACTATACATGTACAATCTACAACATACTGAACTATGTTGACATCAATGACAACATTAATGACAACACCAACAAACTTGCTCATACTTGTAAAAATCTCCCCCTTTGTCATTGATGGCAACACATGATGTGAAAAACCATCAAAGTCAACATCTTACACAATATTTTGGGAGAACACCTTCTCTTCCTATGCAACTGTATTTCACATGACTTTCTCTCCCCCTTTGACATCAATGGAAAAGATCAAAAACTCTGATCACTCCCCCTTAGGAGTGCACCCATTCAAATCGTACTACAACAATGAAAACTTTTTCTACTCCCCCTACAGAGTAGACCCATTCATTAGTCTAGATAAATGAAGAATCTATGAATTCACTAGACTGATGCACCTTCATGTTCAGTAGGTGAATGACCGCCAACCTCTCCCTAATATGCTCAAAAGTATCCTTCAGAAGAGCCATAGTAAATATATATACAATTTGTTCCTTTGTTGTCACATGCTCCAATCTAACTTCATTCTCCAACACCTTTTCTCTCAAGAAATAATATTTGATATATATTTGTCAGGGAAAAATTTAGTGGAAAATAATTTCCAATTGGCGAATAATTGAAATTGGGACCTCCAAAAATGGTGAATAGTACAATTAAAAAGGATGTTGAATCGCCAGGTTTTTACAAAAAAATAATTTTTTCCTGATTAATTTTCCTATTTAAATGATGCATCATTGGAACTGATTTTCTTGTAGTTTATACTATAATTACAAATATTAATTATATTTTCCAGTAATATTATATTCCTACCATTAATTTTGGGGCAATATCGCCACTAATAATAAATTACCATTTAATTTTGGGGCTTTAATTTATTTCCATCAATTAGATTTTTAATTAGATGGTTGTAGGTTGATTCTCTAACCTAATACACATGTGCCTTTTAAAAGGCTTGTTGAGGCCAAAAAAATTTTCTGGGCCACATGATTAAATTTAATCATGTGGCCCAAAAATTATTTTGAGCCTCAACAAGCCTTTTAAAAGGAACATGCATATTAGTTCATGGAATTAACCTACAACCATCCAATTAAAAAGCTAATCAATGGTAACATTTTCACTTTTCATTTAGTCTTAATTTTAAAGTGATATTTTTAAAAAATGTTTAATTTGTGTGTGCTCCAATGCATTTTCGATAGTGAATTTATGCTTGGTGGCGAGGGGGCATTGCCCCCTCGACCCCCACAAGGGGGATTTTCCCCCTTGACCCCTGCAAGGGGCATTGTCCCTTGGCTCCGCTCGTGGTTGCCATCCCTAGGCCCCTACTTCAATATTACAAAAAACAAAAAAAATATGGGGGAACTGTGCTGACCAACTATGCAAATTTTTAAAGGAGATATTCGCCATTATAATTAATCTTTTTAGTGATTATTCACTAGTATTGACCACTATGATTATTATTTTTACCAATTATTCATTAAGATTCACCAAGATTTTACCTTCACCAAGGGGGGGTTTCTTAAAGTTATCCCTGATATGTGCTTAGTTCTTGAATTCATAACTATATTATTTGAAATGTTTGTAGCACTTTTTTTGTCATAGAAAATAGGAATAGGCTCATCACATATTACTCCAATGTCTTTCAGAGTTTTCTTCATCCACAAAACCTGTGTGTAGCAGGATGCTACAACAATATATTTTGCCTCTATAGTGGATAAAGAAATTGAGTCTTATTTCTTACTCAACCAAGAAACCAATCTCCCATCAAGAAAGAAAGCACCTCCATTGGTACTCTTCCGGTCATCCACACAACCATCCCAATCTGTGTTGGTATAAGCACTCAAGGTGAAATCAACACCCTTAGGACACCATAAGCCATAATTTGGTGTACCTTTAAGATATCTAAATATCCTCTTTATAGACTTTGTAACATGTGCCTCTTTAGGATCTTCTTGAAATATGGCAACTAGACATACTACATGCATAATATCCAATCTAGTAGCAGTAAGATACAACAATCCACCAATCATAGATTTGTGTTTTGTCTGATCAACTTTAGCAGATTCATCATCTTTGCTCCATTTATATCTGGTTACCATAGGAGTACTAATTGGTTTGGAATCATCCATTACAAAATTTTCCAATAGTTATTTTACATACTTAGATTGTGAGATGAATATCCCTTTATTAGTTTGATTCACTTGAAGACCAAGAAAGAAATTCAACTACCAATCATGGAGTTCTCAAATTCTTTTTTACATTTCTTCAAAAATATTTTACACATTCCTTCATTTCCACCAAAGATGATATCATCAACATATATAACTACTATCAACATTTTTTTACCTTTCACTTTGAAGTAGAGATTGTTGTTAGTAGAGCCTTTGTTGAATCCTTTCTTTTTCAGGTATCTATCCAATCTTGCATACCAAGCTTTGGGAGCTTGCTCCAGTCCATACAATTCCTTCTTCAACTTACAAACCATGTCTAGTTTGTCAGATAACTAAAACCCTTTAGGTTGTTCCATGTATACTTCTTCCTCTAATTAACCATTCAGAAATGTTGACTTGATGTCCATCTAATACACTTTAAAATCCTTGTGGGTAGAAAACTCCAAAAACATTCTAATAGCTTCCATTCTATCCACATGAGAATTTTTTTCCTCAAAATCTATACCTTCAACTTGTGAATATCCCTTGCATACAAGTCTTTCCTTATTTCTTACAACTCCATTTTCATTCAGCTTATTTCAAAACAGTCATTTTGAACCAATTACATTCTTATTCATGGGTATAGGAACTAATTTCTATGTCTAATTTATTTCTATTTGCTACAACTCTTCTTTCATAGGTTTCATCCAACTATCATCTTCACCTGCTTCACTCATAGACTTAGGTTCAATTTTAGAAAGTAAACACAACTTTACCCTAGTTACAACTTTACTTATTCTCTTCACACCTTCAATCTTATCTCCAATTATTTATTCCTCCAAATGATTCTTCTGCACATACTTAGGATTCTTAACAATAGGTTTTGGTTCATTCTCTTCTTCTTCTTCTCCAATCTATTCTTGTTTCTCTTATTCTTCCTTCTTCTTATTCTCCTCAGGTACTTTTCCACAAATGGGATCATCAGGTTCAACTTCACTTATCTCATTAGGTTTGCATATGTCTCCATCAACTTTCACATTATCACTTTCAACAATCTTCCTCAATCTCTTATTGAAGCATCTATATGCTTTGCTAATAGTAGAGTACCCAAGAAAAATTCCTTCATCACATCTATCAACAAGATCTCCAAGGTTTTCATCATCTCTTTTAATGTAACATCTGCTTCCAAATACCTTGAAATACTTCACAATAGGATTCTTACCAGTCCATAACTCAAAAGTAGTCTTTGTGTTGTTGCCTCTAATTTGGACTCTAGTAAGAACATAAACAATAGTGTGTATTTCCTCTCTCCAGTACACATCTGGTACATTTGATTCTTTCATCATGGTTCTTGTAGCTTCATGTACTATCCTATTTTTCCTCTCAATTACCCCATTTTGTTGAGGGGTTCTCAAGGCAGAAAACTATCTCTTTATGCCATGTTGTTCATAGAATATATTAGACTCATTAGAAGTGAATTATGCACCTCTATCAGGTCTCAAACATTTGATTCTCAAATTTACCTCATTTTCCACTCTTGATTTGAACACTTTAAATCTATCTAGAGCTTGTGTCTTTTCCCTAAGAAAATCAACCCATGTCATTCAAAAATAATTATGAATAAGAAGCATGAAATACTTGTCACCATTAGGGCTTCCTGTTCTAGTCAAACCATAGAGGTCAGTGTGAATTAACTCCAGCATTTCGGTAGTAGAATGCTCTTTTCCCTTAAAGTTGCATCTTGTTTGTTTCCCCAACTGACAAATTCTGCAAATAGTATTAGCAGGCCTTATGATTCTAGGAAGACCTCTGACAATATCTTTTGAACTAATTTTGACTAGATTCTCAAAATTGACATGTCCCATTCTCCAGTGCCATAACCAACTTTCAGTGACGAGATACAAGGAATTGACCATCAACTCCCTTAATCTAATAGATGTTTCCATGAGTTCTCCTTCCAGCAACAACTATATCTCCATTTCCAGATCCTTTTATGATTTCACAAGTATTATTCTAAAACAAAAGTTTAAAGCCATTGCTACACATTTGTCCAACACTCAAAAGGTTATGCCTCAAACCCTTCACATAATAAATATCATTGGTGATGTGTACTCCATCAAAAATAATTGAACCTTTCCCACAAATATTAGCTCCTGAATCATTACTAAACATGACTAAACCACCATCATAATTTTCAAGTTTAGTGAACTTACGTTTATCTTTGATCATGTGATTAGAACATCCACTATCAATCACCTAGTAGTCTTCATCTTTTCTTGCATGAAAGGCAGTGACCAAAGTACCTTCCATCTTATTCCTTTTGTTCTCTAGAGCATTCTTGCTTGCACATTTTTCAAGGTTAGTAGATACAAATTTGTTTTCCAAAGCTAAAAATAGGCATTCACTATCATCAACCTCATTTTTAGATTCATCATCAAAGATTCTGACTTCTTCTTTAACATAATACAACTTCTTGTATTTCTTATCCTTTCTATCCTTATCTTTATAATCCTTTTTCTTCTTATGTACAACTCTATACAGACATCTTGAAGCATAATGAACAATATTACCAGAACTGAAACATTTAAATGGAAACATACATTTATACTTTCTAGTACCTTTCTTCAACTTCCTGGTGAATTTTGCTTCCAACTCATCAGAGCCATCACTCTCCGAATCATCTTCAATCTTCATTTCCTTAAATGTTGTTTCTGTCTTTTCTTCTTCCTTGTCTTCTTTCCTAAACTTTCTCATCTCAAATGCTTGCAAGGTGCAAAATAATTATTCTTTAGTATACTTCATGGGATCATACATCTCTTCAATAACTGATATCTTATCACTTTAGCAATTTGGTAGGGTGATTAGGATCTTTTCAATAATATCTTCATCGATCAACTTTCCCCTTTGATTCTTAACTTCATTTGGTGTCATCTCAACCCTCTAGAAATAGCCTGTAAACTATTTGCCTTCTAGCATTTTCAAATTCTTAAATTTGCACTTTGCTGCTAGCTTCTTTGTCAACTTTACTCTTTCATTTCCTTCATACAGTTCTTACAACTTCTTCCAGACATCATAAGTAGTATCCAAAGAAAGAACCTTTATATTTGGTATTATATATTTTTGTAGTGTAGGAAATTGTATACCTTTACAATTTCACACTATGTGTGGGTCCCTTAATTTATTGGACTTAATTAAGCTTCTGATTTGTCAAATTGTGCATTCCAATGCCTTATTTTTCCCATTTTTGAAAGGAGAGCCAACATTAAATAAATAAAATTAATAATTAAATCACCATGGAATATGTGTGTCCTAGAATTATAGGCCAAAACCCATTTGACCTCACCCATTTAAGTGTCAAGACCCATTTTAAAATATGTTTTTAGAGTCATTTAATGATTCAAATTCAACTTGCAATTGTCAGCTTTTAGAATCTAATTTCCAAGAAATTAGATAAACACCTATAAATACATATTATTTTTATTATTTGAAATCTAACTAGAAAAAACACATTTTATGAATTATTCCCATCGAGAAAATATTAGTTTCAAGAGAATAACTAAGCATTGAAGAGAAAATTTATTAGTCATTTGTTGCAGCAATAAAGATCCTAACATCATGTTAAGTCTATGTGTGTTCATGTCATCTTGTGAGACTAATATATGTATTGTTGATCCTAAAGCATCCAAGCATTTCAAGCATCCAAATCCATCAAGCAAAGAAAGATCAAGTTCCTTTGAGAGATGTGTTTGAATTCAGTCCTCTAAGGGAAGCCATTAAAGGGGGGTGAGTTATAGCAAGCATTGTTCATTCATCATTTCCTTCTCCTTTTTCATTTTCTTTCTATCAAGGTTTAATTACCAAACTTGGGGTTTGGCCAAGGAAAACCATCATACAAAACAAAACAAAAAATCCTCTTTATGTATGTGAAAATTACAGGTGGATGAAGAATTGGAGAGATCTTGAAGAACCAATTTTGTATTGTTGCACAAGTTTTCATCATTGTTATCAAGCCATGGAAACTAAGTTACATAATTTATTTTTGACTTTCTGATAGTGGGACTTTTGCCAAACAAAATCCAAGTTCCAACATCAAAGTACTGTCAAAACTTATTTTGGAAGCCCTAATAAGGACCCAATTACCTAGGGGTGAACTAGTCCTTTAACAGGTCTCAAAAACAACTTTTGGTGAAAGGTACATGCCATAAAACCCTTCTCAAATATGCCTACAAAATGTCATTTCCATTTTTTCATATTCTAAAACCTACATTTTAGGTATTAGGTTTTGTTTTTTTATCTAGTTTGAGCATTTAAAATCATTTTAGTTTGGTTTTAGATTTGTGTTATTGTCCTAAGGACTAAGATCTAGATTTGATTGACTCACCATTTAGATTGAAAGTCAATCATTACACCTTATGATCTCTTTCCTAATGAAATCTATAGGGAAAGGCACCTATTGAGATTCCAAGGTTTTATTATCAACCCATAAAACTTTGGGGATCACTTTCCCCCCATTTCATTTTGGTGAACTTGACATTCTTACATCATACTTTTCTAATTTGGAGGTCCTTGAAACCCTAGATCCAGGTTTTGCATCATCTTGTTTTCCATTTCATTTAGGGTTACATATTGCATGTTTGCATAATTTAAACTCATAAAAATCTAGAAACATTGCATACATTCTGCATAATAGCTTGCATTAAGGTGTGTTTCAGTCATTTAGATCATAATTATAGTCAAAATTAGATTAATTTTTTTTTTCATTTTGTTCATACAAATTGCATTTACATTTAATCAAAAAATATAGAAAAAAAGTATCTGAAGAATTTGTTTGCAATTAAGAACAATGAACTTAAATATCAAGTTAAACACTTAGATTTCAATTTTTCATAACCCTGTGGAAAGACTCATTCACCCCTAGGTGAAACTCTCCTTGTACTCGAGTGATTTTGTAAAATTTTGTACATATATTTATCTCTGTCTGCTTCATTTTTTTTTACTTGTATATCTTTGTTTCAGTTTTACAAATTGCATATTTTGTAGATGTTTGCATTTAGTTTAATTGGTGAAAGAAATTATATTGTTTAAGATCAAAATTTGCATTGAAAAGTAACCATTTTTACACTTGTGCATCTTATAATTAGTCAATTATCATATTTGGAATCTGAAAGTTACATCAAAAATCCATTCATTTGACATTTAAAGAAAAGTTTCATCATGGATATGTGTTTTGGTAAACTATGGATGTCCTTAAAATTTTTGGCTGATGTTTCAAGCTGTGTGTTTGGTGATGATCCTAATACAATTGAACACATTCATGAGTCTTCACCTCCTAATGGATGTCCTCATGAGATAGATATATTAGGCCAAGATGAAGATAGCATGCAAGAATTCATACAAGATTGCTTGTGTAACCTTGAGAAAAATGCATCCTTTTATCTCTCCATGCAAAAACTAGCACCTCCTATCATACCACCACTTCACATGTTCAACCTTTTACATCTTGAAATTGAATCACAAAGTAAAACTCAACCACCAACCATGAAGGAACTTATTCATAATGACAACATTGATACTCTTCTATGCTATGTCCATAAAGTTACCAATACACCTATCAACTTAGAAGAGAATTATATTTAAGGCTTTATAATTTTAATAATAAAAGGATGTGACATAACAAATGAGCATGAGATCCATCAATTGCTAAAAAAAAACCATCAGAAGATACTAAGGGATTAGGATATCAAGATCCCCCTCTCCACATCAAACAATTGTTCAATCAAGAAACCCAAGCCCTATAAACTTAAGAAGCTACCATTTTTACATAGTATAACAAAGATTGAGTAGACATTAGATAAACTTCTCCGCCTAGGATTGATTACATTACTACCTATTTGAGAAAACAAAAATGGGAAAAGCACAAACATGTCTTATTGTTCATATCATAGAACTCTTAGGAATCTTACTGATGAGTGTCATACTTTAAATAAGTTTTTAGATGAATTTGATATTATTGATATAATTGGCTAGCTTGCACACACTTTTCTCGTTGCCATGTGATAGTTGTAGAATCTTAGCATAGTCACTATTACATGTATTGCACTTTATGTAACTCATTTTTCTATATTGCAAGGAGCACCATATCATCATCTATCTCCGATCATCCTTGTCCTACATTTAGGGGGGCAAGGGTTTAGGTAGCCTTATCCTAGAATGGAACTTGTCATTGCCCCTTTGGCTAGTTATTCACCTTTCGTATATGATGGGAAAGATTGGGATGTGGATGACTTGCATTAGGTTGGCTCGCATGTGACATACTCTCTTTCTTTTCTTTCCATATTCTTTGTGATTGAATGTATGTAATGCAATCCCCCATATAGTTATGCTTGGTGTGTCTATATGTTTGTGATATTTCTTTGGATTTCCCTTGTCATTCTGTTGGTGCAAGAATACAAAGGAAGTGAATCTATCGTGACATTCTTCTATTTGTTTCTCCATTCTTCTATTTTTCGTAAACATTATATTTTATTTTATCTTATGTTTTCCTTTTGGGGACAATGCAAAGCATTGAGACATCTAATTCTCTTCCATGTTGACCCAATTTTTTTTTTCTTTTGTTCTTTATGTGTCATTCTTCCTTTGTGTTTGTTGTTCTATGAGTATTTGGGGAATGATGATGGTTTTGAGCTCTATTATATCACTTTGGAAAGTATATACATTGACCCCGAATTCGTAGATCCCTTATGTGTTATCTTTTGGGATTGCATGTGGGGGCAACCCCTTCTTCATGAAGTATCCTTATTTGGAAACATATAATTGGAATACAACTTTCCAAATAAGCTCGTATTGCCCTTTTATCAATTAGAATTTATCATTTATACTTTAAAGTAATTGCTCATAGTATGGTGTTTTGTAATTATTTTAAAGTGGGGGCATACATTGGTATTATTTCATTTTGACATTTGTGCCTCCTAAGGTGAGTTTCATTTTCAATTTGACATTTTTGCTACACTTTTGTTGACAAGATTTGGACTTAGTGTATTGTTGGCATACTATCTTGATCATTTTGTGGTACCTTATCAAATTTAGCAGGTATTGTGCAGTTTTGCACACACGCCCCACTTGGAGTAGGGACCCTCTTTTCGGATGTCTTTTGACCTTTGGTTTTATTGGAATTATCTTTTTGAGGTCTTGACATGTTGATCTTTCTAGCTTTGATCTTGCCCGAAGGCTTGAATTGATTAAAATTGAGTTTTGGGTAAAATCCGGGTTTTTGCCTAACTCCGAGATTTTTTGGCTCCAGCGGATTTTCCTGGGCCCTAGCTCTTTGTCTGTTTCTGGTTGGATTCTCTGAATCCAAGTTTCTGCCTGACTCCAGGATTTTCCGGTCCTGGCGGATTTTCCCTAACAGTGCCAAAATCCCAGACTTCGTCATTCCCTGATTTCTGTATTTTCGTGAAATCTGTGTTTCCGTGTATCTTAGGATTTTTTGAAATTTCGTTTTGAGCTCGGATTTCCAGATTTGTCAAAAGTGTCTTGTCATTCATTAATGACCGAGGTACCTTTGCTCAGGTGAGTATATGGGCAGATTTGAAACCTTTTAAGCGTCATTTTGATTTCATTTATTCACTTTCTTTTGCTCTGGTGATTAAGAATTTTACTTTGAGCTTTGAAGATTGATCCTAAACCACTTGCATGTGGATTGTTGGGCATCGGTGTTTGGATTTTGTTGCTTGGGCGTGTTCATTTTGTAGTCATCTTTTCAAGCTCAAGTTTCCTCTTGATTGATCCATGGTAGGTTGTCGATGGCCTTCTCATTTGTTTATGCAATGATTAAGATCTTTAGGCTGACTTATGGTCACTTTGGGTCAGCCTTTGCTTGTTGGTGGTTGCATATTTATCGAGCTAGGGTTTAACCTTACCCCCCTTCCACCGAGATTTATCATCTCTGCAATATATGTTTGTTCGTCTATTGTGTTACTTCTGGGTAGGACTTGGCCCCTTAGGCATGACGTTTGCTATATCTTGTGAAGATTAGGGTTTCGGTTCATTTTTCCCAAGTTAGCTGAATTCCAGTAGGGTTATTGCGATTTCATGATTTATATTTGGCCCAGCCTGCTCTTACCTTGAAGAGATCCTTGTGTCCATTGGTTAACCGCCCAAATGATAGTTTTCTGTGAAACTTTAAGCTTATTCAGGCTTTAATGGCGGGGGTTTGGTTATTAAAATTAGGGCATCGTTGTTTTTCCAAGATGACTCACCATTTGGGAGCTTTGGGAACTAGAAGTCATTTATATTCATAGTCCTGTTGGTTAGCATCAATTTTAGGATCGTTAGAATCCAAGCAGAAAAGATTGCATGATCATTTAGTCATTAGCTCGCTTGTCGTCGATCATCGGGTTCCTGTGGTGTCCGCGGAATTTCTGTGCACCTGGATTTTCCCTATTTAGGCTAATTCCACAGAGTGTTCTAATCTCTAAAATTCTTCGTGCTGTCCATGAAAATCCGTTCTGTCTGGACTTTTCCAGGTTCCTTGTCTGGCTTTATTTTTTTTGATTTTCTGAAGATGGGATTGATGGAACAAATGTTGAATGCTTATTTCTTGTTGCCAATGAATGAATTTCATAATAATCTAATGATCTTTGGGTAAATTAATGATTTATTTGACTAATGATGTCTTGGCAACAGGAATCTGTCTGGGTCGGATTTCTCTGAAATTCCGCCCCGACTGGATTCTCCCGGTTTGTAGTATTTCCCCGGACTGTCTCATTTTTCTGGATCTTCATGGATTGGCGATTTCTAAGGGATTCAATTGCTTTATATGATTTTATGCTAACCTTTGGATTGGAATATGCATGATAATTGAATACTAATGATGTCTTTTGTGAATGTAAGCCGAATCAAACAAAGCTGCAGCAGGGAAGTCTAAGGGTGACATGGAAGGGTCATCCATCTCAGAGGTAGAAAGATTAAGGTTAGATATGAAGAGTCAACTTCCAGAAACCAAGATATCATCTGTGTGGTCTGAGGTCTCTGACACCAATGTGGGGGCATGGAGATACGAGGAATTCAAACAAAGGATGGTTGAGAAGAACCTATCTCTGCTGAGGAATGGCATGATGAAGTCTGGATTGGTGCATGTGGTAGGGTTTCCTCCTGTAATTCAGTGCTACGAGTTGATCTTAGAATGTGCCAAGCAGTATGATTTTGATATGCAGAGGGTGGTCAGCATTGAGGGAAGGGTCTTGGCCAAATTTAGCCCTATCTCTATTGCCCAGGCTTTTGACATGCCTGATTTTCCTTCAGTATGTGCTCTAAACATGGACATGGCTAAAACATATTACGAGAATGAGCCCATCAAAGCCCAACAGATAATCAATGCTTGGTTGGAAAATTCAAAGTCACATCATTCTAAGCTTCCCAAGCAATTGCATAGAGTCAAATTCAGGTCTGACATTTATGATGCAATAACATTTCTGAGCAGGGTGGCAGGATTGAAGACCGTTGGAGTGTTAGAGAGCTGGATGGTCCATGTGATCACCAAGATTGAACAAGGAACCAACTACCACTAGGCCAGGCTTATTAGCTCTGAGATTGATAAATAGCCGAGGAGTGTCCTTGAAACTAGTGGTTCACCATGTCCTCTTATGTCATGTATGTGCTTTCCAAATTCTACCCATATAGGGGTTTGACTCCAAAGGGGACATTTGGACAGGACACAATCTATGAGATTTACCTGGAGCTGCACTTGGGGCACAAAGACTATAGAAGGGCTAATGATGCATTTACAATGCATATCACCCAGATGCTTCAGAATGCCGAGCATATGAGATTGTTATATGGAGCCAAGGGGCTAATAAAGAATTATGGGGCTTGGTTCATTCAATTCCCCACCTTCACCTACCTCAGAATTGATGGATGTCTGGTTGCTCCATATAGGTTACCTCGGTATCCTACTGATCACATTGTTTTATTGGAAATTGTTAGGCAGATTTGTGAGTTCGATGCCATTGTAAAGAAGGAAAAGCATAAGACGAGCTTTGGTGGAGATTTCCCTCTTGGAATCGACGTGGCAGAAATGTGCCCTTCCATCCAATCAGCACACACTATGGGTGAATAATTGGTAGCATATGGTTTCCCCTTCCACTCCAAAAGGATGAACTTTGATATCACAGGAGAGGCACAGAAGAGGGCTACAAGGGAATACCAGCATAAAAGTGACCTAGAGGACTATTGGGCCAACATCAAGGATGATCTTGAAGTGAGAAAGAAGAGATATTCTAGACTCCCCGTTGATGCCATTAGACAATACAATGTCAAGTTGATCCCGGACCAACAGGAGGATGATGGGAACTTAGTGCAGGATCATGCTTATGAGGCTGTGAAGGACAGGGCAATAGGGGATATGAATTGGAATGATGATGAGGTCATAGAATTGGAAGACCTAATGGCCCCAATCATGAAATTTACATCTTCTTGGTTAAAGCATAAGGTCTGGGAACTAGAAAGTGAGAAGGTGACCTGTACCTTCAATTTTATGGGAGATCTTAACCCCATGTCTACTTCAGAGGAATTCGGGGAAGATGATCCCAAAGGGAAAACCATAAAGAGTTCTCCTTTCAAGATAAAGATTAGAGGCCCAAATTAAGGTAAGCCTGAAACAAAAAGGAAGCCAACAGGAAAGACGAGATGGCGAACTTTGAAGATTAGTAAGTCCTCTAATTAGGAAGAGTTGGAAAAGTGCGAGGAGGAAGATGTTCCTCCACCACCAAAAAAGACAAGAACAACTAGGGCTTCGAAGAAGAAGGCCCAAGAAACCTCAAAGGATGAGCCTCCTATCGTTGATGTAGAGAGTTTAGGAGGAGAAAAGATAAAGGTTTACATGAGAAGATCAAGGACTCCTCCTAAGGAGCCAATGCAAAAGAGGGACCTTCCTCTGGAGATGATGACTATAGAGCCACCTAAGGATGCTTCCCCACCACCAAGCATGCCTGAGCAGGAAATTCTGGAGGAGCATGAAACTAGCGGAGAGGCGGAGCCATTCAAGGAAGGGACACTCTTTGGTGAGGCAGCTGAGCTCGAAGCATAGGAAGAGGAGAGACATACTTCTCCCTTAGTGTAGTATGAAGATTCTCCGGAGAGTGACAGAGGCCACAGATCACCTAAACGAGAGGAAGACATTCTTGTTAGAACCCCATCACCAGTGCAAGATGTAGAGTTTCAAGAAGGTGGCCAAGGTGAGCAGCTCCCTAAGAAGGAGGAGGACAAAATAACTAAAGAGGAAGAAGAAAAAATGACAGAACAGCAGGAAGAAGCAAGAACAGAAGAAATCCAGGTAGAACCTGTAGCCCCAGACTGGCTTGAAAAAGAGATTGCAAAGAAAAAGTAGGTGGTAGTTGAGGACACTCCCTTGGATTGGGGTGAAATGTTGTCTAAGATTGGCAAAGGGAAGAAAAGGAAGGCAGCTAGGGTAGTTTCCAAGGTGGAGAGAGATGAAGCGAATAACAGGGTCATCCATATTGCCACCCCTGCTGCGGACAAGAATAGGGAAGAAGTCACTGGTCAGGACTACAATGTGCAAACTATCAACGTTGGACCGGCCTCCATGGAGCAGGACATAGAGGAATATGAAGGGTCTAGTGCTGTGATTATTGGGAGATTGAGAAAGGAGACCCAAACCAAGCATGAGCTGAAGAAGGAGAATGAAAGACTTAGGAAATGCCTGGAGGAGGTAATGAAACCCTTGCAATCTCTCCATCCTTCTTCTTCTGCCACTCGTAGCTTTCTGCCCAAGGAAACAATCTTCGGGATTGAAAAGATGAAGACTACTGCTCAAGTTGTAATAGATTGGCTGAAGGATGTACAGATAAAGGGAGATAGTGCAATTAATAATATTCTATCAGTTGGAAAAGATGCGGTCCAGGCCAAGGAATTATTAGAGCATGTGATGTCACAGGACAAGGAAGACATGGACCTCTTGTTGTAGAAATCTAAGGTTATCATGGGGCATGGTAAGGAACAACTGGCTGTAGATGGGATTCTTCCCTCTTCTAGGTTAAATGAATCTTGGGAGGGGTTTGAGGCCCTGCAGATTCGGCATAAGGCCCTGAAGATGATTCAAAAATGGAGAAAACAAATAGATGGTTATCTTACTGCAGTGTATGACGGATGCATTGCATTCTTTGAGGTCATGACTGGAAGAAGAAATATTGCCCCAAAATATCTGAGTCTGGAGCAGCTAAGGGAGTGGTGGCATGAATTTTATGCCCCGGATCCTAAGACTATTATAACTGTCCACCAGTTAGATGATGTAGCCACATACTTGGTAGTAATGGATAGATATTAGGTCAATAAGGAGGATTGGGATAGGACTGTTAAATAGTCCAAGGAGGAGATTGATTCTATTCAATGTCATCTTAAGATATTGCGTTTGCCACATGTCACCAAATTGGATGGAACATTTTTGAGGGTTCAAGGATCATCGACTCAGAGAAAGGATAAGGGAAGTGGCAGTTAATGCCTATTTTGAGATTTGTGCTTCCCTATTATCATAGGGCATGCATTGGACTGGACTACATTGGGGACTGTGTCAAGGCCAACCTTGATGATATATGGCATTTAATGTGTGCCTTATTTTGATTTCCTTAGGGCCGACTTGTTTTGGGCGATTATTCTTAATTTGTAAATGTTTGGCTGGGCCGACTGTCTTGAGATTTGCTAAAAATGGGCATTCCTGCCTCATTGTAAAGGGGTTAGCTAGAAAGTCACAGAGATAGGAAAGAGAAAAAGAGTTAGATTATTATTGTAATAGGAGTAGTATTCCATTTCTTGAAGCAAATACTATATCAGAACAATCGAATTGTTGCAGTCTTTTGATGATTTAATGCAATTGAAGACATTGTGGTTTTCCTGGTGGAATCTCTTGTGTTATCTTATCTTGCATGGTTCCTATTGTTCTATCTTTCAAATTGCTTGAAGATTTAGGGTTTAGTGTTCAGAATTAAATTAGTTTTAGTTTGATGAATGATGTTTATGATTTCATATTTGGAATGTTTGTAGCAATCTCTGGTCTATACTCCCAGTAACTATTTGATTGTAGTAGGCTGGTAAAGTCAACCTGGACCATACATTCATATGTGCTTAAGTTCGGTTGTAGATGAATGTCTATGATTTGAAAATCTGCATACCTTAGGGGATTGCACCTTTCTTGTGATATTGCATTGCAGGTTAAGCAAGAATTGGTTGTTTGAGGTTGGTCCATTCTAGATATCTATCATTTGCATTGTTCATCCTAGGAATAATTTAGATTTTATTATATCTTTGCACCCTTATCTTTTGGCTTTTCTTTATCATCTGGTTAAAATTAGGATTAAAGATCATTATATTGCAAAATCTGATAAATTGAAGGATACAGTTTGCTTGTAGTAAGGTCCCTTTGTGATTACCAACATTTCACATAATTATCTGAGTTGTTTATGCATTGTCATGACCTGACACCCGAGAGACCTTTGGGTGATTTTTAGTAATTTATTGTTGAGGATTACCTTTCAAGAGAGATACAATATCACATTCTATCTGAGTTGTTGTCTGTGCATAAAACACCATCAACAGATTGGCGCTAGAAGGAGGGCCTGAATGAACATGCTGGATCGTTTCTTGAATACCATCTCTCCTGAAAGATACAGGAGGAATTCCAGATCTACCACAGGAGAGGAGGATTTACACAAATTACAGTTCCCCACTAGGTAAGAAGGACTCGAGAAAGGGGAGAATCATCATCACCCATCCCATCACTAGCATCATCCACATCTTCACATCCTGTGGTTGAGGATATACCCATCCCTGAGGCAGTTCCCATCCAACAGCCTCAGCTAGTCATTAACCAACCACAACCACCACCCCCACTCCTACCCATGGCTTTCCTAGCTAATAATTCATCACCCTCGTTCTTCCAGGCCTACAATGTAATGCCCAAAAACCCTGAGCATTTTTGTTCAAAATTTCATGTTAATGACCCAAATAGGACTGTAGAAGAACATATAAGGATTTTCCAAACCTATCTTAAAGACAGAGGGATAGTTCATGAGGATGTTGTGTGTAGGTTGTTTCCTTATTCACTAGGAGAAGAGGCCTTTTACTAGTACAATCATCTCCCTGCTAGTTCAATTCTTAATTGGAATGATCTTGAAAAGGCCTTTTTACAGAAGTTCCAAATACCTATCAGTGCCAATGAGTTATATCTACAATTCATCAAAGTTAAGAGAGAGGTTAATGAGCCAATATCCAGTTTCAATAATAGGTTCCACCGTGCATACACCAGACTTCAAGATCCATATGTCTTAGATGATAATACAGCCCTGGGAGTCTATTATGAAGCTCTAGAAAGCCTCACAACAACCTTCCTGAAATGGAGACCCAATCCTCCAGGTACCCTAATTGATGCCTATACAGAGGCTGTTAAGCTTAGTACAGATTTGAGACAACACTTGACAGGACCATTACTGTCTCTAGGACCAGTCACACATCCCAACTAGGTTCAAGCAGTGAATCATGTGCTTGCTAGTCATACTCCAATCATGAATTCAGTTCCTCAATTACCTTTGGTGCCACACCCTGGTCATCCCATGAACTAGGCTTCCCCAATGACGAACTTCCCTCAACAACAGGTTAACCAGCCTATGTATCTGTCATAGTTGAATAGTTCCCCTACTTATTTGTAGAATTCTGAGGTGTTGCATCAATCTATGGGATTTTCCACAATGCCTGTCCCTCCTCGGAATAACCAAAACTAGATCCCTTACCGAGATCCAAATAGGGAGAGGATTGATGAAATGACAAAGCAAATAAAGAAGTTAAATCTAGAAGTGACCTATCTAAGGAATCAGAATAGCTAATTGCAAGCTGCCCAGAAGAATATGCAATCCAATCAGAACAGAGAGTTTCCACAAGGGTAGAATTTTGATAGAGGACAACATAATGATAGAGGATTCCACAATGACAGGGGATATAATCAGGACAGGAGTTACAACAATGATAGGGGATTCAACAATGAAAAGAAACAAAAATTTGATAGAGGCCAAGGTAGTGGATCAAGATTTGATAAGAGGCCATCACAAGGATAGAGCAGAACTTGGAATACAGGTCCTAATAATGGAGGAGTCCCCACCCCATTGGATCAACCTGCTAATCAAGTGGTCAACCAATCTACAAATCAGCCAGTCAGTCAAGAAAAGCCTCCTAGTGGTGTATATCTGGCTGAAGTAGCCTTGTCAGGATGGTGTAAGCTCCATAAGACAAGTTAGCATTCAGAGTTAGAATGTCCAAAATTCCAGACTGCTGCCTCTATTTTCCAGTATGAGGTAGAAAATAATGCAAATGGACAGGAAATTGTTCCCTCCACACCATATGATTCTCCTGTGCTAGTGTTAAAGCATGCTTCTTTCCCAACAAGTAAGGAAAATGTGCCAGAAGAAGAACTTGATTCTCAAGAAGAAAGGGAAGACTAGGTCTGCAATGGAGATGAAGTGGCTCAGTTATTCAATGAGGAAGCAATGAATGATAATGGCCCCTTGGATCAGGAAAAAAATTATGTTAAGGAAGTACAGATGTTTCAGAGACAAGGTCTGAGGGATTTTCCCCATAGGCGTCCACAACCTAGGGGGCCTTTCACCACTTCCATTCCTCCTAACAACTTCAGTACCCCTCCAGATCCTAATGCTAGTAATAATTTATCCTATCCACCTATTTCTAGACAATACCTTTCAAAGGAAAGACAAGCTCAAGAAATTAAAGGTAAATCTTTCAACATTTGAATTACTAAAGTTCCCCACAATTAGGAAGGTAGTTTTAGGTACCTATGATGCACAGTCAGTGTCTTTGGATAAGCCTTCTAGTGAGGATATCAGCCAGATTTCCAGTTCTCAACTTATGAAGACACAAAACCAGGCACAAAATCAGACTAATTTACCCCCTGGAGATAAAGGAAAGGAAAAGGACAAGACTCAAGTGGCTCAAGTAGATACTCAGCCCACTTTGTTTCAAGGAAAGACAAAAACCCCACAATTTCTAATCTTTGTCCGTATATTTGGTAAGAATCTGCATAATTGTTTGTTAGACTCTGGTGCTTCCACCAATGTGATGCCATTTGGAGTGTGTAGAGCTCTAGGAATTATACCAACTGATTCTCAGAAGAAGGTAACTCAATTAGATAGAACTGAAGTAAATGTGGTGGGAGAATTAAACATGATTCACATGCAAATAGCTTCTAACCCAAGGATTCAACAGGTTATCAATATTCAGGTAGCTGATATCCCTGATGCATATGGTCTAATTCTAGGAAGAGATTTCACTAAGGCTCTTAATGGGTATGTGTCTACTGACCACTCTCACATGTGGCTTCCCTGGAAAGGAGTGCCTAACTAGATCAGAATTGAGAGAGAGCCAAGAATGAAATACATGATTACAGAATACCAAAAGACTTCAACAGAAGTTCTGATATTAGAAGTTGGCATGTGAAATTATATGTTATCAACTCAGTATGAAGAGTCAGACTCAGAGGAGGTGTTGATGCTACATACGATGCCTATTGATGCTAAGATGAGATCCAGCCATGTTGAGGTTCTGACAGCATCAGTTCAGGAAAAAGAACCTAAAGATAATCAGATCATCCTATTGAGCAGTTTCCAGGAATTCATCAAACAGTGTGTTGAAAATCAGACTCACCTGGGAAGGAAAACAAGTTTTAAGGAATTACTCTTACCAAACTGGTGTAGAGTTCATAATGCTTCCCATTCAAATTTGGAATGTTGTCTATGTCAGACAACAATAGAGCAAGTATAGAAATGCCTAAATCCAATCCAAGCTGTGGAGATAATGGTGAATAACCCTCAAGAAAAATATCAAGGGGAGAAACTTGTATTGACTAAGGGATCTTCTAACATTGACAAGACGAAAGAAGTGACGAAGAAAACTACAACCGCAGAATGCTGAACTCTCAAATTTGATGGATCCAAATCCAAGCATGGAGTTGGAGCAGGGTTTGAACTGATTAGTCCAAAAGGTAAGAATTTCTTTGCTGCCCATAGGCTCCAATTTCATTGCACCAATAATGTAGCGGAGTATGAAGCATTAATTCATGGACTTCTCATGGCACTTAAGAAAAAAGTCAAAATTTACAAGTTTTTGGTGATTTAGAATTAGTAGTCAAACAAGTGAGGAAGCAATATTCATGCCACGATAGGAGAATGACAAATTAGAGGCATAGAGTGTGGGACCTCATTGAGGGATTTGATGCCTTTAATATTCAACTCATACCACGACAAAAGAATCAAACTGCTGATTCTTTGGCCCTAGCAGCAAGCACTCTCCAGCCTTTATCTCTATCAGGATTGAAGAAATTCACTGTGGAATTGACTCCTATGCCATCAGTCCCAGACAATGTCACTAATTTTTAGGTGTTTGAGGATGACAAGCATATTCTTGATTTTATCACAAATACTGACATCCTTGCTTCCCAAATCATTGATGAAGCAGAATCTCAGGAAGCAGAACTGGACCTAGAAGGTGTTTTGAATCTAAAGTCTAACACTATTCTAAGGGGAATGGTACAGTTAGAGCGAATTTTTGATATAGATAAGATCAGAGATCATGAACAAGATTCAAAGAAAGAATCAATCAGTGGACAGTGTGACACTCACAATATGGGGACTGAGGACAATGTTAAGAATATTTTCATTGGCAAGGTATGCACTCTAGAAGAAAGACAAGGGATAATTGAAGCCCTACACAGCTTTCCAGATATAGTAGCCTGGGGTTATGAAGATTTGAAGACTTATGATACATCAATCATAACTCATACTATACCCCTGAAGCTAGGTGCCAAGCCTTTCAGACAGAGATAGAGGCCTATTAAAGCATTGTTGGAACCACTCATATAGAAATAAGTTCAGAAGTTATTGTCTGCCAGAATCATATTTCCTATTAGGCATTCAACATGGGTGGCCAACCTAGTTCCAGTAAGAAAAAAGAATGGAGAAATTAGGCTCTGTGTCGATTTTAGGAATCTGAACAGATCATCAGAAAAGAATAATTATCATGTTCCTTCATTGGATGAAGTGCTTCAAGTGGTCAATGGATCTCAGATGATGTCCTTTCTAGTTGGTTATTCAGGGTACAATCAAGTGATGGTTCAGTATGAGGACAGACACAAGACTGCTTTCACAACTAAGTGGGGTACCTTTGCCTACAGGAGGATGCCATTTGGACTCATTAATGCAGGGGCCACATTTCAGAGGGCTATGGAAATTACTTTCAAGGATATCATAGGAAAATGCATCATCATTTATATGGATGACCTGACTATTTTTTTGAAAAATAGAGGGGATCACATCTCATATTTGCGTAAAGTATTTCAAAAGTGCAGAGAATTTGGCATATCCCTGAATCCTAAAAAGTGTATTTTCGGAGTAACAGAAGGAAAGTTACTGGGACATGTGATATCAGAAAAGGGAATTGCTATTGATCAAGAGAGAGTGGAGGAAATATTGAAGATTCAGCCGCCTGCTAGCAAAAAAGATATGAAGTCCTTCTTTGGTAAGATCAACTTCGTCAGAAAATTCATCATTGGATTTGCTAAAATTGTTAAACCATTAAATGCAATGTTGAAACAAGATGCCAAGATCGAATGGACCATAGAAGCGAAGGAGGCATTTGCAGAGATCAAAGGAGCCATTGTTGATGCTCCAGTATTGGTAAGTCCTGATTACAACAAACCCTTTTATATCTATTCATTTGCTTCAGACCATTCCTATGCTGGAATGCTAACTCAAAAGTCTGATGAGGGAAATAAGCATCCTATTGCTTTTATGAGTGCACCGTTAAAAGATGTTGAGTTGAAATATCCAAGTTTGGAAAAGAAGGCATATGCCCTGGTCAGAGCAGTAAAGAAATTCAGGCATTACATCCTCAGAAATAAGGTGTATGCAATTGTTCCTGATTCTGTAGTTAAGTTACTTCTGATGTAGAATGAATTAGGGGAACGTAGAGCTAAATGGGTGGCCATGCTACAAGAGTATGACATTGAGATTCAGCCTATTAAGCTGGTAAGAGGACAAGGACTCACTCAGACTATGGCTGAGATAGGCCCTGAATTGTCTGTTCAGAATTATAATATTGAGGAGGTTTCTCCAGATGGTTGGTATGATGACATAGTTTATTATTTGCTGAACCAACGAACTCCAGATCATCTTAATGTAGTTCAGAGATGAGATTTACAGTTAAAGAGTGATGATTTCATGTTGAAAGGAGTTGTTCTGTATAAGAGAAATCATGAAGGCATTTATTTAAGGTGTCTTGGGAAACAGGAAGCTGAAAGAGTGATGAATGAATTTCAAGAGAAATATGGTACTGTTCATGGCTCTGCAATTGCCACAACAAACCAAATCTTGAGGGCAGGGTATTATTGGCCTACACTGTTTAAAGATGTTCACCATCATGTACGAACTTGTCACACTTGCCAGACTGCAACAATGAGAGAAAAGTGTGCAGCACTTCTGCTCCAACCAGTCACTGAGGTAAGACCTTTTGCTCAATGGGGTATGGATTTCATAGGCCCCATCAACCCACCATCTTCTGTAGGACACAAGTACATTCTCACTATTACTGATTACTTTACAAGATGGACTGAAGTTTTTGCTTGTAGGCAATGTACATCAGATGTGGTGATTGATTTCTTAGAATCTGTTATTCTTAATCAATTTGGATGCCCTATTGCTGTTGTCTATGATAATGGTCCTGCCTTTGCATCTTTGAAATTCTCAAATTGGGCTTTTGATCATGGCATTATTGTGAAGTTCGCGTCTAATTATTACCCCTAGGGTAATGGCCTAGCAGAGTCCTCTAATAAGAACCTGTTGATTGTCATCCATAAGTTGTTAGAGAGGAACCCAAAAAATTGGCACACCCAGCTTTGGTTTGCCCTTTGGGAAGATTGTACCAGACTTAAGTCTTCCATTGGAACATCTCTTTATCACTTAGTGTATGGTTTGGAGCTAGTATTCCCTATTCAACTCAAGATCCCAACTGTACAATTTATAAATCAGTTTTATGATGAAGGGGATAGAAGGGAAGCTAGGTTGACAGAACTACTGCACCTTGAGGAGAAACGGGACAATGCCCTTGAGAATTTCGCTAAACATCAGGGGGTAGTTAAGAGATGGTTTGATAGGAGGGCTAAAGTCAAAGCCTTCAGGATTTCTGACCTTGTCCTATATTGGGATAAACCTCATGATCAGAAAGGGAACCATGGGAAGTTCAATAAATTGTGGCTTGGCCCATATCAGATTGCTGAAATACTTGGAGATAATGCCTTCCGTCTGAAGACTCTCACGGGAGAGGATATCCCACTGCCTATCAATGGGCAGTATTTGAAACATTATTTCCAATCCTGAGCTATTTTCAGCTCTCCGCTCTATACATAGTTTAGATTGCTTTGTTTGTTTTGTTTGGTTAGAGTAGGTTTCCCTTTTGGTTTGCTTGTGTGCTTTGGTTAGAGTAGGTTTGATTTGGTTTGTTTGCTTTGGTTTGTGTTGCTCTTGCTCTTGGTTCCTTCTCTTGTGGGGATCTTTTGGGTGCATCTTTATGGCAATGGTGACAAAGTAGGTCTGATGTTCTTAGTATTTCCCTTACAAACTCTAATCATCCTTCTAGGACACCATGGTATGAACCCTCTATCCAATGTCACTTATCCTTATGCTGAGGCAAAGGTTTTTCTAGTCTATTTGAATGGAATATATTAGGGTCTCATACTTTTAATTATTTAATATACCTGAAGTTGCAGAAGGTCCTAATAAGGTCTGAACAGGTGAAAAAATCTTTTTCTGCTCTAGTTCCACTGTGGTTCTCAGCCTTGAGTGTGGACTTCACTGTTCACAGGTTAAAAGAAATGAGTAAAAGAAAAGATATGTCAAAAAAAAAAGGGGAAAAGAGAAAATATTGAAAATTAAAAGATTTGAATTCAACTTATCAGGGGGATCTGAATATCTCTACCGGGGCTATGGACGCCTGGCTGGCAGTAGAACTATGTTCAGGAGGATCACAACAATAACCTCGTCGGGGCTATGGATGCCTGACTAGTAGCGAGGCTCTATCCAGGTTACTTTTAGAGTATGAATCTTTATGTAGCTTGTTCATACCAAGTTTGGTCCTTGTTGTAATTAAGGGAGGGTAATAAATGCATGTGCACACACTTGGACCCTGGTATAGGAAACTTGGAATAACTAGAGGTTTCTTTGTTTCAAATATGGGGGTGGTGGTTGGATATCTGAGTTGAAACCATGAGTTCTAGGTTCTTGATTCCAGTTTGTCATCGAAATGCTCAGGAGCATTTCCCCAATAGAGTCGCCATTTGTTGTGCAGTTTTGCACACACGCCCCACTTGGAGTAGGGACACTCTTTTCGGATGTCTTTTGACCTTTGGTTTTATTGGACTTATCTTTTTGAGGTCTTGACATGTTGATCTTGCTAGCTTTCATCTTGCCTTGAGGCTTGAATTGATTAAAATTGAGTTTTGGGTAAAATCCGGGTTTTCACCTAACTCCGGGATTTTCTGGCTCTGGCGGATTTTCTCGGGCCCTGGCTCTTTGTCTATTTCTAGTTGGATTCTCTAAATCTGGGTTTCTACCTGACTTCGAGATTTTCCGGTCCTGGCGAATTTTCCTGGACAGTGCCAAAATCCTGGACTTCGTCATTTTCTCGGTTTCTGCATTTCTGTGAAATCTGTGTTTCCGCGTATCTTGGGATTTTTTGAAATTTCATTTTGAGCTCGGGTTTTCAGATTTGTTAGAAGTCTCTTGTCGTTCATTAATGACTGAGGTACCTTTGCTTAGGTGAGTATATGGGCGGATTTGAAACCTTTTAAGCTTCATTTTGATTTCATTTATTCACTTGCTTTTGCTCTGGCGATTAAGAATTTTCATTTGAGCTTTGAAGATTGATCCTAAACCGCTTGCATGTGGATTGTTGGGCGTCGGTCTCTAGATTTTGTTGCTTGGGCGTGTTCATTTTGCAGTCATCTTTTCGAGCTCGAGTTTCCTCTCGATTGATCCATGGTAGGTTGCCGATGGCCTTCTCATTTGTTTATGCAATGATTAAGTTCTTTAGGCTGACTTATGGTCACTTTGGGTCGGCCTTTGCTTGTTGGTAGTTGCATATTTATCGAGCTAGGGTTTAACCTTACCCCCCTTTCACCGGGATTTATCATCTATGCTATACATGTTTGTTCATCTATTGAGTTACTTCTGGGTAGGATTTGGCCCCTTAGGCATGACGTTTGCTATATCTTGTGAAGATTAGGGTTTCGGTTCATTTTGCCCAAGTTAGCTGACTTCCAGTAGGGTTATTGTGATTTCATGATTTATATTTGGCCCAGCCTACTTGTACCTTGAAGAGATCCTTGTTTCCATTGGTTAACCACCCAAATGATAGTTTTCCATGAAACTTTAAGCTTATTTGGGCTTTAATGGTGGGGGTTTCGTTATCAAAATTAGGGCATCGTTGTTTTGCCAAGATGAATCACCATTTGGGAGCTTTGGGAACTTGAAGTCATTTATATTCATAGTCCTGTTGGTTAGCATTAATTTCAAGATCGTTAGAATCCAAGCAAAAAAGATTGCATGATCATTTAGTTGACAGCTCGCGTGTCGCCGATCATTGGGTTCCTGTGGTGTCCGCGTAATTTCTGCGCACCTGGATTTTCCCCATTTAGGCTAATTACGCGGAGTGTTCTAATCTCCGAAATTCTTCGTGTTGTCCATGAAAATCCGTTCTGTCTAGACTTTTCTGGGATCCTTGTCTGGCTTTATTTTTTTTGATTTTCTGAAGATGGGATTGATGGAACAAATGTTGAATGCTTTTTTCTTGTTGCCAATGAATGAATTTCATAATAATCTAATGATCTTTGGCTGAATTAATGATTTATTTGACTAATGATGTCTTGGCAACAGGAATCCATCTGGGTTAGATTTCTTTGAAATTCCGCCTCGACTGAATTCTCCTGGTTTGTAGTATTTCCCCAGACTGTCTCATTCTTCCAGATCTTCATGGATTGGCGATTTCTAAGGGATTCAATTGCTTTATATGATTTTACGCTAACTTTTGGATTGGAATATGCATGATAATTGAATACTAATGATGTCTTTTGTGAATGTAGGCCAAATCAAGTAAAGCTGTAGCAGGGAAGTCTAAGCATGACGCAGAAGGTTCATCCATCTCAGAGGTAGAAAGATTAAGGTTAGATATGAAGAGTCAACTTCCAGAAAGCAAGATATCATCTGTGTGGTCTGAGGTGTCTAACACCAATGTGGGGGCATGGAGATACGAGGAATTCAAACAAAGGATGGCTAAGAAGAACCTGTTTGTGCTGAGGAATGGCATGATGAAGTCTAGATTGGTGCATGTGGTAGGGTTTCCTCCTGCAATTCAGTGCTACGAGTTGATCTTAGAATGTGCCAGGCAGTATGATTTTGATATGTAGAGGGTGGTCAGCACTGAGGGAAGGGTCTTGGCCAACTTTGGCCCTGTCTCTATTGCCTAGGCTTTTGACATCCCTGATTTTCCTTTAGTATGTGCTCTAAACATAGACATGGCTAAAACATATTACGAGAATGAGCCCATCAAATCCCAACAGATAATCAACACTTGGTTGGAAAAGCTGAAGTCACATCATTCTAAGCTACCCAAGCAATTGCATAGAGTTAAATTCAAGTCTGACATTTATGATGCAATAACATTTCTGAGCAGGGTGGCAAGATTGAAGACCGCTGGAGTGTTAGAGAGTTGGATGGTCCATGTGATCACCAAGATTGAACAAGGAACCAACTAACACTGGGTCAGGCTTATTAGCTCTGAGATTGATAAACAGCTGAGGAGTGTCCTGGAAACTAAGAGGTTCACCATGTCCTCTTATGTCATGTATGTGCCTGCCAGATTCTACCCATATAGAGGTTTGACTCCAAAGGGTACATTTGGAGAGGACACAATCTATGAGATTTACCTAGAGCTGCACTTGGGGCACAAAGACTACAGAAGGGCTAATGATGCATTTACAATGCATATCACCCAGATGCTTCAGAATGCCGAGCATATGAGATTGTCATATGGAGCCAAGGGGCTGATAAAGAATTATGGGGCTTGGTTCATTCAATTCCCCACCTTCACCTACCTCAGAATTGATGGATGTCCAGTTGCTCCATATAGGTTACCTCGGTATCCTACTGATCACATTGTTTTATTGGAAATTGTCAGGCAGATTTGTGAGTTCGATGCCATTGTAAAAAAGGAAAAGAATAAGACAGGCTTTGGTGGAGATTTCCCTCTTGGAATTGACATGGCAGAAATGTGCCCTTCCATCCAATCAGCACACACTGCGGGTGAAGAATTGGCAACATATGGTTTCCCCTTCCACTCCAAAAGGATGAACTATGATATCACAGGAGAGGCACAGAAGAGGGCTACAAGGGAATACCGGCATAAAAGTGACCTAGAGGACTATTGGGCCAACATCAAGGATGATCTTGAAGTAAGAAAGAAGAGATATTCCAGACTCCCCATTGATGCTATCAGACAATACAATGTCAAGTTGATCCCGGACCAACTGGAGGATGATGGGAACTTGGTGCAGGATCATGGCTATGAGGCTGTGAAGGGCAGAGCAATCAGGGATATCAATTGGAATGATGATGAAGTCACAGAATTGGAAGACCTAATGGCCTTAGTCATGAATTTACATCTTCTTGGTTAAAGCATAAGGTCTGGGAACTAGAAAGTGAGAAGGTGACTTGTACCTTCAATTTGATGGGAGATCTTAACCCCATGTCTACTTCAGAGGAATCCAGGGAATATGACCCCAAAGGGAAAACCATAAAGAGTTCTCCTTTCAAGATAAAGATTAGAGGCCCCAAGGAAGGTAAGCCCGAAACAAAAAGGAAGCCAACAGGAAAGAGGAGATGGCAGAATTTGAAGATTAGTAAGTCCTCTAATGAGGAAGAGTTGGAAAAGGCGGAGGAGGAAGATGTTCCTCCACCACTAAAGAAGACAAGAACAACTAGGGCTTCGAAGAAGAAGGCCAAGACACCTCAAAGGATGAGCCTCCTATCGTTGATGTAGAGAGTTCAGGAGGACAAAAGACAAAGGTTTACATGAGAAAATCAAGGACTCCTTCTCCTAAGGAGCCAATGCAAAAGAGGGACCTTCCTCTGGAGATGACGACTATAGAGCCACCTATGGCTGCTTCCCCACCACCAAGCATGCCTGAGCAGGAAATTTTGGAGGAGCATGAAACTAGCGGAGAGGCGGAGCCATTCAAGGAAGGGACATTCTTTGGTGAGGCAGCTGAGCTCAAAGCAGAGGAAGAGGAGAGGCATACTTCTCCCTTAGTGTAGTATGAAGATTCTTTGGAGAGTGACAGAGGCCACAGATCACCTAAACCAAAGGAAGACATTCTTGTTAGAACCCCATCACTAGTGCAAGAGGTAGAGCTTCAAGAAGGTGGCCAAGGTGAGTAGCTCCCTGAGAAGGAGGACAAAATAACTAAAGATGAAGAAGAAAAAATGACAGAACAGCAGGAAGAAGAAAGAACAAAAGAAATTCGGGTAGAACCTATAGCCCCAGACTGGCTTGAAAAAGAGATTGCAAGGAAGAAGTAGGTGATAGTTGAGGACACTCCCTTAGATTGGGGTGAAATGTTGTCTAAGATTGAAAAATGGAAGAAAAGGAAGGCAACTAGGGTAGTTTCCAAGGTGGAGAGAGATGAAGCGAATAACAGGGTCATCCTTATTGTCACCCCTGCTATGGACAAGACTAGGGAAGAAGTCACTGGTCAAGACTACAATGTGCAGACTATCAACCTTGGACTGGCCTCCATGGAGCAGGACATAGAGGAATATGAAGGGTCTAGTGCTGTGATTATTGGGAGATTGAGAAAGGAGACCGAGACCAAGCATGAGCTGAAGAAGGAGAATGAAATACTTAGGAAATGCCTGGAGGAGGTAATGAAACCCTTGCAATCTCTCCATCCTTCTTCTTCTACCACTCCTGGCTTTCTGCCTAAGGAAACAATCTCCGGGATTGAAAATATGAAGACTACTGCTCAAGTTGTAATAGATTGGCTGAAGGATGTACAGATAAAGGGAGATAGTCCAATTAAGGATATTCTATTAGTTGGAAAAGATGCAGTCCAGGCCAAGGAATTATTGGAGCATGTGCTGTCACAGGACAAGGAAGACATGGACCTCTTGTTGCATAAATCTAAGGTTATCATGGGGCATGGTAAGGAACAACTGGCTGTAGATGGGATTCTTCCCTCTTCTAGTTTAAATGAACCTTAGGAGTGGTTTGAGGCCCTACAGATTCAGCATAAGGCCCTGGAGAAGATTCAAAAATGGAGAAAATAAATAGATGGTGATCTTACTGCAGTGTATGACAAATGCATTGCATTCTTTGAGGTCATGACTGGAAGAAGAAAGATTTCCCCAAAATATCTGAGTCTGGAGCAGCTAAGGGAGTGGTGGCATGAAGTTTATGCCCCGGATCCTGAGACTGTTATAACTGCCCACCAGTTAGATGATGCAGCCACATACTTGGCAGTAATGGATAGATATCAGGTCAATAAGGAGGATTGGGATAGGACTGTTAAACAGTCCAAGGAGGAGATTGATTCTATTCAATGCCGGCTTAAGATATTGCCTTTGCCACCTGTCACCGAATTGGATGGAACATTTTTGAGGGTTTAGGGATCATCAGCTCAGAGAAAGGATAAGGGAAGTGGCAGTTAATGCCTATTTTGAGATTTGTGCTTCCCTATTATCATAGGGCATGCATTGGACCAGACTACATTAGGGACTCTGTCAAGGCCGACCTTGATGATATATGGCATTTAATGTGTGCCTTATTTTGATTTCCTTAGGGCCGACTTGTTTTGGGTGATTATTCTTATTTTGTAAATGTTTGGTTGGGCCGACATGTCTTGAGATTTGCTATAAATGGGCATTCCTGCCTCATTGTAAAGGGGTTAGCTAGAAAGTTACAAAGATAGGAAAGAGAAAAAGAGTTAGATTATTCTTGTAATAGGAGTAGTATTCCATTTCTTGAAGCAAATACTATATCAGAACAATCAAATTGTTGCAGTATTTTGATGATTTAATGCAATTGAAGACATTGTGGTTTTCCTGGTGGAATCTCTTGTGTTATCTTATCTTGCATGGTTCCTATTGTTCTATCTTTCAAATTGCTTGAAGATTTAGGGTTTAGCTTTCAAAATTAAATTAGTTTTAGTTTGATGAATGATGTTTATGATTTCATATTTGGAATGTTTGTAGCAATCTCTGGTCTATACTCCCAGTAACTATCTGATTGTAGTAGGCTGGTAAAGTCAACCTGGACCAGACATTCATATGTGCTTAAGTTCGGTTGTAGATGAATGTCTATGATTTGAAAATTTGCATACCTTAGGAGATTGCACCTTTCTTGTGATATTGCATTGCGGGTTAAGCAAGAATTAGTTGTTTGAGGTTGGTCCATTCCAGATATCTATCATTTGCATTTTTCATCCTAGGAATAGTTTAGATTTTATTATATCTTTGCACCCTTATCTTTTGGCTTTTCTTTATCATCTGGTTAAAATTAGGATTAAAGATCATTATATTGAAAAATTTGATAAATTGAAGGATACAGTTTGCTTGTAGTAAGGTCCCTTTGTGATTACCAGCATTTCACATAATTATCGGAGTTGTTTATGCATTGTCATGACCTGACACCCAAGAGACCTTGGGGTGATTTTCAGTAATTTATTGTTGAGGATTACCTTTCAAGAGATAGAATATTGCATTCTGTCTGAGTTGTTGCCTGTGGAGAAAACACCATCAATAGTAGGGAGTATAAATTTTGGTATGGTTGACTTATGGGTACAAATTTTTGAGATGACTTTTCCCATCTACCACCTTTTTATGGTTACACACCTTGTAGACCTACTATTTTTTTCTCATCTTTTTGTCTTTAGGGCTCACCTACTGTATACCAAATTGCACTAGCCCTTGTGAGCATATATTTTTGGATAAACTACTTAGGCTTGATCCATTCTTTTTGGACAAATAGTCGAGGCTTGATCCATCCTTTTCTTTATTCCTTTTTGTGTTGGATTTGGCATTGTATGCTTGTGTATCTTATCTTGCTGCACATATCTTCCATACATGTGTGTCCTTTTTTCTTATGTTAGTTTGCCATGTGATCTTTGATCTTGAGGACTTGATCACCCTGCTTGATCTTTTCCATCCTCTCTTTCTAACATTTGTGCACTTGGAATCCTCTTGACACATATTTGTCTACTTTGGTTTGAGTTTGGGCATAAGTTCATACTCTCACTAAAGTGGGGGCTAAATGTAGTGTAGGAAATTGTATACCTTTACAATCTCACACTATGTTTGGGTCCCTTAATTTATTGGGCTTAATTAATCTTTTAATTTTCCAAATTATGCATTTGAAAACCTTACTTTTCAAATTTTCCAAAAGGAGAACCAACATTAAATAAGTGCAATTAATAATTAAATCACCATTTTTCTCATTTTCCAAAAGGAGAACCAACATTGAATATGTTTCCTAGACTTATAGGAAAGGACCCATTTTCCCATGGATGAATGGGTCCCCTTTAAGTTCCAAGACCCATTTTAAAATATTTTTTTAGTGGAATTTTAATGATTTAAATTCAACTTGAAATTTTTGACTTTTGGAATCTAATTTTCAAGAAATTATATAAACACTATAAATGCATAGTCTTTTTATCATTTGAAATCTAACTAGAATAAAAACACTTTATTAAGCAATCTTATAGAGAATACTGTTGTCAAGAGAATAGTTGTGCTTTCAAGAGTAGATTTATCATTCATTTGTTGCAGAAATCAAGATCCTAACATCATGTTCAAGTCTATGTGTGTCCATATCATCTTGTGAAGCCTAATATGCATTGTTGATCCTAAAGCATCCAAGCATTTCAAGTTGTTGTGTAGGAAATTGTATAACTTTACAATTTCACACTATGTTTGGGTCTCTTAATTAATTGGACTTAATTAAGCTCATGATTTTCCAAATTATGCATTCCAAAGCCCTATTTTGCTCATTTTTCGAAAGGGAAACCTATATTAAATTAATGAAATTAATATTTTAATTACTCTTAAATGAATGTGTCCTATAATTTTGGGCTAGGACCCATTCATCCAAAGGCGAATGGGTCCTCTTTGAGTCATAGGTCCCAAATTTTAATATGTTTTTGGTGGTATTTTAATGATTCAAATTTCATATAAATTGTCAGCTTTTGGAATCTAATTTTTGGGAAATTAGATAAACACCTAAAATACATAATATTTTTATCAATTCAAATCAAAGCAACAATATCAAAACTTAATATGATAAAATATTATTGTCAAGAGCATTCAAGAGTAGAATTTTTAGTCATTCATTGGCATTCAAGATCCTATCATCATGTTCAAGATTATGTGTTCATGTCATCTTGTGAAGGCTAATATGCATCGTTGATCCTCCAAGCATCCAAGCATTCAAGTATTCAATAAATCAAGCAAAGAAAGATCTAGTTCCTTGGAGTGATGTGTTTAAATTCATTCCTCTAAGGAATTCATTAAAGGTTTGGTGAGTTGTAGCAAGAAAGTGTTCATTCATCATTCCTTCCATTTATCAATTGTCATTATCATTCTATCAAGATTTAATTACCAAACATGGGGTTTGACTAAGGAAAATCCCCATTCAAAAATAACAATTTTTCTCCTCTTTGTATGTGCATATTTATAAGTGAAAGAAGGATTGAAAGGATCTCAAAGAGAAATTTTTCAACTTTGCATAAGTTGTCACCATCATTTTCAAGTCACAAAAACTCAATAGCAGATTTTTTTTGACTTCCTAACAGTGGTACCTATGTCAAACTAAAGCCAAGATCCAACGTCAAAGATTTTCCTAGACACCCCTTCTAGTACTCATTTGGTGTAGGGTGAACATGTCCTTCAATAGTGTTCAAAATCAAATTTTAATGCTGGGTACATGTGTCCACACCCTTCTTATATTTTCTTGCAAATTGTCGATTTGATTCTTGTAGCTTCAGGATCTTGCATTTTATCATCTAGGTCATAATGTACATTAGGTTTAGTTGCATTGAATCATTTCCATTTAGTTCAAAATCCTATTACCCTAAGAAACCTAGAGATTTAGGTCTAGTTGGTCCACCTTAGGGTTGATAATGAATCTCTACACCTTGCGATCTAGGGGAATCCTTTAGTTTCTTAGTTCTTTGTATGAAGGACCTAGGACACCTTATTTGTGGGATCTTTCCCCCTTTTCTTTTCTTTTCATTTTGGTGAACCTGACATTGTACATCTTTTTTGATTTGGAGATCATTGGAACCTTAGATCTAGGTTTTGTATTATCTAGTTTTTCATTGCATTTAGGGTTACAATTTGCATTCTTGCATCATTCAAATTCACAAAAATCCAAAAGCATTTCATACTTTATGCATAGTAGATTGCATAAAAGTGTGTTCCAGTCATTTAAATCAAATTTACATCAAAAATTGCATTAAAAAAAGTTGTCATTTTATTCATACATTGTCATAAAATTACATTTTCATTTCATCTTAATTTTTGAAAATTCAGTTATGGGTATGTCGGGATCATCATAAAAAATAGGCCCTTAAGTGGCAAAAATTCAAAAATCAGAGTTAGGAAGCTTGACATAAAAATTTGAATAAGTTATCTATATTATTTTGAAAATATGTAAGAATAGAATCTGTAGCAAATTGAATGTAGTTTCTAAACTAATAGGTTTATTTTATTTTTTTTTAAAATCTATTTAGTGAAAATTTAAATTTCAATCGGTAGTACTTAAATTTAGGGGAAAAAATAAGTAGGTGCGATAGAGCCACCTAACCACAATAAAATGATAATATTCTTTTATAAGATTTTAGACATAAGTAGAGGAATCATGTCGGATGTGATGCATTTTTTGTAATTTTTTCCAAGTAAATAATAATTATGAATTTTTATTACAACTTTTAAAAATATAAAAAAGGTATGTCTAACCACCTTCACTTGGTCAAAATTTCCTGAAATCCATTTTTTAGTTTTTAATCCTATAGTATGTGAAGCATAGAATGTGATGCATGTTTTGGATTCAAAATGTGATACCATTTGAAAGCTATAGATTTTTTCAATCAGACCTATCAATCAGGACTTTAGTCATAATTCAAATAGAAAATGATTAATAATAATTTATTAAATTCAAAGCAAAGCATAATTTATATTAGTGGAAATCTAAGAATCTCCTTTAAAAACCCTTTTCATTTCATCAATTTTGGGTAAAAAAAAAAGTCATCAACCACATACCCTACAAATACC
Organism: Sequoia sempervirens; assembly: GCA_007258455.2. Lineage (NCBI taxonomy): Eukaryota > Viridiplantae > Streptophyta > Pinopsida > Cupressales > Cupressaceae > Sequoia > Sequoia sempervirens. The sequence goes on from VDFB02379711.1 coordinate 162,924,621, forward strand.
GATCATGATCTTGCAGATACCCTTATTGAAGAATATGTTTGCAACTAGGAACATTGAGCTTAAATATCAAATTAGACACTAAAAAATTAATTTCTTAGACCCCTGTCCAAGGAAATATTCGCTCTAGGGTGAACCTATCCTTCTACAGGCAATTTTATGAATTTCTACACATTTATCAAAGTTTGTCTACTTTGCTTTGTTGTGCATACAGATCTTTGTTTTAGTTTCAAAAATTGCATTTTTTTGTCATTGTTTGCATCTAGTTCAATTAGTGAGAAAAGTGTATTGTTTAAAATAAAAATTGGCATAATCATTTTTAGGTCCTTGCATTTAAAATTAGTCAATTATCACTTTCAAATCTAAAAATTGCATTATCACATCTATTCACACTTGCATTTGGCATTTAACCTTTCACCATGGATATGTGTTTTGGTAAAATATGGATGTCTTTAATATCTTTGGTTGATGTTTCAAGTTGTGTATTTGGTGATGATCCTAATGCAATTGAAAACATTCATTAATCTTCACCTCCTAATGAATGTCCTCATGAGGTGGATATCCCAGGCCAAGATGAAGATAGCATGCAATAATCCATACAAAAATCTTTGTGTAACCTTGAGAACAATGCATCCTTCTATCCCTCCATGAACCAAACAACATATCCTATTATCTCACAACTTGATATGTTAAACCTTTTGCATCCCGAAGTTGAATCACAAAGCAAGCCTCAACCACCAATTATAAATGATGACAACATTAATACTCTTTTATCCTATTTCCATCAAGTTATTGATACACCCATCAACTTAGAGGAGAGCTATGATCAAGGATTTAGAATCTTAAATAGACAAGGATGTGACATAACAAATGAGCATGAAATCCATCAATTTCTAGAACAACAACCATCAGAAGACACCAAGGGATTAGGATACCAAGATCCTCCCCCTCCACATCAAGGGTATGTGCAGGATCATGATGGGCCAAAAAGTGACAATATGATGGGTATGTGGCTAAAAACCTTTTTTTTACCCAAAATTGATGCAACAAAAAGGGTTTTTAAAAGAGATTCTCAACTTTCCACCAATATAAATTATGCTTTGTACTTTTAATTTAATAAGTAATTATTATTCATTTTCTATTCAAATTATGACTAAAGTCCTGATTGATAGGCTGATTGAAAACATCTATAGCTTTCAAATGGTATCACTTTTTTTGAATCCAAAACATGTGTGACATTCTATGCTTTGTATACTATAGGATTATAAAAATAAAAATTGAATTTCATGAGGTTTTGACCAAGTTAAGGTGGTCATACATACGAGTTTTTTATATTTTTTAAAAGTTGTAATAAAAAATTCACAATTAATTATTTACTTAGAAAAAAATTACAAAATAAATATTCATCACATCGGGACATAAGTCTTCTACTTATGTATAAAATATTATAAAAAAAATTATCATTTTATTATGGTTAGGGTGGTTAGATAAACACCTACTTATTTTTTCCCTGAAATTTAAGTACTATTGCATTGAAATTTCAAATTTTCACCAAATAGATTTTTTTTTTAAACAAACCTAGTATTTTAGAAACTACATTCAATTTGCTAAAGTTTCTATTCTTACATATCTTTGAAATAATATAGATAACTTATTCAAATTTTTAAGTCAAGTTGCCTAACTCTGATTTTTCTAAAATTTTTGCCACTTAAGGGCCTATTTTTTCCATGATGATCCTACACATACCCTCAACCAATTGCCCAAACAAGTAAGAAACCAAAGAAGCCCTATAAAATCAAGAAGCTACCATTTTTACATACTATAACTGAAACTAAATGAAAAATGGATAAGTTTATCTACAAAGGACTTATAACATTACCACTTATCCGAGAAAACAAAAAAGGAAATTGCACAAACATGTATTACTGTACAAATCATAGAAGTCTTGGGAATCTTACTAATGAGTGCCATTCTTTAAAAAAGGTTTTAGATGAAAGTGATATTATTGATATAATTGGATAGCATGCACACACTTTGATCTTTGCCATGTGATAGTTGTAGAATCATAGCATGTACTCATTATTACATGTATTGCAATTTATGTAAACCATTTTTCCATATTGCAAGGAGCACCTTCTCACCACTTATCTCAGCTCATCCTTGTCCTACATTTTAGGGGGCAAGAAGGTTTGGTATCCTTGTCCCATTACGATGCTCGTTGTTGCTCCTTTGGCTCGTTATCCGCCTTCCACATATGATGAACAAGATTGGGATGTAGACAACTTTCTTTAGGTTGCCTCGCATGTGTCATACTAGCTTTGTTATTTCTACATTCATTGTGATTCTATGTGCATAACGTGATCCCCCATATTGTGTTTCTTGGCATGTCTTTATGTTTGTGACCTTTCTTTGGATGACCCTTGTTACTCTGTTGGTGCAAGGATATAAAGGAAGCAAATATGTTGTGGCATTCTTCTATTTGTATCTCCATTCTTCTATCTGTCGTAAACATTATCTATTTCATTGCCTTGTGTTTTCCTTTTGGGGATCATGCAAAGCATCAAGACATCCAAATCTCTTCCATGTTGACCCAAAATATTTTTCTTTGTTTTGCTCTTTATGTGTCATTCTTCCTTTGTATTCGTTGTTCCACAAAGTATTTGGGGAATGACAACAGTTTCAAGCTCTATTATATCATTGTAGCAAAGATATGCACTGACCCCAAATCTGTGGATCCCTTATACATGTTATCTTTGGATTGCATGTGGGGGAAACCTCATTTTTCATGACATAGCTTTATTTGGAAACATATGTTTGGCAAAAGGATTTCCAAATAATCTCTCATTTCCCTTTTATCAATTGACATATATCACTTCTACTTTAAAGTAATTGCTCACACCATGGTATTTATCAATTCCTTTAAAGTGGGGGAATGCATTGGCATTATTTCATTTTAGCATTTATTGCTTCACTTTGTTCATAGAGGTTGAACTTAGTGTAGCACATTGGTATAACATCTTGATCATTTTTATCCTTTCTTCCTCACCTTGTGGACAATATATTTTCACTAGCCCATGAGTATATATTGTGTTCACATAATGGATATCAGGTTTTCAATTATGAAAATTTTTATGGATAATAGTGCAACTGCGGCTAGCCCATCCTTTTTTCCATTTTGCATTAGCTTTAACATTGCATGCTTGTGTGTCTTGTATTGCTACATGTATCTTACATATCTTGTGTGCCCCTTTGTCCTTATGTTGGTTTTCCCTGGGATCTCCAATCCTTGGGGATTGACCACCTCCTTGATCTTTGTTATCCTATCTTTCCATCATTTGTATACTTGGAACTCTCTTCATGCAAATTTCATATGCAATTATTGACTTTTTGATTCTAATTTTTGAGAAATTAGATAAACGCCTATAAATACATAGTATTTTTATCAATTCAAATCAAAGCAACATTTTCAAGACTTCGTATGAGCAAATATTGTTTCCAAGAGGATTCAAGAGGAGATTTTTTGGACATTTTCTGTATCATTCAAGATCTTATCATCATGTTCAAGCTAATGTGTGTCCATTTCATCTTGTGTGAAGGATAATATGCATTGTTGATCCTCCAAGCATCCAAGCATTCAAGTATCCAACAAATCAAGCAAAGCAAGTTTTGGTTCCTTGAAGTTATGTGTTTGACTTTAGTCCTCTAAGGGAAGCCATTAAAGGTTTTGTGAACTATAGCAAGAAAGTTTTCATTCATCGTTCCTTCCATTTATCAATTTTCATTATCATTCTATCAAGGTTTAATTACCAAACATGCGGTTTGACTAAGGAAAACCCCCATTAAAAAAAAAACAATCTTTCTTCCCTAGGTTATATATGCAGATTTAAAGGTGAAAGAAGGACTAAAAGGATCTCAAAGACAAAATTTGAAACTTTGTATAAGTTGTCACCATTGTTGCCAAGTCATGAAAACTCAATTCTAGATTTTATTTCTAACTTTTTGACAGTGGGACCTGTGTCAAACTAAAGCCAAGATCTAGCATTAGAAGACTGTCAAATATTTTTCTAGACACCCCTCCTAGGATTCATTCACTCTAGGGAAAACTTGTCTTCCAACAATGTTTAGAATCAAATTTTAATGCTAGCTACATGTGTCCAGATGCTTGCCAAATCTTCCAACAAACGACCAATTTGATTCTTGTAGCTTTAGATCTTTCATTTTACATTGTAGGTCATATTGTTCATTAGTTCTAGTTGCATCAAATCATTTCCATTTAGTTCCAAATCCTATTATCCTAAGAAACCTAGAGATTTAGGTTAGATTGGCTCACCTTAAGGTTGATAGTCAATCTCTACACCTTGCAATCTCTTGGATTTAATGAAAATTTGGGAAGAGGCACATCCTTTAGTGTTAGTTATTTGTATGAAGGACCTAGGACACCCTATTTTTGGGACATTTCCCCTTTTTCCTTCCTTTTCACAAGTATCCTTGAATCCATCAAGAAAAGCAAGATCAAGTTCCTTGGAGAGATGTGTTTGAATTTAGTCCTCTAAGGGAATCCATCAAAGTGTGGTGATTTGTAGCAAGAAATTTTCATTAATCATTTCCTTCTCCTTTTCCATTATCTTTCTATCAAGGTTTAATTACCAAAATTGGGGTTTGACCAAGGCAAACCCTCATACAAAATAAAACATTTTTTTCTCTTTTTGTATGTGCAAATTACAGATGGATGAAGAATTGAAGAGATCTTGAAGAAGAAATTTTGTATTGTTGCACAAGTTGTCACCATTTTTTTCAAGCCACAAAAACTAAGTTGTAGAATTTATTTCCACTTTCTTATAGTGGTCCCTGTGCCAAATAGAAGCCAAGATACACCATCAAAGGACTATCAAAACTTATTTTGGAATCCCTAACAAGGACCCATTCACCAAAGGGTGAACCAGATCGTTAACAGGTCTCAAAAACAACTTTTGGTGATAGGTGCATTCCATCAAACCCTTCTTAGATCTGCTTGCAAATTGTCATTTCCTTTTTTGCATATTTTGAAACCTGTATTTTAGGTATTAGGTCTTGTTGTTCATTTAGTTTGATCATTTCAAATTATTTAATTTTGGTTTCAGATATGTCTTATTATCCTAAAGAATTAGATCTGGTCTGATTGACTTACCATTGAGGCTGAAAGTTAATCATTACACATTGTGATATCTTTCCTAATGAAATCCATAGAGAAAGGAACCTATTGAGATTCCAAGGTTTTATAATCAACAAATAAAACTTTAGGGAACCATTCCCTTCATTTTAGTTTTTATTATATCTCTGATGTTATATATCTCTACCTGTTATATGCATCTTCTTTATTGTAATTGAATAAAGGTTTGAAATTGTACAAATTTACACATTCTCTCCTTTGAAAGATTGGTGTTGGAAGATTTTTCATGTACCTAGCTTCCTTTCAGTTGGTATCGGATCTTGATCACCTCTATTTCCTATTGTGGGTTAAAGGGGGTTTTGTAATGAGCTTATTTTGAGTGGGAGCCTATTGCAAAAAAAAAAATTGTTAACCTTGTCGCAAGAAGGAGATGGCAAGCACATTTGGTAGAGTTGAGATTGAGAAATTTAATAGAGGAAACTTTGAGTTGTGGAAGCTCAAGATGGAAGGCATGCTTATAGAGTGTGACTTATGGAAAACTATTTCTAGAACTATGGCAATGGGCATAAAACAAGAAGATTGAGATCTGATGGATCAAAAGGCTAAGGGTCTAATAAGAATCTGTTTAGTTGATTCAGTACTCCTAAATATTCATGAAGAGAAGACTGTTACATTTCTTTGAAAGAAAATTTCTTGTATTTATCAAACTAAATCCCTAGTAAATAAGTTGTTCCTATGAAAGATGTATTCTCTATGGATGGAGGAAGGAAGATTTGTCACAAATCACCTAAATGCATTCAACATGCTTGTAGCCCAGTTGAACTTTGTTGGTGTGAAAATGGAGGAGGAGGATCATTGTAAGACTTTGTTGTTCTCATTATCAAATTCTTGGGACCACTTTGTCATGGAAATTGGAAGTTCCACTAACCCCTTTAAGATGGATGTAGTGGTTGTGTCATTTCTATCTAAAGTGATGTGGAGAAAATATTTCAAAATGGCTAAGGAGGCTCTAGCAATTCGAGGAAGAATAGAAGAAAAAG